>OX421975.1:69178135-69195635 GCA_949128135.1 Parasteatoda lunata
AGTAAGGACGTTTTTTTCCAAGACTGCCTGGAAACGTATTTAAAAGTTAAAAAACCTATCTGACATGTAAATGTAACGTTTTGTGTTATGATAAAGTTTACTAAAACATTACATTCATAATCTATATTAAAATATATCTTTATACAATTTTCAAAATCTTGTATAACTTATTCAAAATCTTGTACAATTAAGTCACAGTTTTAGTAAACAGTTTTAGTAAAAAACAAATGTTTGTTTCAATTCTCTTTTGTACTCTAAAATCTAGTTAAACTGAATGGAAAATACTGTGTTCATAACAATATGTTTTTTCTTCCAATTGGAGGAACTTTAAAATAATGATACTTATTTAAAAATCAGTAATTGTTGCACAATTAATTTGGTCCTTTCGGAGTTTTTATTCTTTAAAAAGTGATAAAACGCTTATGAAATATGTCGTGCTGAATATTCACTTCATATCAACAACAAAGATAGTGTTTTCGAATAAATTAAAAGTTAGCACCATTTATACCACAAGATAAAATTACATATTATATACAAATAATGCTTTTGGGTTTTAAATATTTGCTTAATAAAATTATTTAGCAAAGTTTATATTTAACTCTATGAAAGATAACATTGCGTTTATAAATTTCATTTTAATAAATTACTTGATTCATTACAACTAGAGTATTTAAGAAAAGGTTACAGAGATGATCAAAAAAAATTTTACTACTTCCTTTAGAAAGAAAACGTTTTCGATTATTGTTTAATTATTTAATATAATTTTAATGGTATTACTTAATAATTGATAAGTCAAAATGTGCAAACCTAAGACATATTTAACTTGCGTCATCGAAATCTTAATAAGATGAAAACAAAACACACTATCATACTTATTTAAATTTTCTTTTTAAGGTATCCGTACACGTTGAAAAAGTGAATTTTAGTTAAAAATGACAATTTTTTTTAATTTTATATTACGAATCTCCGTTTATTCTAGTTTTTAAAACAGTTTAAATTTTAATTGTGCGTCAATTAGAAGAAAAGTTATGATTAAAAGAATATTAGTCGATGATTAAAAAATGAAACCGGAAATAGCATTCCGAAACCGGAAGTGGGACAAAAACAGTTATATTTATCTTTATTTTGGGATAATTATCTTTCTTTCACTTAAATAATTATTATTTTAATGTTGCTAGAAAGGAGCCTCCCAATTTATCATTTATATTAGTAGTTTTTGGGTTAAACTCTCTTGTGGATTTGTTTACAAGCAGCGTTCTTCGAATATTCTAATATTATTTTGACTACATTTTATTGAAACGTAATTGAATTTCTTTTCGAAATTTTATGTTTAAGTACTTTGCAATATGGGTAATCCAAGAAATCGAAATAATGGATGAAAAAAGAAGTTTCATGGGAATAGCATTTTTAAAATATATTTTTAAAATAGAAATGATATAAATTATACTTTAAATGCCTTTTTCTCAGAATGTAATTTCACGCAAAAATAGTAACTTTAAAAATTCATTATTAAAAAAGTTGTTGATATATTTCAATAAAATTTTTTATGTGTATTATGTATAATGTTCTCTAGTGCTTGTGCTACAATTGTTTAAAAATATTTAATAGTTTTTTATTATTCGTCTAAAATGTGAAATATGACGTAAAAAATTTGACAAAAATCTCATAAAAAGTTTTCGATTTTCTATAAAAAATTTAATTTTTCAAATATTTTTATGATTGTAGTCAAATCACTAGACAAAATTCTGCTCTTTATTTTGATAATAACACTTTTTTAATACAATAATTTTGGTGAAGTATATCCTTTCCCAAGTTTTATGAAAAAAACATCAATTTTTTCTTGTTATTTAGCTTTTAAAAACAAATTATAATATAAATGTCTAATTTCTCTTATTTAATATTAGTTTTTACATATAATAAATATAAAAACATAATTAAAATGTTCTGAAACTTAATATTTTTAAAAAAGTCCTCCGAACGTGTTCGGATACCTTAAGTTATTTTTAGTACTTAACTGTTAGAAATTGTAAAACCGGTTGAACCACATTATCGTTGACATTTTCTATTACCATAATATATTGAACCAAATTACAGTACACTTAATGGTGTAAAATAACAACAACCAACCTCAAAGTTTGTTTTTTAGTAACACTAAGTCTTATAACTACAGCAAGATATGATACACATAAGGATCTGTACATTTATTTTTATGAAACAATATATAATAAAAATCAGAAATTTAAGTTACATAATTGAACTGATTTTTCAAATAAAGGGAGATTGTAAATCAACCATACACTTAGCAGAGAGAATAATAAGACGAATTAGAAACTGAGATTCACAGAGCAGGAGTGTATAAAAACTATACATTATTAAATTCTTTAATATAGTTCACAGAGACTTAAAAATTGAAATATAAATAATAAAGAAACATGCATGCATATTTTTATTGGTGAACTTTAGTTTCTGCAGATGAACTTAAAATTTGAAGACAGCCGCAATCATTCGTCTACTCTTTATCTATCGTAGACAATATTAGACACACAATTTAAAAAAAAATAATAAATTATGAAAAAACGTGCCAAGATTGGAGTTTTCCGAAGCAAAAATATTCAACGAATGGTGTTAATGCAAGCGAACATGGAGTAAACCTCTTGCAATTTCGTCGTTTCAAGCTTTCATACACCATCACTCTTTAGATTGTCTATAAACGCTATTGATATAAATTTGGTGTTAATTTGAAATATAAAAAAAACCAGTTAAATCATGCAACTTTTACGTTAGATCAACATTGAATTTTGAGAGATATTACACGTCAGACATTACAGTGTATAAATGGTTCTTGGGAAAAATTCTCTTTTTTATTTACATTTTAATATATATTTCTGCTTGTTTCAACATATTAAGCCAATAAAAACTAAAAGTTTCATGAACTTCCTGATAAATTTTATTCTGATAAACTCTCTGTCAATGTCAATTTTTATTTCTAATAAATAAGATTATTTCTATTCTCACCGAATAACGGAAATATATGGGTGTTATCCTATATCTTTCTTCGGAAACTAAATGATTCATCTATGAGATACTATTCCCCAGTGAGAAAGGGAGGCCTGTTATTTTCTCTAAAACCCTCTTGGGTATCGTACACCACTCGAAATTGCTACGTCCGTCTTTGAGCATTTGTCAAGCGGGGTGTTGGTGGACTCTTGGAGTGTATGACTTTAATACGTCCAAATATTTTTCTTGAGTCACCCTCTTTCCCTTATTTCCTGAGTACACAACCCTGTGCAAACATGCACTTCAGAGACATTTATTATATTAAAGCTTGCATTGGGGCATTAGTTTTTTTTTTTTTTTTTTTTTTACATTCTGAAGGTACGAATCAAAAATGTAATCTTCATCGAATTAAAAAAAAATTATAAATTGCAGTCAAAATTATTTTTTAAAATAATATCAAGCACTGAAATCTTAATTTCAAACAAAATAATAAATTGTAGGAAAAACTGATTTACAAAATACTTAGGTGATGCAAAATATATCAAGCAAAATATATATTCTGAACACTATATTTAATAATTATAGCTCGTTCACCAGGAGTTTGCACTTGGCTCCGCCTTTTCGGAAAAAGAGTTCATTTCCGCGCGGGAGTAAGAGTAAAAATGTCTCCGCGCCGGAAATTGAGACAACCCCTAATGCGCTCCAAACGCAAACAGTGAATTCTTTTTCAGTCACTTATTTCGCTTTATCATCTGCCGTTATAACTTTCGTTACTCTAACTAATTAAATATATCGCAGCAAAATGTCTCAAAAATGACAAACTATTCACTCAAAAGAAAGAAATATCATCAAATTTAGATTAAAAACATTAAGATTGCGAAATAAATATTTTAGTCCTACGATCACCAAATAGCAATCATTTTCAGGATTTTTCACATCCTTCTCCCAAAAATAGCGAAATAGTACTGTCGGATACCGCGTGATGAAGGCGGAGCCAAGTTCCAACTCCTGGTGAACGAATTATAGTAAAGATTTTTTTAAAAATAAAATAAAGGAAATATACTTAAATTGTTATATATTTTAGTATTAAAAAGTGAAAGAGTGGTCAACAAATCTGCCCTTCAGATGCCTGTATGACCTAGGTCATTCTCCAGGGGGGCATTGGAAAAAAAAAGTATTAAAAAGTGTTATATAGTTCATGTAATATGTTGTGTAATTCAATCCTGTAGGTTTCTATAAAAAATAACAGATGCTGTAAAAAATTCTATACAAATTATAAGCAACATTTATGTACCATTTCCCTATCCCCAATAATTATTTATTCTAATCAAACATCTAATTATAATAATTAAATATGTATTTATAATAACTAATCATTCATCACCAAATTATTTATTAGTCTAGTCTAATCAGTCTATAAATCCAGCCAGGTAAGGGAAACCGTAAAATTTTATATTAGTACTCTATTTTTTAAATATTTCAGGGGAAAAAAACGTTTAAAGCACGCATAAATAATTTTTTTAAATTATTTTGATAGGTACTGTAGAAAAATTTCATCACGAGTGTCAAATCACAGATTTAAGAGAAATCTAAAAGTATTTTCTTTTAGTGACATTAATGTCTAATTATTTTTCCATTAAAACTTTATACAAATAAAGTAGACAGCATGGTAGCACTGTTAGTGCCGAAACAAAGGAACTTTACATGTTCTTTTTCACTTTGTTTTAACCCAGTACGGACATTTGTATAAAGTTTATGACAAAATGTAAAGAAATGTATACTCTTAAAAACCATTTATATTAAATATATAAAAGCTGCTAATCTGACATTGAGTAACATATCTAATATTGTATTTATATTTGAATATTGAAAATAACATATCTAAATTAAAGTGTATTTGTGTAAGCAACGTGTTATTTAAAAACCTTGTATCAATAAAATAGCATTAATGTATTTTAAATTGAACACTGGTTTTGTGGTGGTTAGTATTAACAAAATTATTTTAGTAAACTTTCTCTTATATCACAATCTTCCACGGATTTATTTTAGAGCATGCAATACGAGGTATATTATTTAAAACAACAAATAAACCATTGATTTGAAGACGACACCATAGCTTAATGAAAAATTTCCATGAAAAATGTTTTTGAAAATTTGAGAGATACAATAGAAAAATTAATTATAACTCTTTAAAACAGTATCCAATCGTATTTGGCCCCAGCTATATCAAGAGAAAAGTAATGCTGTTTATGATATTAATAATAAATTGTCATTTATAAAGAATTTGCTATGTTAATGAGATTCCTATAATTTTTCCTGCATACACTACAAAGCTTGTACTTTATTTAAAGCTGTAATTAAAAATTTCAGCTCATGTGCACTCTATAGTCGCCACTGCACTGACTTAAATTGTATTCCTTTGATGGCGCACTTTAAAATAACAGACTAAGAAACTTCATAAAACTAAACTATGGATCTAGAATTTCAGTTCTCACTGAAAATAACGCATTTTAAGATAACGCTAGAGAAAGACGTGTTATTTTACAGAAAGAAGAGTTTAACTAAAGACTGTTTGATTAATCAAAATATAATTTGAGATACTGATTATATTTTTTTAATAAAAATAAACAAAGCATTAACATAATTTAAATATTCTGTGGTAATTAAATTTTAAATTATTCAAAATTATCTTTCTCAGATTTTAAACGAAATACCTGTTTAAAATTTAAAAAATCAGAAACTCATAATGTTTTTATCCAATCATAAAAGTTTTTAAAAGCAGTTTTTTTTCCTATAGCTTTATTTGATTTTTACTATAAACTCAGATTTTAGCGATAGTCATTCATATGGTATCTTTAAATAAAGACTAGATTGCACTCTATATTTCACAATTCTTTGGTAGTTTCTGTCCATACTTTTTTTAGCTTAAAACTTACATACTGTATGATGTTTATATTTAACTTGCAATTTTTTTTTCTAGATCATGAATTCGTATATCATGATCCTACCCTAGAAAAATCAAATGGAATTTATAGAAGTCAACAAGGACGAAAGCTTGTCGGATGACAAAAACTGAATCGCCCAGAAATACGGACCACTCTGATGTAAAAGGTGAAGCATATTATTTTCTTTAATGCAAAAAATGTAATAAAAATATTATGTAATAAAAAATGTTTATGTAATAATAAAATTGCAGTGTAATAAAAAACGCAATATAATTTTAAAAAAATTAATGTAATCAAATAATGAAAATTTCAATTTAAGTGGAGATGGAATCCTGAAATTAAAACTTACTGTAGTCATACCATCTAAACTATTCAAATTTCAATCGTTTTCTAACCATTACGAGCAGAATTAATCCCCAATAAATTTGACGAGTTTCTAATGTTAGCAATTTAAAAAAAACACAAAGTTAAAATTTCAGAATAATAATAAAAGGATTTTTTAAAACATAATTCCTAACCGCTTGTTTAATATATTTCTAGTTTCATTGTTCTTAATTTCATAACTCGTTTAATGATTTCCTAACTAATCCCTTACAAGCCACTGGGGACAGTATTTATCCCCAAACACTTTAGAGCATAAAAAATTAACAAAAAAACAAACACAAAATTAAAATTAATTATAAAAGATTTTTAAACCCATTGTTTCATAACAGATTGTTTCAAAATTTACAGTTTCATAGTTCCTAGTTTTATAGCTTGTTCCTCAGTTTGATCATTACGACAGAATTCGGCCACTTTCTAACATAAAATAATTGAAAAATACAAAATTAAAAATTATAAAGTAATAAAAAAGGATTTTGTATAGTCTTTATTTTCTAACACAATTGTTTCAAAGCTGTTTATTTTCATAATTTTTAGTATCATAGTTCCTAGTTTCATAACTCATTTCTGTCATTCTTGAAGCTCTTAGATTCATCCATTCGGTAATCATTCGCATAATAAAAGTAATATATTACACCAACAAATTTTTTCTACTATAATTTAATAAAACAGAAAAATAACCTTGATTTTTCGAAGCAGAAAAGTTTTTTCAGTTTATTTAATTTCAGAAAATTTCGTAGACTGCACTAGTAAAAACTTTTGCGACTTTTAGTTGCCACGCAAGAACTCTAATCTTATGTGTTGGCGAATAATTCTCTATTAAATTGTGATTTTCAATAAGCTTTGTTTTTATGAGTGTATTTTCAGATTTTTAAAAAAAAAATGTCATTTCGCACCAGAATTTTTTCGATAAAATGAACAAGATGTATTTAATACCCACTTTATTCAAATATAGCACTCTTTATATATGTATGTTCAAGAAAAGTAATAGTGTTCCTATTCGATCAACATTCTTTCCGCTGATAAGCTCTTTTTTCGAAGAACTAGGAGATTTTTTTTGCCTAGTGATTTCTTTTCCGTGAGCTTAACCCTTATTCACAGACATCGATTCCTATCATTCTCACTACGCATGTGACCTATTCATGACCTAATCTTATTTCTGTTTAAGAATGTATCTTTTTTATTTTTTATGAATAAAATATATTTGGAGATAACAATATATTTGGGGATATTTTGGGTAATTTACAAGTAAAGGCTTTGATGATATTTATAAAAATAAATTCATAGTATAGTCGAATTTAGAGTTAGAATTTATTTATTTTTTTCACAAGGATTTATTTATACTATTTGTTACACAAAAGTGTTTTGCAAAGATCATTTTTATAAAAATGAAAGGCTCTGCATAAGTTAAGGTCAGAATTTAATATTTAATATAGGGAAAATGAAAAAAAAAACATATTGCATTCTGATAAGTTGTAATTGAGGAAAGCGGGGGAACAAGCTATCAAAACTCTTTTGATTTCCCAAAGAAACAGAGATGGGTTAAAATGTGATTATAAAAAGCAAATTCAAGCTTCAACCTGCAATCAAACTGGTTTTTTGGAGGCTTTATAAATGATTTATACACGTCGTGCGATTTTTTTCATTTCTCCCCTTTAATTTCAAATTATTTTATTATATGTATTATAAATGTATTATATTGGAGACCCAATGATTTTTTTTCTTTATTTTTGACAGATATTACAAAAATATATTTTATTAGCTTCGGTTTTCTTAGAAACATGGAAATGAAGATTTATTGATATTACTAGCTATTATTTGCTTCAAAAAAAGACATTTTATGAGGAAACAAAAATACACATTCATATAAGTATTTTTTACATGAAAACTTTTTCTTTCGAATTAAAAGAATTATTTTTTCTTATTTTTCTTTCCTATAATGAAATATTTTACGCATTAAAAGCCTAAGTTTTTGTGGCGAGGAAAAAGATAAAAAAATAACATACAAAATAAATTTTGTTTTTAAACAAAAAAAATTATATCTGACACTTTGTAGCCTAATAATCAATATTAATTCCATATATTCGTGTGGCTGTAGAAAAATCATATTCTAAACACCATTACATTATCAACATATTAAAATATTGAATACATGTTCACATCTTATTTACTACCGTGATATCGGAAAACTAAATTCAAGAGATAAAAATTTGGATGCTTATCTAGCATTTTCTATAATTAACTTATCTACTCAGTGTACTTTTCACGCAAATAGTTATCCTCGTATTATGTACCATTATCTTCAATATCTTAGAATCGTAAACGTCTTAAAGTGTCATAAAATATTTTAGTACATAAATTTGTACATTCTTAACTGAAAAGCGTAAATCATGCCAAATTTGAACAAAAAGATAAGGGCAAAAAAGAAATAAGAACATGTATTTACGTTTTACTACATTTTTAAACACTCCTTTCAAAAGTTATGTTTATGAACAATATATTTTATGAAATCTGGTTGTTGTTATCAGTGCTCTTAATAAAATAAATATTCATTCTAATTTTTAAGACTGGCATTTATGGATAATAAAACAGATTATTTCAGCAATTATACGGAATGAAACAACTGCAATGTTGCAATTGGTAGTTGATATGCTTCAAAAAATATGTTTTCAATAAATATATTGACTCAATAATAAAAGTTAATGCATACAGTTTTAAAATTTTTTTAATATTTTTCCTGTCACAAGTCATGAACAATATATTTACGAAAAACTGATGTATGATATAATATGAATAGCTTCAGAATTTCAAAAATTATGGCCAATAATATTTAGCTTATGATATTGTTATCCACACATTAAGAGTTACATATTACAATAACTCCAATCATCTGAATAGGTAAACCAATTTCTTAATTTCCACACCAATCAGGCGACAAGCAAATTCAGATGCTACTAATTCCATGTACAGTGCGTAAAATAATAAACGGACCACCCTTAATAATTTTTGATCTAATGATCGGATCTTCATGTTTTCGAGGAGGTGACTTCAAATATGCGAATTTATAAGTGTAGAGGATAATTTATGTTAAGAAATCAGACGCAAAAACATTCTTTCTCTGAATAAACATACCTGCCTTTCAACAGATTTGGATGTTTGACCTCCAAAATATAGGATGTATCCGCAATCTGGAAAATATGGTTCCATAGTTTGATAAGGAGAACTATTCAAAATTTGAATATGACAAATATTTTTTTTACATAATTATTAAGAATGCAATTTTAAATGGTAAAATGCAAAATTTGAGTGGTACCGATTGAATCGTTCCTGAGAAATGGAATTTTAAATAACTAGCTTTTTTGAATTGATATTTTTCAGTAACTATTCAACTAGTTTTGTTATTTGCCACGTAAAATTATATTATTTAAAATTATGCAAAAAATTATATACCTTACAATTCACAATTTTTTCGACTGTCCTCAAATAAAATAAAAAATAATAAATATTTACTAAAAGTTATTCTTTCAAAAATAATGAAATACAGCTATAGCGAAATACGGGGAAAATAAAATTAACATTAAGGGGACTAAACTTCAGAGCGCTTTCCTGACCATATTACTGGAACCATATTTTCCAGATTGAAGATAATCCCTATATTTTTGAGGTTAAAAATCCGAATCCGTCGAAAAAAGTATGTTTAGAGAAAGTGCGTTTTTTTGTCTGATTTCGTATTTTAAAATATCGTCAACACCAATTAATCAGCATATTTGAAGTCACCATTTTGAAACATTAAGATTGATTCCTTGAACTTTAAGATCCCATCATTAGATCAAAAGTTACTCAAGGTAGTATGTTTACTCTTTTATTTAATTATTTATTTTACCACTGTACACTTTTAAGTCTATACTATTTAGGATATTTGAAGATCAAGGGGAATATGGGCTTATGTATATGACGGCTGATTCTGAGGGGAAAAAACAATTTCAAGGGGTACATGAATAGTTTTTATCCCATTATGGCCCATCTTTACTGTGTAATAAATCTAGAGAGAACCAATTTTCCACGCTATTCATTGGTCAAAATTCAGTAATCTTTAAAATGTAAGACCAATAGTGTTCTGATCGCGTAATTTCTTTTATTTTATATTTTATATCAGTCGTTGAACAACCGACAAAATTTTTTTGGTTTACGATTACTAATGTTAAACTCCATAGCTTTGTAATTTTGAACCCAATCCAGCAGACAAAGGAACTCTTGGATCAATTATGAAGAAATGTGCCTTCATAAAGGACTTTTCAATGGAAATAACCCGCATTTGCGTTACATGGACAGGAAGACCACGAGAACTTCCAACGGTTAACCTGGTGGCAAAGGGCCCCTAACCCATGATCCGTCTACCACTGAGGCTATTTTCTGTCAGCACTGTGGTTGGTGCAAGCCGGATGCGTAATTTTGTAACGACCAGCCATTGCCAGGATTCGAACTCGGTTCACTTCATTGGAAGGCGAACGCTTTATCCCCTGAGGAAAAATGGACTTTAACAATTATCTCCCATTGATTATATATTTTCCTTGATTTTAAGTTTGAAAGTGATCGGTTTTTCCCCTGCCCAGCATTATCTTTACTGTGTGTGAGATCCAATTTTCAACCGTGTTGATTTGTCAAATGTAATCACCATTTTTGTGGTAACTGAAATAAAACCATCATTCCTTCTTGAACTTTAGAACCACTCGACTCGACTAGACGGGGGGGGGGGGGATTAGGAACATTCTCCAAAACATGCACTGATAAAAAAAGTATGGTTGAAAATATCTGGAAATCGGAAAATTTAACGTGTTACTCCGCCAAGAAAAACAAAAAATCTCATCACTTTTTTACAGTAACGTTTTGATAATTGTTTTGGATAAAACTAAGGATAAATAGTAGTTTTATAAACTGCCATGAAAATTTAGCAAATGTAGTAAAATTTGGTAATTTTCCGTGTGATACCTTAGAGCATGGCATAAAAATCATATATTTGGTTAAATTTACTTTTTGGTTATGTATTTTTCACTTAATGTGCGGTAATAAGAACTATAATTTTTTAAACTAGAATTTTCGATGAAAAGTTATTATATGAATGGAAAAACTACCAAATGAATGGTTTAAATACCGTATAAAGGGCTTTATTAGCATGAATTATGTTGTTGTTTTTTTTTACCTAAAATTTTATTACTATTTAGAACGGAAAATTTCACGGAGTTTTTTTTTTTTTTTTTTTTTTTTTTTTTGTCTGTGGGATAACCATAGTTCTGACAGAAATCGAAAGTAAATGTAACATAAATGGTTAAAGAAGATGTAATTTGATTTCTTTATTCTTTATAAATTATTTTACTTTGATAATTTAAAAACAAAATATCTAAAGCAAATTCCATTGGAAGCATTCATGAAAGAATGGCCAAATGTCCTAAAAATGTAAAATGAGAGTTAAAATATAAAAGTAAATCACTCCAATGGATAATTCTTTTTATCTCGTATTAAGATAAAATCTTTTGAGAAAACATTAAGCCTAAATAAAGGAAAAAATCTAAACATTGTATCTACGACATAAGTTATTTATCAAAATATCTCACGTTGGTGAGTGTACCAGAACAAAAGAACGTTTCATCTGATATCACATATTTATTTCCTTTTCTTTCTTCCCTTCTCACATCTTGATTGAAGAGTATCTCTGTACAGAAAGATCACACACAAACATAGAAAGAAACTTTAAAAGCCTCACATCCAGTGGCCTTTTTGGCCTTAAGACATGACACTCACAACCCCAGCACGCTCGTAAAGCGTTGAGGCAGTTATAAAAACAAAGTTTTTATTCGGTCATAAAGACCGCCAAGGAACAAAATTCCACACTGAGAACACATTTCACAGAAAACCGTGTGAAGAATGAAAAGTAAGAAATAAAAGTTTTCTCCCATTTCAGACGTAAAATAATTTTTTTTTTCGACAAAAATTTTCTCCAAAAGCCAATAGGATCATAAATTTAGTCTATGTCCACAGGTTGTCTCTGACTGTAACTTTCACTGATCTCTATGATGGGAAATGTGAAGCTTCTGCCATAACATTTTTCAAGTCTTTTATGTGTTAGGCGTATCAAAGTACGGTAAAAGTCTGAAAATATAAAATATGGGGATATTTTTGAAGAGCTGGGAATGTTCGAATGAATGCTGGGGAGATAAGCTGGGATGATAAGACTCATTTATCATTCTTTACATAAAAGGTCTTTTGTTCCACAAAAAGTAATTTGAGGTCATAATTTCAATAATAGTTACGTATCATAAAAAATTTCAAAGCTTATTGTGTGTAAGAAATATGTTGTTTTAATAAGCGAAACACGTGAGAAGTGATTGCGTTGCATTATAAAAAATAACTACTTAATCATCCGAAGAATTTTATTAGGTTTAACCTATTTTACTTTAATTTTACGAATAATAAGTTATTTAAGATATGTTAGAACAAGACTGAAAAAACATTTTGAAAAAAGGATTCTTAAAAGATGAGTTTTATTTTAATAGAAAATAAACAGTTTAAAGTTTACTATTTTAATGTCCACTCTTGACAAAACAATAGGGACCATATTTCCCAGATTGCGTTACCCTATATTTTGGGGTTTAGAAATCCTAATCCGTCAAAAAAATTTATGTTTAATCAGAGAAAGTACGTTTTTGTAGCTGCTTACGTAACTCAAAATATCGTCTGCACTAACTTGTTAGCATATTTGAAATTGCCTCTTCTAACCAATAATAGTTACGTTTGTGACCTAGAACGTGAAGATCCGATCATTAAATCAAAAGTTGTTCAGGGTGGTCTGTTTTTTTCTTTTTTTTTGGGGGGGGGGCACTGTGCATCTCTATACCCTTATATTTAATACGATATAAAAAATGTATTCTAATAATAATCAATACATTTTTTTAAAATAAAATACGCATTGAAATTAAAGTAGTTAACCATTAATATATACTAGATATAAAGTTTTCCTCTGTTAAACATTTGATGATTATAACAAAGGAAAATGATATAATTTGGTATTTTGAACTTATTGAGCATGTTTACAGATGGAATTATCTAAAAATCTAGAATTACTTTATAACCGTTTTGTTTTTTGTTTCAGACTGTAAATCTCAAAGGACCAAGCGAGCTACGGGTAAACATTTCCGTAACTGCAATTGCTTGTACCTCTGTGTGCCTCTGCGACATGATATACCCCGGTGCAAGTCCAAAAGTTGAACACAAACAAAAAAAATTGCTTTACCTGAGTGAGATTTATCACGAATTACTCCTCAATTTTGCCAATCTTACTATCCTTAAAACGGGAGCGTGCCCAATCCATGTATCACAGGATTCGTGTGTCTTAGATGTTGAAATCACGTGTGAATCTTTTTGTGTTTCTTTAATAAGAAACTGAGCTTTTTTCAGCGAAAATATCGTATTGTTTTATATATAAATAATATTATATACTCTTATGTGTGCTTTGTATAGCAGTTTTTTTAGAATGTGTTCGCAAGTATGCTTCATACCATTATTACATTTACATCGCAGTGTTTTTGCTGGTAATACCTCTCTTCATAGCATTTCAGAACAAATAAATTACGTAATCACAACAGTTTGTGAATCAACATTGGTTTAGTAAGTTTTTATGGTATGATTCGAAAATATTTTATTCTGATTATTTGTTCATTGTATAAGAATCCATTGGAAAGATAATGAACGTTGCAATTTTTTTATTGAGGGTATATTTGTTTGGAATGCCGTACAAAACTTCAAATTAAGTATTTTTCCGAGAATATGGATTCAGTTAGATTTAAAACTTTAAATTGCTGCTTAAATATGTGTGTTTTGCTTCACTTTTATTTTTTTATTTCTCTAAATTAAGAAAAAAAATTATGTACAATATATTTATAAATTTTACATAAACTACTAAAATTTTCATCTTTGAAAAAAATCTTCAGAACCCATAACAATATGGGCAGATCTATTTTGATACTAACTCAATTTGTAAATGGTTTAATGTGACGCAATAAATCCAAACTTATTGAAATCATGAAATTTTCAAGTATATATTTATGCATATATCTGAAAACTTAGCAATAAAAACGCTTTAAGTCTCTCCACAATCAATGAAACAAATATTAATTGTACATATATACAAAATTAAACTGGAACTGTTTTAAAAGGTAGTGCTTTATTTGTTTCATATCCGTATCTCTGTTCTTATATGTATTTCCACATGCTAATTGTATTGGCTGTCCCATAATAATGTACTGCACTGATTGTGTGTGGCACATTTTACACAAATGTCAATGCACTACATTTTAATAACTTACGAACTGCTTTGGGCTTTCTTGACAATAAAAAATATCAGTGTCTTGATGAAAAGGAAGCCAGCTGGAGATAAAATATCCTATTGCAGAATGCTTTTAACATTTAAAAATCATCAGGAAATAAATTTTTCAAGCTGTAATACATTAGCCTCATTGGATGACATGTTTTATGTAAAATATGACGTCAAAAGTATAGGGATGTAAATAAAGAAGCAGGAAAAATTGCAGTATGAGCACATAATATTTTTACTTAACTCTGTTCGATGATATCTTTAACGTAGACCAGTTGTTTCCGAAAGATGTTCCGCGCAAAAATAGGGTTCCGTGGTAAGAGTTCCGCGTGTTTCACTTTTTCCTTTTGAAACAGAAATGATTTTTGAAATCTATTAGAGGTGTGTATTCAATGAATGATTATTTATTTAATAATTAGGTGATTTTTATGAAATTATTTTTGCAAAATGTCAGTTAAAAAAATAGCAAATTTTAAAAATTAGGCAATTTTTTTAATAACAATGCATTGAATAAATTACTAAAAGGACATTCATTTACAAATATTTGCATCAGCTCTTTTCATCGTAATTTCTTCCCATTAATTGTTTCTAAATTATTCTGTAGTTTTATTTCCTTTCATTTAGCATATTTACACTTGCTAATGAGCAGTTTTGAAAAGTCAGGGTTCGTCCGAAAGAAGTTCGATCATTTTGTATCTAAAAGAAAATTGGGAACTACTAACGTAGATCAAAATGTGTTTCAAATTTTATGCAATCTTATGATTTCGTTACCATTAAATTTGAACCATAATATTACGGAATAAAGTTTAAAAGTTACGATACTGTGGTTCAGAAGAATTTTATAAAGTTTCGACTCGAAAAGTGTTCTATTTTTTATTTTCAGATAATAAAAACTTTTCACTAAAAAACAATGACCAGTTTTTTTTTTTTGTTTAATTGAATAAAATTTTGAAAACTGAACAAAAAGTGAATAAGAATGGTGAAACAAATGAACTCATTTTGACAAGTTTATTTTTGAACAAGTATTTCACGAGTATTTAATTTCATGTAGTATTTATAGAAGTTATATTTCCGTGAACTTTCATAAAAAAAATGACAAAGAAACGACTGTGGCCATGTAAAAAATATGTTAAAATTTTTAAAATCTGGTTTATCCACGCATAATTCATTTGTATTTATTTCACAAAACTCAAATTTACACTAAATCTGCAAGACTTAAAGCTTCGAAATTAACTCTTTTAACTTACATCCCTATACTTTTAATCTCTACTAACATCAACTGCACTAGGTTTTAATAACTTATGAGATACCCCAGTATTTTTGGACAAGAAAAAACACGCTGCAACAAAAGCAGCGTTTTGAATGAGAAGCCAGCTGGAGCTTAAATAGCTGTCCACAAGACGTCTCCCTTGCATACAACAGTTGTTTTAACGCGAAGACGGATCAAGGAGGAAACAACAGCAACTACAAAAAAAAGTAGTTGTTGGAATAGCAGAATCGATTTAGAAGGAATTTTTCTTTCACAGCTGCCTTTCTATGTTCGTTACAGTTCTCTGGCCTCGGGCTTTCCTGAAAAGACCAATCAATAATTTTATCCTTTATTTTTACTTTTGTTTCTTTCGCAAGTCTCGATCAATTGGTCGACAAAGAGTGATATTAACAGTTTCCAGAAAAGGCACGTTTGCCATTTGAGTGTGAGACTCGTTGAGCTAATAAAAATGATTGTATGGAAAGCTGACGAATAAATATTGTTTTATGTTCAGTGTTTGGGTGTATTTATTTTGTCTTTTCTTATTAATTGACCCAGACGTTGTCTCAAAGGGTAAGGGTAAAATCATGCTTGGTGGATCATGGTTAGTAAATAAACTTGAAGAATTCATTTAAAAAAAACACAAGCATGCAATGTGAAAAAGTAAAGTTTAACACGCAAAGATATATTTAAAAAAAAAACTATTTTTTTAATGAAGAATAAGAAACAGATAAATACAGTATAAGTCAATTGTAACGACTATTCACAATATCAGATAGAATAGTTTCAGATAGTTTGTCGCTATTAACGAATGGAATGTTAAAATAGCAAGAAGTGTGCTTTTGATGTCATGGACACTGAATATTGATTTAAATAAAATAAAAAACTGTCAAAAAAGTTATAAGGGGATATGTCAGATAAGTAGGCATGAGAGAGTCGCTCTTCCGAAGAGTGCGGCGAGATTCTTAAAAATATTGGAACTTTTATTTTGTAATGAGAAATATAACTTAATGATCGGTCACACAGGCTTGTTATTTGGTGGTTAAAATTGCAGGAAGGATATGAGGAGAAATAATGTTCATTTTTCAACAATAATGATTATAAATATCAGAAATAATAAGGATTTTTTTGCGTTTCTTTCTGTAAAATAATGCTAATTTAAACAGCAGAAAAATGTTGTTTCTTCCAAAAATTGTCCCCGCAATAGCGGAGATATTAGTAATTTTTTATTTGGGATATCATGAACTTTTGGGATATAAACTTTCTTTATCCCGAATTATGTCCTAATGTCGGTGAGATAGAAAATTGTCATAATAAGGAAAATTTCGTAGTATGCTGTATTGTGTTTTTAGTTTACGCAAGTAAATAAATAAAATAATTAAAATTAAAAATATACATTCAGAAATAAAATTAACAGTTGCAAAAATGCCTGCTGGAAATATTGTAAAAGAATAATAAGGGTCAAGATGAAACTCTGCAATATGAATCATAACTACAAAATAAACTGTAAGAAAGATTAAAAGAACAATTTAAGGAAAATCATGATTTGAGGTAAAAAAT
>OX421975.1:69200635-69540635 GCA_949128135.1 Parasteatoda lunata
TTTATGTAGGAAACATAAATTTAAGTTAAAAAGTCATTCAAAATGAAGACACAATCACATACTTAAGTAATCTTAATGTTACTAGAATTTTACATACCTTATTTCTAGGAAATATGATGTTCTTTCTAATGAATTATTCAGTTCAAACAAAAAACGATCGATGGAGATCATGGTAGTAAACTCTGCCAAAGTTGGACAACAATCAAAATGATTTTTATGAGAATTTGTTTTTACCACAGAGTAAATTATATTAGTATTTCCGAATATTGGAAGAATGTTTCAATCATCCAAATTCACAAGAGTTATAACTTGGCGTTGATAGTAGAAGTAGAGCAATCAAAAATCACACAAACATACTAAAATATTTTTACTTTTTTCGAAAGCAACACACCTCATTGCATTAGCCAACTTTATACCACTGAGTTTCACATTTTTTTATTTAAAAATCTTTATTTATTTACTTATTTTTTATTATTGTTGTTGCTTTTACGTATGTAGGATTGTGTGTTCGTTTCGGAACATAATAAGCCTATGTCCAGTTTGAAAACAAGTAGCAAAAGTTTGAGATGGGCATCCTTTTTTTTCCAATGCCCACTTGGGAATGACATTGCGTCAATACATGCATGTGAAGGGCAGATTTGTTGGCCACTCTTTCAGGGGTGAGTCAACATTACTTCCAAAGAAAGGACAGATAGTACATAGAATGAAAGAACATCAATGCCTTCTGTGGGAGTCGAACCCAGAACCTTCCTGGTGCAAGGCCAGTTCCTGACCCCTACACAGATCGGTCGGCAAGATGGGCATCATAAGGATACATAAAAGTATATGGCAGAGTTGGAACCAGCGACTTCCACACTACTGAAGGTATGGTGAAATGGAGAGATCACAAGGACAGGAAAATTCCATAATTTTCATTTGCTCAGTTATTCTCATACATAAGCCGAACCAAGTTCTCAAAAAAGAGTGGTTTCTAAACCATAATAATAAAGAAAAAAAATAAAACAATTTAAAGAAAGGCAGCACAAGGATAAATACAAAGCTATATTTGGATTCAGACACACATCCTCCACATTTTGCTCGAACAGTGTTTGGCGGAAGAACAATACCTTTCGCTCTCAATGGACTGCATTGAACTTTCTGTAACTTTATCGGTAAAGAAAGTTGCTTGTTAAGTTTGGTTAGAGTCATTTGATACATATAGCCATGAAAGAAGTGGGGAAGTGGTCCCTTATTGACTCAAGCTCTTCTTTTGTTGTGTTGTTGAGCCAAGAATTTGTTGTGTGAAGACAGCGAGCTCAATTCCTGCCACAACCATTTGTGTCTCTTACTCTATATTTACATTTTATGTCTTTCTGTAATTCGTGCTGAATGTTTTTATTTCTACTAAGGTTCTTAAATCATTCTTAGACAAAATTCTGGTAATTTTTGTGTCCCGCAGTGGACTGACCGTTAAGACACGGTTCCCAGCAGATCACCGAAGTCAAGCATCACTGGCTGCGGTCATTGTGTGGGTGGGTGACCACTTGGATAAGTCTGCGTAGGGACCAAAGGTTGGCGGTATTGGTTCTCGTTAAACTGTTCTACCGCAAAGTGCTCTACTTCGCATGCAGGTCGTCGGGCTACCGAAGTGGGGGTGTCATCCCTCTGCAGAGGATCAAAATTGTAATGACATATCTTCGGATCATCGTCAGGGATGTTTCCCAGACCTTCGCCAATAGCCCATTGTGCAGCTCTATCGCGACGTAAATGAACTACAACTGCAACAACTGATGATTTTTGTATGAATGCATGACATATATATAAAGATAAAACAGGGACAACCGAGAGGATTTCAACTGAGTTTTTTTCCGTTTACAAGTTTGTTTTCTGAAACAGTTGAAAACCATCAACATTAGCATGAGAGCATGTAATTTCTATTTAAGTGTAATTCTAGTAATTATAATTAAATGCTTCTATTGCAGAAGCATTTTTTCAAAGGTATTTTCTTACCTAATTCGGGCATGCACCTGTGACCTTCTCAGTCACAATTTAGTTAACCACTCTTTTTCTCAGTTTTAACCTCAGTTTTAACAGTTTAACAGTGAACTGATCATAAAAACACGGTTCCCAGTATCGGTTAGTAAGCGGGTGGGTGACCACTTTTACCAGCCTACGTAGGGACCGAGTGAAGGCTGTGTGTGTCCTCGTTAAACTGTTTTACCGTAAAGTGATCGTCATCTCACAGGTCATCAGACTACCAAAGCAGGAAAGCAACTCCTTCTGCAGAGAATCAAAATTGAGATGGCATGTATTCGGATCATCCTCAGGGATGTTTCCCAGACCAACACCAATAGCCCATTGTATAGCTCTTCCAAGACGCAAATAAAGTATCTACTTACCAATCTTCCTCAATTGAAAGAAAGCTAAATAATATTCCAGAAAACAGCCGAGTTGCTCTTTTATTAAAACTAAGCAGAAAGACAAGTTTGTTCATTGAAATCTTCACGTTCTTGAATCATCTCGCTGCTTCAAGAAAGCAGCAGTCATATAGTGGTGTAAGTGCCAAACACGGTTTATAGTAAACCATCGAAATCAAACATCCTTGATTGTGATCAGTGAGCGTGTCGGTGATCACTTTGATTATTCTGCGAAAAGACCGACGATGCGGGGTATCGGTTTTTGTTTTAACTGTTCTACCGTAAAGTGCTGGACTTGATGCGCAGGTCGTTAGGCTACCATAGCATGGGAGCTTCTCCCTAAATAAACGATCAAAATTTTGATGGCATGTCCTTGAATCATCCAGTGAAATGTTTCCCAGATCGTCATCAATAGCAAAACAGCTCCAGTGTGACGTAAATAAAATAATAATTATTCTACGACTATTCTGAAAAAGTAAAAATATTTTGAAAAACAAAAGAGATAAAAAAATTGAATGATGTTTTGTATGAAATTTTCATGTATTGATTGTTGCTCTATAATATTTCTAGCTGCTTAAACAATCGATCTATATGGTATTCCATAATAAATGCTGTAGATTTTCAATAAATCTGTAGGTTTCCTCGTAATCTGGTCCATTAAGAACTGGAACGATTAAGATTCTATCTTAGTAGAATATCCAATGATTCGATTAAAAAAATTATAAATTTCGATATAAAAATGATAAATTTTACTAATGATAGTAAAACTGAATTTTTATTTATTTATTTATTTTGAGACTGCATTTGTTTCAAGAGCAAATAAAAATTTTCTGACTCAGTTCCTGTGTTGATTATGCATAAAGCTGCCAATAAAACATAAAACCACTTACGCTGGAGAATAACAGAAATAATGCTTATAAGTACAACTATGAATTTTTCTCATTAACAGAGCTAGCCAAAGAAAGGCAAGAATTAGTTCCAGTTTATAATACAATGAAAATCTTGTTAAAACAAGTGGAAGCTTACTTCTATTTTTTACAAAACTTATTTCTTTCAGAATGTGCAAAATTATAAAAATATATATATATTTAGTTACCACTAACCCTGTACCAGGTCTATCCTATTCAATTTAGCTTATTCTTTAGTATTCTGTTGCATTTTTACATTTAATGTTTGTAAAACAGACATTTTCTTATTTGTACTATATATGTATATATTTTCAATTGTTAAAATTTTTTTAACAATTCCCAACAAATTTTTTAACCCCTGCTACCTTCTCTTTTTTGCTTTTTCTAGAAAGAGATTCTTTCTACAATTTTGAATAGGGTGTCTTATCTGTCACACCAACAGCAATGAAAGCCCATTAATCTTTAAGAAAATGACCATTCCTCTTGCTCTGAGGTTAGTTTTATTCCCATGCTGTTTTCTAGAAAGAGAAAAAAAAGACACCTGAAATATGAAAGAGACCACGATCACTTACTTGCAATGAGATGGACATCTTGAGTCAATAAAAGGAGGTGGTCTGTTTTGTGACAGTAGAAATCGAACAACTTTTGAAGTCAAGTACTTTCCTATTTATCATGTCATGTTTCACCCCCTCCCATTAAACTCAAATTTTTGTGAAGAACTGTTCAGTTATATCTAACTTAAACTTGTAGACAATGAGCACGTGGTGGATGATACTGACGAGGATGATAAAGTTCCTCCAAATCACACAGCAGTATTAGAAGCTTTAGACACTATTCGTGACTATTTACAAATTAATTCTGCTTCTGAAATTCCCTTATCCCATTTATATGAACTGGAAAAAACTATTTTTGAAATACGACAGCAAAAACAAATATAAACATGTATTAAGGATGATTTTGTAAGAAAAGAAATTGTCTTTAGGAATGTTAAATTTTCCCTTTGTATAATTATGGTAAATACCAAAACAGTATAAATATTAACATTTAATCATTCGAAACATATTTATTCCTATTGTCACTGCAATTTACGATGAGTTTTAGAATTTTGAAGTTTTTCACTTGTGCGTCTTTTCCACTTATGCGCTTTTTTCTGTTGGCCCCTTACACCGGTGCATAAGAGAGAGTTCTCTGTACATTTAATTACAACGAGACTTTTAACTTCCTTTTCATTATATGGTAAAATATCATTATACAAGGTAATTAATCATCTTTTTTTTTTACAAATTAGACATTATTTATACTTTTAAAATATTAAAGTCCGTTTTAATATAAATTGAATTTTTTCGTCGAAATATATATAATACATAGTTTCTTCTATGAATTATGCTTACACCGGTGCATAAGAGAGAGTTCTCTGTACATTTAATTACAACGAGACTTTTAACTTCCTTTTCATTATATGGTAAAATATCATTATACAAGGTAATTAATCATCTTTTTTTTTTACAAATTAGACATTATTTATACTTTTAAAATATTAAAGTCCGTTTTAATATAAATTAAATTTTTTCGTCGAAATATATATAATACATAGTTTCTTCTATGAATTATGCTGAAAAATATAATTGGAAAAATGTGTATTTCCCTTTCTGCCACTGTACTCAAAGAAATTCCTGAAATAGAAAAAAAAATATTAAAATTTATTTTTAAGTTTAATATATTTAACTCATAAATATTCCAATTTCAGTGATTCCCATCCTTTTTAAACATTTTTATTTCAATTACTTAAAACTAGGAGTATTTCAAAACAAAGCAAACGTTTTTCAAAAAAAAGGAAAAAAAAAAAAAGATCCTGGAAACGATCACAGGATGCCATCAGGACATGAAAAGAAACAAATATGAAAAATACAGAAATATTCACCTTTCAAATGACACTTTTTCTTTTGAAACGTCTCAAAACGAAACTAATTCATTTCGTTTTCATTCAAATACAATTGGAAAAAGAGTGAAATAACCTCATTCTCCCTATACAATCACATTTTCGTTTTTTTTGTCACCTGATAACGAATTTACATTTATTTAAAAGGCTCAACAGAAGTTGCTAAGAAAATAAAACAATAAAAAAAAAATTAGTCAATGTTTGAATGTTGTAGGAGTTTTTTTCTTCTCTTTTTGTATCCGAAATTCATTTGTTGATAAAGGAAATGGTTTACCAAAGACAAAGAGGTTTTAACGAGTAAAAGCCCTTTTTAAACAGAAGAAAGGTGAACGTTATTTAAATATTTGCCCGTTTTATTGTTTAACATGTTTGGGAATTCCTATTATTCTTGTAAAATGTGGAAAATATTTATCTCTTTTTGTTTCAGTTTAATGCCGTCAATTTTGATCAGATTGAAAGAAGTTCTGAATAAATTAATGAAATAGATTTTTATAAATAATTCAAAAATTTGAGCTTAAACAAAGTCAGTTTTCCTACTTTGTTTTCTGTAAAAATCGAACTTCATGCATAATTTTAAATTCCTTATAAAAAGGAAAACAAAATTTTAATTTATTGATGGTTACAAATTTATATGTAAAAGAGGAAAAATCAAGAATGCTATCGAAATCTGACATATCGCAGTTCAAGAAGGCGGATGTAATAAACAACATTGTTTGATAACGGTAAAAAAGCAGAGTTTTCGAAAAAAAGTCATCATTTTAGACCAGATTGAAAGAAGTTCTGAAAAAAATTGATGAAAGATATTTTTATTAAGGGGATTTGGTAAGGCATATATTAATAATGCTAAAACTTACCTTTTTCGTTGTACCTTTTCTAAGAAACTACTTATGATATCGAGCCGAAATTTTGCTGGGGGTATTTAAGATTATATCAATTGTATGCGGTGATGATGTTTTAGAGTTAGCTAGAATACTTTTTGGCTTATGAAAGATTTTTTAGGAAACTTTTTAAAACATTAAAAGTTCTCAGTTTATAATTTTTTTTTAAAAAAACATTCTGCCTAAGATGCGTATTAACAGTTATCGCAGTTTTAACATGTATATGTAAATATTCTGCGAAAAAAAGCGATATCTTATTTAGATGCTGAGTAAAGGTGTATCGAAAAAGGTCAGTCTTAGCATTATTGGTTTATGCCCTACAAACTCTCCTTAATAATTTAAAAAACTAAAAAAACTTTTATATTCCGGTATGTTTTGATAATTCTATTTTTTATTCCTTAGTTAAAATTAAAACAAAAACTATACTTATGGGGGCCCACAAATAAATATTTAAACGTGGAAAAAAGAAAAACGCTATTGAAATCTGACGTATATCAGTACAGGAAAATGGACGTAATAAACAAAAACGATTGATAACGGGAAAAAGCAAAAAGCTGTCAAAAGAGAACTAGTAGCAACAACCTTTCAATTCCAATTGAAAAGTTGTATTGCAATAAACAACAACACTTGATAGAGGAAAAAGCTTAAGTCTGTCGAAGTTATGATATCGAGACAACGACAAGAAACCTATTAGCAACAACCTTCCAATTTCAACTAAGATTTTTTGATATTTAGTACATTCCGCGATTTGTCAGATTAAGATGGCATTTTTTGTTGTTGTTTTTTCATCCCTTAAATATTAATTTAAACAAATTAATAGAAACATTATGAAAACGGAAGAACTAGTCTATTTAAGAGGCATTATAGAGAGTGCGATCTACTTTTACTTTTACTTTCGTTACAAGTAACAAAAGTAAAAAAATTGTTGTTTGCAGTAATACTGCAGTAATGCAGTAGTTACGATAGTAAAAGTAATGCATGTTTGGTACACTGCAGACCTGTACACTTACACATTATCAAAACAACTCAATTCGAAACATATTTTAATTTTTTGATAAAACGGAACAATAATTGCAATGTCTATGAACATGAAAATCTTAGTTTTAAGAAAATAATTGCTTCTTTTTAATTTCTGAATGCTAACAGTGTCCCATTTATCTAATAAAATTGTTAAATTTAATGCAAACATAAATTTGGCATTCGTTCACTCTTAGATTTCTGAAGAAAAAAATCCGTTTTTTTCCTACTTAAAATCTGCCATAATACCTTTAAATGATTTTTGCAAAGTTTACGAAACAGGAAAAGTTCTAGATTTCGAAGATGGATTTTTAGTACATCCTTACACAGTCCACGCTGTCTGGAAAATTCAGACATAAATACAAAATATTTATGAGCATTTCTGAGATGAAGTTCAAGGTTTCCGTAAACGAGCAATACAGAATCTAATAGATTATCTTTGAAGAAACATCCACAACTAAACTTTTCCCCTTCCAGCAAAGAAGTAAATTATTTTCAAATTCATTCCATGGATGTCTGAAAGTTACACCTTAGAGTGTCTTTGATCATTCTGCTTTTCGAAAGAGATACTAAATTACATTTCAAAACTTTAATCCTTTCCGACAGCGTTGCAGAAAACGGAAATTCATGGTAAAACTCATTGCAAGATTTATGCAACGGAAACAAAACTTTTAATTTTAAATTAGCAGGACTCCACGGATATGGATATTATATTGGGGAAACAAAATCTGCTTTTCCATGGAAATTGATCGAAATTCAGCTCTGTTCTTGTGACTAGCAAGTAACTGATTAGTTACGAGAAAACTTAGAATTATATCTTGATTTATAGCTAAAGTAAAAGGAATTCACCTCTCATTATAAAGTTTATAAAAAGAGCTAATTTTTATAAGAAATATAATTCATTCAATTATAACTGTGGTTCATCAGCCGAACCAGTTTTACAGTTTACGGCTATTCATGTTGAACTCCATAGCCTTTTGATTTTGAACTCAATCCAGAAGGAAAGAAAACTCATGGATCAAGTATGGGGATAAATTTTACCTCGTGGAGGACATTTTGGTGGAATTAACCCTCATTTGCGTTACATGAAGAGGAAAACAACGAAAACCTTAGAGGATTTGACTGATGGCGAGGGGAATTGATCCGTGAATTACTAGGGATGTTTTACGTCAGTGCTGTGGTCGGTGCAAGCCGAGGGTGGAATTCATAGCAACCAGCCATCGCTGGGATTCGAATCCTGGATACTTCATTGGGAGGAAAGTGCTATTTCCTTTGAGCCACCACGGCTCTTAGTTTATGATTGTTTAAGATAAATGTTTGCATCTAATTCTATGATGTTTAAGTCTAAATGCCCAATTTTTTTCTCTATCGAAATATATCGTAAGGGTCACCAACTGCTCCACGGACACCGCGGATTTGTGTATTCAACTAAATGTTACATTTTGTTTTGCTTCTCAAAAATTGTTAGACTTAAAAACTCGAAACAGATAAGGTGCGTATTTGTCTATTTGTTACGGTATCTAGGAGTTTCCCATGATCCATTTACCACTGTGAATAATTTAAACTGTAAGCATTGTGATCCAACAGCAGCATACAAACAGGCCAACCGTCATTGGGGTTCGAACCTGGGTCACGTTAGTGGGAAAAGTGCACTCTGCTTTCTGAACTATCCCGTCTATACCAATATCAACTACATAGATATATTAAGGTTTGTTGTCTAATCCAATTGAGCGATTTCAATTGCAGTTCTATTATAAACATGTTTTCAAATTAAATATGTTAATTTTTAAAGAATTTAGGACATTTTTATATGTAATATATGTAATATAAAAATGGTATTTTTATATGTATGTCATGTTACATTTTATATGTATATATGTATGTCATATTACATTTTTATACGTAATATAAAAATGTCTAAATAAGTTACGAATTAAGATTAGATTATAGATCAGCAGATTAGTTGAATCTGAATCGTACAGGCTGTATTTATTTAATACAGATCTAACACATATCTAACACACTACGAGTTTAATTTTATTTCCATTACAAACAAGTTTTAATAGAATTTAAAACTATAATGGATTTAAAAGGATTATTCTGATGAAACATATACATAATGAATAAGAATAATATGTTACTTATAAATCAGAAAGATCTGAATATCACCAAAAATGCGTTTTTACGTTTCTCACAAACCTATCCCGTAATTTGATTACAGATTGTAATATCCAGAGCAACACAAATCCAATTAAAGTAAATTTAAGAATTTGTTGAATTTTAGTTGGTTTATATTTTTTGCATGTTTCAAATGGATAAAAATGATGGAAACCTGCTACCCAGTAAAATATAAAAGTTTGTATGATAACCAACTTCTTAGGTGAATGTAACAGAATCGATATTTCCGTTATTAACTAACGCTTAAAAAATCAATTACCTTTAAAGTTAAAAAAAAAATCACTTTTGCATTAGGCAAAGGAATAGATAAACTAAAGAAAATCGAAAAAAGTAAAATAAAAAGAAAAAGTTTAAACACACTTTCCTCCGAGGGTCATATGTAATTGAGAGAGACCAGACTACTACCAAATGGCATTTCCGATTACCTAAGTTGTCGTCGTATCCTGAAAACCCAAAGGCGGCATACGTGCGTTGACTGCAGAAGATTCAGTAAGAAGGCGTTTAGATTCATTCGCATCCAAGATTCGGGATTCCGGGTTGATTCCCAATGAGACGCCATTGGTAGTTTTGCCTTACTTAATAGTGGCTGAACGGACATCTGTTAGGGATCAAGCGCGCCATCTTGCTTAACTTCTATTTCATTCGGTGCAGTTGAGTCGTTCTGTTCTTCTAGTAAAGAGATTAAGTTAGAATATATTTAGTATCGAAAGTAAACTAAGGTTTTTGTTATTTTTATTGGATATTGGATTGTGTTTATTTTAGAACTTCTTTCGTGACTATTAAGGCTATTGTTTGTGAAATACATGCAAAAGAAATTAAAAAGAGTATCAGAAAATTATTTAAATAGTCTATTATTTTAAAAAAACATCGCTATTAATACATTACATAATTTGTATATCTCTTTTACGATATGGTGATTATTTATAGGCTAGATTGCTTTCTTTATGTTAGAGTAAAACAATAACGTATAAAAACACAACTATTGTAATAATTTGACAGCAACTAAAAACAGATTATTTCTGTTTTTTACGATGTTTTCTTCCTTCATTTAATATACTTAAGAACGCCTTCCCTTTTTACTTTGTTTTAATAACATTTTCAGCCCTGTTAACAAAATCAATTCTAAGAACCAAACGATCCTGCCAGTATATAGAAATGAATAATCAATAAAACCGTATAAACACTACGAAATCATGCTCAAAGCTAATAGGCATATACAGACAATATTTAAAAAAAATTTCAATTGTGTTTATTTATTATAATTTGTTTTACATTTAGATAGATTTACAATATTGGATTAACGACATGACGTAGTTTAAAGTTTAGTCCATCATACAAATCTCTCTCTCTCTCTTATATATATATATATATATATATATATATATATATATATATATATATATATATATATATATATATATATATATATATATATATATATATATATATATCTTTATATATAAGAAGATAGTGGAATGATAACACATAGCCAATCACAGAAGACTTCTGGTTAGTAACGCACAAAACACCCAATCAAAATTGAGAACGCATGCGTGTGAAAAGGTAATAATTTTTAATAATGCTGCCTGCAGAAATGTTACAACTAAACTTACCAGCTAAAGCTTGTTGCGATTTCTATTTTGTATTGAATGTGTGAAATATATTGATTCCTCTATGATCAGAGTTTCCTTTAAAATACTCATATCTTTGTTACATAAAATGGATCGCCGTGAATTAGGCGTGAATATCTTTGTCACGAGACTCTATCAGAAAGTAAAATATTCTGTCGCTCTCTTCTTCTACTCAAAATAATAAATCTGTCTCCAACTTTTACTAAAAAAAGAACAACATTTTATTTACATAATAATTTTCAGACGATTATTTATTGTTCCACAAAAAGAAAAAGAAAAACGTTGCCATAGCAACTCGGCAGTTTTAAAGAAACCAAAAGTTCGCTTTTAGCTTACATAAAAAGTAATTAACAACTTTTAAAAATATATTACTTACTCTCAATAAACTGTTCAGAAATAAATATTAATTAACAGTTCATATTTGAGATATTTCTTAAATAATGCATAAAAGGGTAAATTATTGGTTCACATAATAATGTGAAAAGAAAGATCAATGAAAAATGTACATAGCTAGGTTTTGTGAATATTCAGAGATCTATTGTAAACAATTTTAATTTTATTGTTTTCACCTTATTTTTTTAGGTAAAAATATACTTGAGGCTGCCCCTTGGCGAAATTGGCGACTTATGTTTGGCGCCATTCCTGTTTGCGCGGAACACTGTGGTAACAGGAATGGTGGCCAAAACTTTACAAAATTGTTATGAACCCAATATAACAAACAATATAATCAAAATTAATTAACACAATAAAATGAATTTTGAATCGAAATAGAAATTAATGGAGTAAGCACAGAAAGAAAAGGAAAAAAAAACTCACTTCTTCATTAAGCTTGAATATCCTCAGATTTAGGTGCACAGAATTCTCTAATAGCAGTTAGATACTGTATAAATTTATCAGGAATAAAATCTGTGTACCTCCATCACCACATAAATTCAGTGAAATACGAAACGAAAATGGCGTCCGTGGTACCGTGGTGAAATTTTTTTTAGTCCCTTTTTATGATTGCCCACATACCTTCGATCTTATGAACCATAAGCAAAAGTAACCTTACCAGCCGGTATGCAACGTAGAACTAACGGACCTCTGAAATTACATATACTGTTTAGCTGAAATCTAAATCTATCAGAATCACGATTGGGTTTCAACATCGCCCAGCTTGGCAATCAACCGCGATCACAACTTGGCGAGAATCAAGGGACACCCTCAAATATAGTCTACCCATTTTTTTATAACAATTCTGACAAAAATGTTTATTGATCATTGATAAAATAATAATTATTTCATTTTATATTTGTTTTTTTGATTAGTATTCAGTATGACAAAAAAATTGAATTGCTTAATTTAATTTGTCGAATTTCAGTTACATGTGTTTTTATTATATAATGTGCTTTTTGTCTGATTGAAACTAAATTATTTTGTCAGTTAACAGTATTTCAAGTTAATTGGGCAATTACTTGCAAAGGTATTTGCTTTTGGAATATTACTTAGCTTCAACTTATTAATATTACATATTTTAATTTGTTTGCCATATTTTAAAGTTTTTTTTCATCAGGTTTTAATTGTTTTCAGTTTAATATTTAAATTACTGAGGGGCAGATGAAACACAATATAGGGAGCGTCCGGCATCCTATAAGATCAACAATTATTTGAGTTAGGTCCTGCCACGCGTGCTTTGAATACGGAGATTAATCTCCGGCTAATGCCCTATAGTAATGCGTTAAATAATATTGCTTCCTCGCTTTATATAAGATTGTAATATTGTTTGTATTAAATTTGCTTTATATAAGTTTATAATGTTCATAATAAGCACCTCTGACATTTTGCAATCCTATCATATTCTCTCTATGGGATGTTGGACGACGAAAAATTGCCAGCTTATCTCCAGGAAAACGACTTTAAGTTTGTTCGAGAAGCGAACAAAAATGTACTTGCGTAGCAATTATCGGAGGTTGGCGAGCGGTTGGGGCGGAGCCCTCTAGTGTATATATATATATATATATATATATATATATATATATATATATATATATATATATATATATAGTTATATATATATATATATATATATATATATATATATATATATATATATAGCACAAAAAAAAGAGAAAAGCGAAGAAAATTAATAAGTTATATTAACTGCGCATAAGCTGCAAGTATATAGAACTCATAAAATAAGCTGAAAAATTTAGAAAAAATGGTGGAAAAAAATATAAAAATCCGGAAAACAAAATAAAGAAAGGATATAATCTCTTCATCAGCTCACACGATTATATCCGCAAAAAGGAGTGCTTTTTAATATTGTATCAATATAGCCTAAGCAAAATATAGCACTCAAAAAAAGTGAAACGAAATTAGAACACACACACACACATATATATATATATATATATATACATATATATATATATACATATATATATATATATATATATATATATATATATATATATATATATATATATATATATATATATATATATATATATATATATATATATATATATATATATATATATATATATATATATATATATATATATATATATATATATATACAGAGAGAGAAGGTGAAAAGGGCAGACACCAAAGCTTCTATTAGAGTTAGTGCACATCATTTGAATTAATAATTGCATACGAACAAATGTCATCGTACGCCCCTAGGGACGCTTCCCTGTTAGGAACTTTTTTCTATGTGTGCGTAAAATGGTACTTTCATTTATCAAAATTTTCCTAATTTTATATTTTCGAATAATTAATGTCGAAAATGGCATTTAAATTGGTTCGATATTAGGTTTTTTATCGTAATATAAAGCGAGCTTGTCAAACGAAACAATTCTTTACAAACAAAATTCAGTGGCTCGCAATTGGAAGTTTAAATGCTGATCTTCTAATAATCACATGCGGTTTACATTTTCAACAGAAAATCACAATATAGAGTTCTTTTGCCTCTCTGACATACAAAGTAATTCTGTTTTTTAAAGATAAAATGTCAGACACAGGTCCCTCAAAAATTATCATTTTCAAATACCTTCTAAACTAAGCTTCTAACGAAGAAGGTCCTTTTTAAGCACTTAACACATCTTAACTTTTCTTCTATTTCAACAATTACTTAAAATGAATTTTTAAATTAATTTTCAAATCAACTTTTAAAAGCAAATGTCAGAGCTGATCTTTTAAAAATAGCAATAACAACTTTTGTCGCTCCTGTAGCAAAATCGATGAGGGTAAGTAAACTGATAGATATGGATATGATGTAGATTAAAACTACAATATTATTATATAAATCTATGTTTAATTAATTAATAAATTAATTTTTATTTAAATATAATTTTTTTTAAATAATTATAACAAAATAAATTAATCAATTTGTAACGAAATCATTCTGTTACTTTCACTTTTTATGTTAAAGCAAGTCAGCATTTCTATTATTTTTAAAAATGTATATTAATTTGAAAACTCTATAATAGAACTTTAAATTAAAACATTCTATTATTTAGCAAAGCATAACGCTCATTCAAGCAAAGTACATACTATAACCAATCAAATCTTTATAAAGTACATTCTCCATTCAATGAGAAAATTCCAAATCCAAATTTCGGTTCTGGTTGCTTTGTTGAATCGGAGATCATTCAGTGGCAGCAAATCTTTATGTCCTGAAACTAATGGTTATTCATCGAGCCCATTAAGAATTTTCTCGAGTTCAAATATTCTTCTTCAATATTATTCAGTGATCCTTTTGGTAGGGATGGTAATTAATTCTAATCGGAAAATTCTCTCTATGATCTACATTAAAACTTAGATGCACTTTCATGATGTTTCACGAGACGTTGAGCATGCGATTTATAATAAATTCATTGAACTAAGTAGCATAGAATAGAATAAAATAATTTATTCATATATTATTTCTTTATTAAATGTTTTGTTTTCTGTCTCATGATATTATTAACAGATCTTGGATTTCCAGATTTTTTTAACAGGTCGGTTTTTCTCTCTAAGACACAGTTTTTTTTAATAACACTTTTAGTCCATTTTTTGTCAAAATATGGATGTTTAAAAACGCTATACAGTGTCCCGGGATAACTGGGACAAATTTGAAGGGGGCATCACAAAAGTTCAAATTTACATAGCAACCCATCGTCGGAAAACGTCTGCGTTGGATGTGATAAACTATTTCCCTGGAAACCACGCTCACCTGACTAACGCAGTATAGATTTCTTTCGTTGGAGTGCACTGAGAAGTGCTGTGTACGCAACACCTGTGGGTTCTGAAATGGATCCGGTTAAATTGATAATCTGTGTTGGACATCCAACAAAATCCAGGTATATTTGAGTGAGTCCGGCAAATCATGTCTCCATGGTGTAACGCATGCATTGCTAACTATGGTGGACTTCTTTTATGACGTTATCACATATCATCTACCAAAGCACGTATATAAGATATTTGACCAATTCGAGATGATCTCAGTCTTGTGTCTTTTTGTTTCTTATACTATTTTCCTATCACGTTTCCGACCATGGGTTGCTACACAAATCTGAATCTTTGTGATTTCCTTTGCTTTAAAATTTGTCCTAATAATCATGGTACACCTGTATACAACTGAGGATCACACACAAGTGTTGAAACAAACTTCTAGGGGAGTTAGGGCGCATCAAAAGGATTAATATTTGCTAGGAGCCCAAGTTCAGAAATATAGACATACGGCACAACAGCCGCTTCCTTATAATGGACTATTTTTTCGTGTGCTTCTGTGCAAGTCATAATAGGAAAGTACCCCTAGCTGCTGACGGCAAAATTTTCGAGTAAGAATTTTGATTCAGTTTTATGATTTTTTAAAAATTTTGTTACAGATTGTTTCATTAAAAAGGAATAATTTGAAGCCAGTTTTCCAAATTGGTACTAGTTATTTACTTCTTGAAGTATGGCTAACCATAATGAACTTCATTGAAATAAAATAAAAAAATTATATCTCTCATAGGTTGTAAATAAAATTCTTCAAAACTATTGTGGCTCCTTCACTCTCTCAAAATTTGAATTATTTAATAAGTTAAGGATCTGTGTCAACGAAAAGACATCCCATACTTTAAAATGCGGCTAAAATAAACTTATTGTTAATACAGAGTAGCAATTCATTTATTTGTTCCGCAATAAAATTTACACAATAACATTCCACATAAACATTCCCACAATAAATATTTCACTTGCTTTATGAGAAATTTATTTGTATTTTTATGGTTTTATTATAAACAATATTTTCTATATACAATTTCATTTTAAATTTACTTTAATATTTTTTTTTTCTTCATATTTAGCTTTTGCAGCGAGATACACAATTTCCTTGACTTATCGAACTAGTGTTTATAGATAATTACAGTAACTGAAAACTCTGTTTCAAAACGGCTGAAAATAGATTTGCAAAACATTTGGCATCTAAAAGAATTTCAAAGTTTCTTTTGATTAAATCAGGCAGCCTAAAAAATCTTCAAGCAAAAAATACTCACTTCACTTCACTTGTCACGTACTTACTTTTTTTCTCGTCTCTCACATTAAGTCACATTCTTTCGTGCCGACTCTACGTGTCTTTAAAAAGAGTGAAAATCCACGTATTTTACTTTAAAAAGTTCGAATACAAGAAATAGATCACGCAGTCTCTTAATAACTCCATTTTTTTTTATTCACATCTGATTAAAGTGCTTTTATATGAAAAAAATAATACATGTAAAGGTTGAGAAGCAAATGTACTGAAACTGAAATGTTTTTGGTTCTTTTTGAAATATAAAAATTACAGTGTTCTTACTTTTCCATTGCCAACTTGGAGAATTACTTTTCGTCACACAGGCATCTGAGGGGCGGATTTGTTGGCCACTCTTTCAGGTGGGCCAACGTTGGGCCTATATTAGGTGGGCCAACGTTGTCCCCACACTATAGACAGATAGTACAGAGAATGAACTAACATTCATGTCTTCCCAAGGATTCGAACCTAGAAACCTTCTGATGTTTGGCCAATTCCCTGACCGCTACACAGGCCGGTCGGCAAAATTAGAATGTAATACAAATAAAAAATTAAAAAAATAAATAAAATGAGTTAATTATATTATTTGGACAATTCAGGGATACTGATGAAAGAAATATACGTATTGTAATTCTTTAAAAAAAAAATACGGTATCAACATTGTTAAAAGAAAATTTCAGTACTTTAAAAAAAGTCAGGAAAAAATTATTTTGAATTCATTATTTGAACGAATTTAAATATTTAAATCTAAGAGCTAAAGTGGTTAAAACAATATAATATTAATAAAGAGAAGGAAAAATTAAATGAATATTATGGGAAAAAGCAAACACATCTTCAATCATTATATACTACCCAAATTACTAGTAGTAAATATAGGTATAAATTTGGTTTTACTGTCGTAAATTTCAAAATAATGCATAAAAACTCAAAGAAAATTTATGACTTTATTCATAAATGTGATTTTTAGTGAGATTGTATAGTTAATGATTTTTTTGTGTATATCTTACGGAGTCTTTTAAACAAATATATTGTCATATCATGCTTTTAGATGGATTAGTTCTTATCTATTAGAAACTCATTTGAAATAGAGATCTGTCATTCTTTAGTCTTATAAATCATAAGCGCACTTTTGACTTTTTTATAAAGAATTTCAACTCTTACTTTTTTAATAAAATGATGCAATGTTGTGAGGCTCATCTCTAAAACATTTACCCCAAAATCTAAACACGTTGATCCTTTGTGTCCAAATATTTTCCATCATAAAATAAAAATCAATTGATTTAAACAAAGAGCAATAAAAGGAAATAAAAATATCACCAATCACAATACAAAACATTTAGCTTAGTAAAAAAGTATATTTATTAAAACTTTCTTTTTTCACAGAATAGAAAAATTATAAAAATACTTTCAAGAAAAATATTATTAAAAAATAAATTTAATTAAGAAAAAAATTCGAAAAATAGTTAAGCACTAAAACGGATTAAAACTGATCACAATTTGTAGTTGATATTAAGGCTACTTCACTTGTATTCCCTGTCAGGAAAACTAACTTCTATAGATTTATAAGATAGACACTTACAATGGACTAATCTATTAGTAGCAACACTGGTACATCTCCGCCTGTATGTACTTTAAGGAGCATCCATCAGTTTGATAAACATATTGAAAGATACTAGATTAGATAAACTAAACATGTAGTGTTCTCAAAATCATACAGGCAAATAAATGTAAATGTATTTAAGTTTTATTATGAAGTTTACTAAGAATTATAAATTATTTTTATAGTAAATAATTATATTTAGGCTTCACTAAATACAAGTAATTGTTTCATAAGTTTATAAATAACTTTCACGATATTAAATAAGCTATTTTAATAATATGTTGTGTAATTATGTAATAAAATAATCAGTTTAAGTTAGAATTAAAAGCTCTTTTAAATTCGAAGTCCATTTGAAAGCAAAACATAATTTAAATTATTAAAATTTTAAAATTTAAGAAATTTATAAATTTTTTTGTTTAAATTTAATAAAAAATCAGCAATAATTACAAAGACTTTTGTTCAGATAAGGGTTGCCAAATTTGTATTTTGTCCTTGATGGGAATTTCTGAATTTGTTTTGGACACATTTTTAGTATGCTATAAGTAGTAAACAAACTCTCATACTATTTAAACTTTAGTATACGTAAATAATAATTGGTATACATAAATATATTTAATAGACATACATAAATCCCATCATTACGATTTGAAGCATAGAGTTTCCATCATTGTACTGCTCTCTCTCTCTTGATTTGTTGCCTAATATTCCGCCCCTCTCTATGTCTTGTCTATTGTTTTCAATTCATTAAAAATCATCCTTTGCTAAGTATTTTTATTTCTTCATATTCTTATATTGACTTGATGGTTGCAATCAAAAACTTGGAATTGCGTCTAGGGTTAGCAATCCTATCTCATAAAAATCTACTTGTTACAGAAACTGAAATCAAACTTCAGTATACAATACTATAATTTTATTAGACTGGAAGCATATTTTCATTTAATGCAATTAGAATACCAAAAGGTTACTTCTTCAAAGTTCATAGTAGTTATGTTATGGTAATGCATGATTTAATTTAGCAATTTAATAAAGCTACAGTAGATTTGTGCTGATATGGTTCAAAACATGGATGTTATTGTAATATATAAATCAATTTAACAACTCTAATAAAGTTATAGCGATTTTTCATCTTAATGGTTCAAAATATCAAAATCATAGTAAAATACCGTTTGAATTAGCTTTTTAATAAGGTTACAACGAATTCGCTCCAAAGTAATGATATTACAGTGAAACGTAATTCCATTTAACATCTTAATAAGCGATGGGAAAATTTTGACCTATATGGCTTTAACACCGATATTATGGTAAAATGTGGTTCAGTTTAACACCTTAATAAGGTTACAGTGGATTTACAGTAATATGGTTCAAAGTACGGGTATTAAGGTAAAATATGATTCAATTCAACACCTTAATATGGTTACAGCAATTTTGAATTGAAATGTTTCAATGCATCAAAATTATAGTAAAATTGAGTTCAATTTAGCACTTCAAAAAAGTTACAAAAAATTGCTCTTATATGGTAAAAATAACGATATTACTGTTAATCATGATTAATTTTAACAACTTAATAAGCTTGCTGAGAATTTTGACCTATATGATTCAAAGTACCGCTATTATGGTAAATCATTACTGTGAGATTATCGATATTATGGTAAAGTTACAATAAGTACCGACATTATTGAAATCATGGTTAAGTTTAACTCATTAATAAAATTACTGAGAATTTGCTCCTTTACTGATCAAATTACCTATGCTATGGTAAACTTCTATTATAATTTTTTTTAGAAAATGTGTTGTTAAATACAGAAAAAAGTCATTTATAATCAAAATAAAAATTAACTTGAAATCATCTTTTAATCATTCAAATTGAAAACAAATAACACAAATTAATAAATTCTACTTCAATCTTTAACTAAGAACATGCATCAGCAGTTAAAATATGAATCTGAACTTAGGCAAATTCTAAAACATTCAAAACTATCCAGCAACAAATTTTATTCCCTTCAAGTTTGAAATAATAAACACTGCGCTTAAATCACCAGTGTCTTGAATCAAAAGTAATTGTAACACATGTTTTGAAATACATGTATTCATGACACATTTCAAGAATGAAAATCTCTAAAGTATACATATACAACGTGCATTCTTCAAAGACAATGAAAAATAGTAATCAACACCTTTAACTTTTCCCCATTTTTCCCCGTCTTTGCGATGAAATCCCTTGCCTGTTCCCTGCATTAATCAAAAGTCTCGACAAAGATAAATACTGTTCGGTGAAAGAGACAAGAAAAATAAATATCTTAGTGACGAATTTGTTTCATACCTATCTTCACATTTAACTACTTTCTCGTCGGTAAATATTTGAGAAAGACTATCCAGAAAACCGGATGTGAAAATTTCTCACTCCGGGAAATAAATGCATTTTGCGCTCTCGAGAGAGCTTTCTCTCCCAGATAGGATCCACTCATAATTATATTCCAAACTATAAAAATGAGGTATTTGATGTTACCAGATAAGTTTCGGAATGGGTAAGTCGAAGTGTAAATATAAAAATTTTGAAGTATTGAAAGTGATGGATATTTATAGAAAAATAGGCAGTTAAAGTTGAATTTAATACTTTAAAATGATATTGAAGTGAGGAAAAGTTCGGGAAGTGAAACTTCCACAAGTTGTTGCGTTTGAAAACTGAAAAATTTATAAAAGTTATCACAGTTTAGGAAAAAAGTAAATTTAATTTTTTAAGGATTACTGAAAAATTTGGGATTACTATAATGGCTAACCTTCCACCAGGAGCGTATGTGTGAAATACATGAGTGTAAGACCCTGTTTTGTACATTTACTCTGTTAGCATAGAACTGAGAATTTTAATTTTGTCTATTTCTCTCTTATTACATTCAGCTTATTAAAATTCTGCCCTGTCCGAATTTTTTCTTTTTAAACAGGAAATGGTTTAGAAAGCACTAGAAACATTTTTTTTTTTCTTTCAGAAGTACCATTTGCAGATTTGAATAAATAACGGTAAGAAATTTCAATAATTCACGAACTTGATGGATGTGACTATAACAAGTCTTGAAACGCAGTATATTAAAAAGTAGGTTATATAGACGTCAACTTCTGTAACCTTGCCCACTGACTTAATTTCATATCATCATAACCCTTTACACTGTAAAAATTCTGGATCAAATTACAGTACGATAAAATTACTGTACCGGCATTCAGGGTGCCGGTACTTTTTACTGTAAAATCCATTTTTTTCCGAAACATGTCACGGAACAAAAAATTTCAAATCACAGTAATAATTACCATAAATTCACTGAATCAGTCTAATTAAATTAATATAACTGTAAAAAAATACGGCAAAAATGATTTTTTTTTGTTAAAATGGATTTTACTGATGATGCATCCAAAGTACTTGTATTCCTTATAGTAATATAATTTGGAATTTACTACAGTATACTTAATATGTCAATTTATTTTGATGCGTCTTTGCTTGTTCATTTTTTATGATCTAAGTTATCCACTGATTGGGCTTAGTGCAGATTACTTCAATAACAAGCCAGAATATTGCATCACATAAATCACTTTATCACAGTTCGTAAAACAACACTTTTTTAACAAGATATCAACATAACAAAGATTTTAACTTAATCCAGTTAAGAATAAGTGCTTAACGTTTAAATAAAAAATTTAAACCTTTACTTTTTATTTAAAAAAGTGTCATTTTTATGAGTAAAATAGATAATTCCAGCCCTAATAGCTTTTGTAAAGTTTTCGAAACTAAGTTATGCCCTGTTATCTAACATTTATAAAAGTAATTAACTACTTGGAAGAGCGACATTTTTTTTCCTCAACTCCAAATTTTGTGTTTATATTGATACAGTGAAAACTACATTAATTTACATTTAAACAATGGAACTGGCTAAATGTGATTAATTTTAGTAAATGTATAACTAAATGTAATTAACACATCTAATGGTTGTCGAGTAAATATAAACTTTTAAACAAGATATCGATCTAAAACACATATTCATGCATGAAATAAACAATAATTGGTGCTTAACTTGCTTAAATACTTATAAAACTTTAATTCATTCATGTTAAAAAAAGACAATGTGTTATTTTTTATGTGTTAAACAGATATTTACAGCTTTTGACATCTTTTCCAAAAGTTTTCAATAGTAAGTTATAGCCTATTTACTAACATTTACGGAAGTAATTTACTACATAGAAGAACGATATTTTGCCTTTATCACCAACTCCGTAATAAAACATCCAAATCCCTTCCACATTCTTCAGTTTAATGATATAGGTTTCTTTTTTTAAACCCTTATCCAAATACCAACTTTTGTCAAAAGAGCTTTAAACTTACATAGCCAAAAGCTTTAAAACTGTATCGTTCTCCCAGTTCAAGGTTTTTAAAGTGTTAAGTAAAACGGAAATTACTGCACATTATTCCATGATGTGAATAAAACTTACTGATAAAACGACTATAAATCACTCAAACATAAAATTTAATGATCGGCTATTTATTTTAACATCAAATGTTTGTTCTGTTTAAATGAAATCATAATACAAATGAATAAAGGGCTGTTAAATACCTCATTAATGCTCTCTCTTAATGTTAGTAATGCCAGAGTAATTTAGAAATTTAAATTAAAAATATTTTTTTGGAAATTCCATCACCCATATAAACTCTTAAATTAACTTAACATTTTTTTTTTCATCTAACGTCCCCATACTTTCATGAATATTTTTACATTGTTTTAGCCTTTATGCGAGGAAAGGGGTCTTTTTTCATATTAGGCGAAGGTATTAGGGGAATATAAATATTCATCAACGAAACGATCATTATTTGCATTTTTATGGTAACGCTGCTGAAATACCCTAGAGAAAAACTAAAAGAAGATTTTTGGCGGAGACTGTTCTTTGTTGGTAATTTCAGAAACTTTGTAAGAAAACTAATGTTAGGACTACGTATATTTAAAGAAGACATTTTATTCCATAATGTTTAAGAACGCAGAGTTGGGAAATCACTTTTTTTAATATTCCGTTCTCTCTATATTTTTTTCTCTTAAATTTACTTATTTCTCATCAGATATTAAATGCCGTCATTGCGGAAAATTATTTTAATTCATATTGAATAATATTTTAAAGTAAAACTAAATTTATTTAAAAAAATTTTTTTTTTAAAGTTGCATAACAGAAAACAATAGTTTCTGGAATTGAAAAAAATATACTCTACTATTTGTTTTTATTATTAATTAGTCATAATTTTTTTTCTTCAAAAAAAAAGCATTATCAATAATATTTAATGACTTACTTGATGAATTAAACATTAGTATTTAAACTAAAATTATATTTCTTGTCAAAAGTGGATATAATTGTTTTTAAATATGAAAAACTAATTACGTTTCGAGGGATTTTTTGTTTTTAAAATTGCTGATTTCTTTTCTCAGGACAAATCAGGAACAAATCAAACTAAAGTGCAGCGCAATATTATTGTTTCTAATGACCAATCAAAAACAATATTGCACTACAGTCTGCAAAAAGTGAGTGATAACCAATCAAAAACAATATTGCACTACAGTCTGCAAAAAGTGAGTGATAATGATATTTTTTTCACAATTTTCGTCAACAGCAATATCTTGCTGAAATAACAATTAAAAAGAAAACTACTTTAGCAATATAGTGGCAGATTGAACGAAAATGTCTCTTAGAAATTTAATTACATAGCAAATTAAATTATTACATAAATATTAAAAATTAAATTATATATACAATGAAATTAATCAATCAATCCAAAAAAAATGCGTGAGCTATGCTTTCAAAGCACTAATTGATCACAGAGTTACTAAAAAAAATCAATCTAAAATAAGAAAAACTGTATTCATTGTTGTTCCTCATTTTCATATGAATGGAAAGTTTATTTTTTTTAAATTATATATTAATTAATTTATATATAGGTATACAATTTTGCATAGTACTCAATAGTTTCAAATACAATATTTTATAACCGTCGTTGAACAGCCTTCCCAATTGTGAGTTTACGATTACCAATGTTTAACTCCTTCCGTAGCCTTGTAATTTTGAACAGAATCCAAATAACACGCGAATTCCGGGATCAGAAATTTTGTGAAATTTACTTTCGTGGACTTCGTGGTGGACTTTTTTGATGGAACTAAACCGCATTTGCGTTATATGGAACAGGAAGACCACGAAAACTATCCATGGTTAGTCTGACAGCAAGGGTAGGGGAGAGTGGGGTCAATTTTAAAATTTTTTACTTAACTATTTTTAACTAACAAAAAATCCAATATATTATTAGTATTAATTGACAGACGAGTAAAGTAGACTATCCTCTACTAGAAGAAAAAATAAATACCTTATTTTAAATGTTATTATATTAGTTATTAACAGTTTTTGACAGTCGTGACTTGTTACAATTGTCCCCACTTACGGGGTCAATTGTAACAGTTTATAAATTCAACTAAAACAAAGTTAATTATACATAATATAATAGTTGTGATATATTTTTTTATTGATCAAAATAGTAGTGATATTTAAGGAGTAAAAATAATAATGAGCAGAAAGACCTAAAGGGTTAAACTTTTAATTTTAAGGGGTTAAAAATTTTAATTTATGCTGTGAAAGGTGACAAATAAAATAATGCACATGTAACATAATATAAATGATATAGGAAACTATTGGTGGTTCTTAAAGAGTTAAGTAATGGTTTGTAAACATAAGATTACTTATTTTCAGCTGTTACATTCGTCCCTTTACTTATTGTTACAATCGTCCCCAAGACGCCATTTCAGCTTCATTTGTTAAAAACAATGCTAGTTAATTGACAAAACTAATATTTTTTTTTTGAAATGTTAATTAAGGTTTCCACTTACATATTCGGTTAATAATTTTTATTTGTTTAAACAAAATTACTTTGTTACAATATAATATTCTAATACCAAAAAAAGTACTTACGTAGCGTGAAAATATCTTTTGTGATGTAACTCTTTCAAAAGTACATAAAAATGGTTGCCAGCAGGGGTATACATGTAGATTTATTAAATACACCTTGTGCGCCAGCCTTGTGCGACACTCGAAATATTTGCTCTGTTACAATCGTACCCTGTTACAATTGACCCCACTCTCCCCTACTCTAATCCGTCTATCATTGATAATATTTTACATCAGCACTGTGGTCAGTGCGAGCCGGGTTCGGAATTTGTATCGACCTACCATCGCTAGGATTCAAACTAGGGCTATGATTGGGAGGCCTCTTATTGGGAAGCAAGCACTCTATCTCCTTGCATATTGAACAACATGTATTCAAAACTTATCTTTAGCATCTTTGGCAAATGTTCGTAAAAATTTCTACATCACCGACAAAATTATAAGTGCTAAACTATTATTCTAAACAGTTGTTTTGAAATTTTTTAATGATTTATAAATTTTGAATATGAATTTCAGATTACGTAAGTAATAACCGACCCATCATGCATTAAGTTCTCATAAATGTATAATAATACCTCAAATGTGTACTTCGTATTAATTAAAATGTTTATGTTAGTAATAAAATTTCATATTAGTATAAATTTTAAGCAGCAATTGTTAAATCATGTTTCAATTAATTTTCAGATAATATTTTAAAATTTTCAAGTTTTCGCGACTTGAATATATACACTGATATAGGGTAAACTAACCAGTAAAGAAACACTTAAGCTTCGCTTGCCTTTTAAAAATTCATATTAATTTTAAAATTCGTAATTTTAGTTAAATGACAGTGTCAACATATTTGTTACTAATTGCAAATTATGTAAAAAAATTGTAGATAACTTACATAATATTGTTTTAATGTTTTGGAGGTTCAAATAACAAGTAGTAAGAAGACCAAGTGAAGGAACAGCTCTTACCAGTGAATGAACACCCAGTAAAGGAACACTTAATTTTGGTTATTTTTTAATGCTCTTTATGAATTAATACGCCATACGCATATTTAAAAACAAGCCTATTCTTGAAATTATAACATAGAAATACTTTTTTTTTGTAATCATGAATTGAAAATTAAAGTGTCAACATATTAACACATACTGTTCATTTACTGGGAAATCTATGCCCAGTAAAGGAACATGCCTGTTCCCTCACTGTTTGGAAGATGTTTTCGTATTTTTAACATGCTTTTGATGCGGAACATCACTAAAGGTACAAAAAAGTTAAAGTTTATCTTTTATTTTCATTAACTTAGAAAAAAACCCAGTAAATGAACACTTGTTCCTTCACTGGTTTATCATCGTTTGGTGATCCAGTGAATAAACACCCCCTTATCTCAGTACTTTACTATGCTCTGATGCTTAAAAAAAATAAAGCGTAACTTCAATAACTATATTTTGAATTCTCTTTTTCACAGTGAGAAAAATAAAACTTTTACATGCAATTAATTCCACTTCACACATATAAATACAAACACTCACCTTATAATTTTTCAAAGAAACAAGGTGTTGCAGAGATAATATCAAATATAAAAATTTTTCCAGAGAAGTCTATTTGACCAGGCAATACAAAACATTGCTAGATGACTTCCTATTGTTTGACAGTAAGCTATTGTTACCAATCAATCTAAAGAAAAACTTTCAAATTCTTATTTTTAATCAATATATATGAAATGTTCCTTCACTGGTTGGTTTACCCTATATTTTCCAAAATTTTTCTCAATTATAGTGAGATCAAATTCAGAGAGTTTTGACTCTCATATATAAATATATATTTATTTTTACTTTAACTAAAATATAAAGCTTGCAGTAAAGTAATGGGAATTCAATGGGATCCCATCTGTTTTGAGCGTTAATCAACTAAGGAAAAATGTGGGCTGCTTTCAGTTTTAGAGAAGCTAACTCTAAGAAAAGTTTTCCCTTTCTCTTACGTCATTTTTTTTTTTATCCCAATCGATCAAAAGAATACCAGAACTTCCCCTCTAATTTATTCTCGTTAGTTTGGAATCGCTTATTTGCATATCGTATTTTTTTAGGTAGTCAAGGGAAGTTTAGTTTTGTAAAAAAAAAGTGGCATAAAAAAGCTATTTTGCTGTTTTCTTGTCAAAAGCTGGAAGTTCATATAGGAAAGCATTCTTTGGTTTGTAAAAAAAAATAACTTTCAATCAAAGCTTTATTAATTAAAAAAAAAACATTAGAGGGAAAACATAATTAAAGTTTTATCTGATTAAAATAAATTTTATAGTCTGCAGCCCACAACATTTAATTAAGTAATAAAAAGGTCCATTAGCATCTCAAGACATAACTTAAAATAGCAATAAATTAAAAATGCACTTCAGTTGGTTATGCATATGAAAATAAAGTCCTATTATATGCTGATTTAAATAGTTCCATTACTTTGAGAAAAAAAACTTTATAATATAAAATATAAATTGTAAGTTTAAAAAGTTGAGGGAAAAATTATAGTTATAAAAAGGCTGTATATGTATAAAAGATCGGCGGAAAAAGATCTCTCCGCTAATGAGAATAACACCGTGGAAGAAATGAAAACAAATATAGGACAAAATCAAATCATCCAAATATCTATAGAAACTGACTTTTATCTTGAAGTGAATTTTAAAATTTTTCTGAAATAAAACTTCTTTTTCGGAAATAAACAAATCAGTATTTTTTTCATTAAAATGCTTACGTAGAATAAAAATAAAATGTCTTTTGATTTTTTCTTAAGTGCATGAATCTATAATAAATGTAATCTATGTTGGTTGGATCAGGGAATAGAAAGGTCCTTTGGATAATACCTAAGTAAAACTCCAGGGTATAATCCTCACAATCTCCACGTGGTCTATTCGAATACTACACCCGACTCGCAACAACCACATAATGATAGTTTTAGTTTCCTTTTTTCTCAAGTATAAAATCAGATAGTCAAATTCAGAGAAGGACAGCACGAAGATACATACAAGATAATGGCGGGATTTGAACTCGTTACCCCCACGATACTATGGCAGGCGAAGCGACCGGGGGTGATCCTTGGTGACGAAAATTTTTTCCAAAGGAAAACTAATCACAGGTTACAGTCGCCGCTCTTTCGGGCTAATCATAGTAATTTTTGTTGTTTTCTTCGTTAAGTTATGCTTACGTGGGTTAATTTCAGTCAAAAATTCTTCTATAAATAATAATAACATTAATTCGATCAGTTATTAAAGGTACAACATATTTTCATAACTTATATATATAATATATAAGTTATGAAAGTATTTTGTACCATTAAAAACCATATATTGTAATAATTTGGTGTATTTTTTAAAATATTTATTGAGTTTCCTAGTCATTGATACATACTCGATGCCCCGGAATTATCTTCTTAATTTGTATTTCTCTTTATTTTTGTTTTTTGTATTGAAATACTTCATTTTAAATACTTTCCTAAGCCTTATCAAGGCACACACATGCGCACATTACGATTTGCTAATTTATATTTAAATGAGAAACATAGGAAGTCTTTATTAATGTCTGACGATTCACTTGAAGAAGGCGGGATTAAAAACAATGAAATAGTTTAACTGGTGAAATTTAAAGGAGACGCCAAAACTTAACGCCTTTTACACCCCCTTAGTTCCTTTCGATAATCAGGTTTTGAATCTCGCCTTTCTCATTCTTGATTCTTTAGGTTTTGTTTTTGCCGTTTTCTCGCTTTAATATAGATTTGCAGTCTCCATTGTGTATAAATGTTTACCAATCACTTTTTAAAATACATATTAAAACGGTGAAAACAAATACCCTTTTTATATTAAAAAATAACTGTGTAGTGTGTTAAATTTATTGATAAATGTAAAATTTTACTTAGATTTCAAGCATACTTTTTTATTAGTTCAGGAAGTCCTCTACATCTATATCTGTCTCCATAATAACACCATCATCGCCTTAAGCAAAGAGAGTGGGGGTTTAAGATACAGAGGTTGCAATACTTCCCGATCCAATCTTCTGACCCCGCCTTGTTTAGACACATATGTCTGCTACATCTAATGCAGCAGGCACTCTTCAAAAGCTAGTTAAGTTTGCTATATCCACCCCCAAAGTTTTGGTAGCGTAAATGAACATTAATCCACACCAAGAACAGAATCTTAGAGAGGGGGGATTCTGTATATTATGTATGAGTGCTGTTTCTTGAGGGGAAGAATTTTGTTGCTTTTAGTGGGGTAAAGGGCCTGCTGTCAAAGCTGGGAGAGTCTCGCAGCAAGATATTAATGGAAGTCGTCTGGGTAGGCTGAATGAGTATTTCCGAAAGATCAATTTTGTTTTCTGCCTTAGGAGGGCTATAACCTCGTATGAAAAAGTTATTTTATGTACAGAGAAAGTAAGAAGGAGTGAAATTATATTGAGTATGTAAATTTTTAAACTGTTACACAATGGTATTTTAGATAACAATTATGCTGAAGATTATTTTGTTCTTTTTTAAACATGCAGAACATAATTTTCTAAAATTTCTTCGAATCTTGAAATACCAAGCAATAAAATTGAATCACGATTTTTTTTTAAAATTGCAACAAGAATTTAGGGTTAAAATGAATAGAATTACGTTTTTTTACTGTTGTAGTAAACAATGCAATGATAAAGAAATTTCAGTATAATCATATAATTTACAATAAGGGATGCAGTTCATGCAGTGAAAATAAACTGAAATGATTCCATGCTTCTCAATAAAACAAATGAAGTAAATTTATTTGTTAAATGTTGAAAAATTTAGCAATGAAATTGTGTACGACAATTATAATTATGTTCATATTTCTCTTTCTAAAATTCTTCAAAAAATTTAACCCAACTTTGACGAGCATTTCTTCCAATGTATTAAGTCCACTTTGTTAAACTTATGCTGGTGTACTTTTTCAGCTCAATTGAGCTCAGATTCAGCTCAATTCAGCTCAATATTATGAGAAATTTCAGTGAATGGATGTATATTTTATATTACAAGCATATGCCAGTGTGATTTAGACGATATAGCACTCTCTTCTCATCGAGAAGACACAGGTTCTAAGATTCTGAAGATAGATGGTTTCGTCTATTTCTTCTTACTTACAAACAATCACATTGTTGATTAAACAGGAATTCCATTTATTGTAGCAGCAAAATTACAAATATAGGTAGTTTATGTTAATAGGTAGTATAGGTAGTATATGTAGTTATGCTGTACGAAGCAACTATTCAACGCTAATAATATATTAAAATATACACATGCATAAGAACACAAAAATAATAAAAATGCATTATTGTCAGATAAAAAAGGTAATCCATTACCAATTTCATTAGATTTCAAAATTCAAATTTAAGACGTATGTTCCTTTTACATCTAATTTAAATCTATTATGTTGACAACATTTCTTATAGACAACATTGCTTTATTAAGAGATTTCATTTTTCAACTATTTCGCCGGTTGTCTATCTTAGATTGCAACTCATAGAAAGGTTTTATGAGGTGAATTTGCTTTTATATAAATGGCCAATGAAACATTTTAAATCCTGAAGTACTCGAAAAGCCACTACTCTAGGGAATAATATAATTCCTAAACCTTGTCCTGAAAGAGACCTTCTCTGGATCTCATTTAACTCAACACGATAGAATGGGATTTCAGTTAATAATGTTATCTATTCTCCTTCGAGAGAAGCACATTGGTATTAGTAAAGACAAGAGAACTAATGCATAGTAAATCTATGATGATACAATGGCAAAGTCTGTCTTTCACATTCTAAATTTCCTCTGTTTACTACAATATATTGAAGTTTGAGTTCACATTGTGCATTGAAATTGTAGTCTAACACACATTTGAAAAGGAATAACCTGTTGTGGAACTATTGTTTGCTTTTTAATGTCAATAAGAATACTCTATTGACTTGTCAATACCATTTAAGTTCTGAAACTAGCGCATTTAAAATTTGCATTTTAAAAGTATAAGAAGTTTACTTTTTTCGTAGTTGAATATATTAATAAAATATGTTTGGTATAATTATATTATATATTTTAATATTTTGAATAAGTATGTACATATAATGAACTATGACTTCAGAATTTAAATACAATTTTAACTCTCAATAATTTTAAAGAACATACAATATATATATATTAATTGGTTTATACACAAGCTGTTAAAAGCTTCTTTGAAAAATTTAATATTTTCTTTACTAATGGTATAGACACATTTAAAACAGAAAAAGAAGGAAAAACACTTCATGATCAAAATTTGATATGCTCATTTTCTATATTAGTGTTGAGAAAGACCTTTTCATTCTCAACAATTGTTTATTGCACTGCATCGGCTGCTGTGAAGTTCATAGGTTCGTAAACATGGGAGATGCATCATATGAATTAAGAACAAGAAAAGCATGAAAGCATGATCAGTTTAAGCATGATACCCTTAGTTTCCACTGGGTTGTATTTCTAATAACAGAAATCCGCGCATGGAGTAGATCCTATGAAATCATAGTATATAGTTCTAAGGAAGGCCTTTTTCAAGCTAGATGGGAATCTTTGACTCGGGGAGTGTTTTTTCATGGAGTTCTCGCGAGAATAGATTATTTATTGAATTGATATAAATAGTTTTGCGGACTGTTTTTGAACGGAACTGATTTACTTATCTTTAATTACTTGAAGATCACGTTACTCTTCCAGGTAACTTTTGTGTATATACTCGATTCACATAACACTTGTGAGTCTTTCTCATGGCTCTTGTGAGAGTTGATCAATCATTAATTTGATATAAATAATTGGAGCAGGTGTTTTCTTGTCGAATTGATATGCTTATCTTCAAGTACATTTAGATCATGTTACTCTTCGCGTAACTTTTGTAATATACTAGATCCACGCAACGCTTGGTGATCTTTCTCTTGGCCCTCGTGAGAGAAGACCAATCATTTATTTAATATAAATAATTAGGCTGGCTGACTTCTCGTTGAAGTGATAAGGTTATCTTCAAATGCTTGAAAATCACGTTACTCTTCTACATAACGTATCACAAGAGTTTAGCACATGGTGTTTAGTCAAAAAGCTTTGCGCATTGTGAATCAAATACAATATGAGTTGACATGGCATAGTTTCTGTGTAAAACTGCCGGTAAACAAAGTGTTTTAACATGTTTGATTTAGTTCATTATTACTGGAAATATATTTTGGAAAATTTTCAAATGAAGTGCATTTCTTGGAGATCACCTTGGCTACTTGTATCTGCTACAAGTTAAATTTAGCAGGACTTAAAGTAATCTCTAAACAATTCTTTATCTTCTTCTTTTTACCGACATACTACGGAGGCTGGTAATGTAATAGGTTATGAACAAATTGTATCTTCTTACTAAATTTATGATTTTAACTTATATCCTATTCTAAAGATTTATAAAATATAATTGCTTTTCATAAGTAGGTATTATTTACCCAATCAGCTTTGAATGAATGAATTGATGTTTTTCAATACTTTAATAATTTTACATGTTACAGAACAAAAAATCTGATCTATCATGATTTTTACAGTAGTAATTGCCACATAATTACTCTAATTAAATTAATATTACGATATTTTATAGTAAAAAGAAATATTACGGTAAAATTAATTAACGGTAAATGCACCCAAAGATTCTTTATACCGAAAATTTACCCGGAAATGTTTAAAGTGCAGATTTGTTTTCGATTTTAAATCTAAATGTTTAGTAATTAGATACACAAAAAGATAATTTTATCAGTTAAAAAAAAATTCTCCATAAAATAGTTTTTTTTCGTCAACGATAAAGAGTAAAATACTATAAAATAAATAAAATAATTTTACTAAGCACTTTCTTAATTGTAGTTATATTTTAATATTAATTTCGCATAAAATTTAAGAAAAATGATGCCAAATGAAGCATTAATTTTATTCTTTTGAAGGTTAACCAACTTGTTTTAAAAAGTTGTCATTACATCACTTGAAAGTATTTCAAATTTTCTGGAGCATGTAACTTTAAAAAAATAAATAAGTAAAATAAAAAATATGCTTCTTTGAAAATATTTTTACCATATCTAATATGGCAGAAAACTGAAATCTCTGCATCTTTGGATCATTAAGTTTTTGCTCCGCATTAGTTCCGCAAAAGCAAACAAAAATTATTTTTGCCGAATACTAGACGAAATTGTTTTTTGCATGTTTCGCCATTTTTATAAAATCATCTTTCATTTTTTTTCAAACTTTGCATGATGAAAGTTACGTGCTCAAAATATTTCACTTTCATCTTAAGACGGAAAAGAAAGAAAGAAAACTAGCTTTTGCATAAAAATAAACAAAAATGAATGAAAAGTGTTCTTTTTTGCATTTTATGTCATTTGTTCCTTTTTATTAAAGTTCTTGCCGATCATTAGCTCTCTTTCTTTTGCTGCAAAGTTCAATCAAAAGAACATTAATCAGAAATGACTGCAGACGATAAGAGAATGAAATCATTTCTTCGCCATTTTAAAGACCTTGAATCATTTTCACAGTCTCTTTATGATTTTTCCCCTATGCATTGCTTGTTTTTTTATTTTTTTATTAAGGTTATATTTTAATTTTTAATTATTTAATAACTCAGAAAAATTTGTCAAATCGTCAAGTTTATGTTTGCAAAATATACACAACGGATGTAAGTTAATTCATAAAATAGGTAAAATTATTTGTGTATTAATTCTTTAGATCATTTATTGGAAAATTACTTAATATTGTGTGAGAAATTATCTATTTAAACATGTTTCAAGTTGTAAAATGAATAATACCAATAAACTGTAGCAGAAATAATTTATTTTATTTTATAACCGTCATTGAGCAGCCGATCCAATGGTTTGAGCTTACGACTTCTAATGTTAAACTCCGTAGCCTTGTAATTTTGAACCCAATGCAGAAGACAAAGGAACTCCAGGATCAAGTAGTGGAAGAAATTCGCCTTCGTGGAGGACGTTTTGATGGAACTACCCCATATTTTCTTTACATGGAGAGGAAAACCACGAAACCACATAACCACAAGGGAAAAAATTTGATTCAACGCTTTTTATTTCCAATGGCAGGCCAATTTAAAAGAACAAAAAGGATAAAATAACAAGAAAAACAAGGCAAAAAGAGATAAATGGAATAGAATGCATAGTGACATGCTTAGCCCATACGGGCCCTAGCCTCCCAGTAGCGTCCACACACAGTAGTGGAGATGAGCGCGGGATAGACGGAAATATGGGCCAGGTCCATGACCTCCCCAAGGCGACAGAGCTTGCAGATTCAACGTTAATCCATAATATCGGTACCATTAACAACTATACGGTGCAAATTTGTTGCAATCTTAATAAGTTGATAAACTTGATGAAAATTGATACTATTGATGAATGAAAATTTAGGTCAAAGTGGTTATTAACATTTTATGCAAGTTTTAATTAAGTTATGGTATGGAAGCTGTAGGTTTATTATTTCTTATAAGAGAGTGTTATAAAGAGACGAATTCTAACTTGACAAGTGCAATGAAGTAGAGTTTGTGTGTCGGTGAGGGGTCCTATATTGATAGAGAAATAATAATTTAAATAATAACTACTTTGCTGGTAGAAAAGCAATATTTAAATAGCAAAAATTTCAAGCAATTACTCCTAAAAAGCATTATTATAATGAAAATTCAAAGCAATAGATGATAAGAAGATGATGATAGATAACAGCAAAATTAAAAGATAACAGCAAAAATTAAAAGCAATAATGATAGAAAAATAACGCTACAATTGTAAGGATTAAAAGCAACTGATGGTAGAAGAGTAATGCTAGAAATAACAAAAGAAAAACATATGTTGGTTGTGAACTATTGCTAGAAAAAGCAGAAAAAGCAAGCAAGTGCTGATCTTGATTGCTGCTAGCCCAAAAAGATATTAAAGCAACACAAGCTGACTTATGCATGCCGGAGAAGCAATAAATTGTGCCAATACACATCATGGCATGCTAAAAATTTTACTGGAACTGGCAAATATTTATAGTATTTCATGCTGGTTTTTTCGCTGGGATATAACATTCCATGCTTGTGTAGCAAACAAATACCTGCAAAAATTTTAACCTGGGGATCCACGTTATTTTTTTTCTACAGAAGAACTATAGTATTGCGTAATCATGTTTATGAAGTACAATATTGTTCAATTCAGAACAATATTAACGTTGGAGCAAAAATAATTAAAACAATAGATCAATCCAATCAGAAATATCCGCTGGTATTATGTTTAATTTTAAAGTAACTATGCACTGCGAAAAAAAGTATGGTCAAAACAAAAAGTTTAAAATGTTCCTTGCTCTTTGGAAAAAGCAAAACGCTGGGTAATTTTTATTGAGTTTTTTTGTAAAATGAACAATAAATTATGTTTTATATCATGTGATAATGTTTGGTAGTTTTATTATGATATCTTAGAGCATGTCATAAAAAGTCGTTTAATTTTCAATTTTGAACTTCTTACTAAATGTGTGGTAATAAGAATTAGAATTTTGAACTATATGAATTATCATTTGAACTATTACCATATGAATTATCATTTGAACTATTACCATATGAATAGAAAAATTACAGGTTTAAATACGGTATATTTTTGTGCCTATAACCAGAATAATTTTTTTCCATCAGAAATGTCATTGCCATACAGTATGGTAAGTTTGACTTTTCTGCTTCGTATATGAATACGCATATACTGTAAATACTATAAAAAAACTCTTATTTTTCGCAATGTACTTTATTTCTTAATTCGTAGATTCAAATTATTACAGTGGAGGTGGTGATCATGATTTCAATTTTTAGTGGTAGTTCAGGTAGCATCATTGTAGTATTCAGCACACTTTTTGGCCGTTACTAATTATAAATTGAACGTAATATAGTGTAAATTATCTCCGGGAAATAAATAAAACAGCTTAAGAAAAAATGATTTATTAAATAAATATTAGATTGAAAATGGCCGTATTCAAAATATAAAAATAAATAAAAACCATTAAAAGGATCAAGAAAAATCATTCTCTTTATATCGAGAATTTCTGTTAAAATTCATATTCAACGGTTCGGACTGGGAGGTTCAAAAGGGTCCGCCAGTCACCAAAAATTGGAAATTGGAAGTAAATGAATTATTTCCAACTGACAGTTAGGAGCATGGGAAAAAAAATCATAGGTTGGCGAATTATCGAAAGATAACATAGTCAAAAATAAAGCCAACCCCCATCAACAATATTAGATTTGAAAATAATTTGGCTATCGCGAATCACCAAAAATGACTGTGAGAATTAATATAACCATGTAACGAAATCGTTTTTGTTTTCAGAAATAAAAATAAAGAGTTAAAAATAGATTTTAGTTTAGATTTGGTCGCGACAGTGAATTAATGAGTTTCACTTTTATATCGAAATAAAAAGTTAGCCGTTACGTTAATGGTTAAGAAAAGAATAAAATATTTTAGAATTGCTTTTTATAAATTTTATAAAAATTAAATAATTGGTTTAACTTAATTAAAATTTGGTTAAGAATGATTAAAAAAATAAGTTTATGAAATTTAAGAAATTTTAAAGGCTTCGAAATATATAATTCCTATTGTGGCTGCACAATTACTCAATAAGAGTTTTTCCTTTGTTTTTATCCTCTAAAATTGTCGAAAATGTACAGATTTTATATCAAATAAATTTTATGCGGTCTCATTTCGCAAAAAACAAACTTTTTGAATGCTATTAAGTTTAAAGAAAGTTTCATCGATTCAAAATAAAATAAATACCATTTTTCCTTGAGGTTCAATGATTGTAGTTTGTGAAAAAAAATTCTAGAGAATAGGGATTGGAAACTAAAAATTCCATTCTATTCTTTACTTTTAGCTTCCAAATAACATAGCAAACAGAATTGTTTATGTGTTCTGTGGAATGTTTTCGAATCTTGAATGGTTTCTTTCAGGAAACTGCTTGATGTATCAATGCTTTAAAAAAGTTCTCTTCTAAGAAAAGATGAAGTTTACAGAGAATAATATCTAAATTCAATAAGTGGAGACTTGGCATCACCGACTCGTGAAATTCCATAGAAACGAAATTTCAGTTTTTGGAAGAAATTTTTATGGCTGATTCAAAATTTCACTTGCGTTCTAGAATAAAACTGTTTTTATTTTAAATCATAAGTTTTTTTTTAAGAACTAAAGATACATCAGCGTAGTGGTAATCTTATTTTATAAATTTTATTTTTAAACATACAAATTTAATTTTTACATTTTGATTTACAAGTAGCGTGTAAATTGTAACTTTATAAATTAGGAATTACAATCACAACGCTATCAAACTGTAATTCGTATATAGTTGCTATCAAAAATATCGGAAATAATATTCTTAAATAAATTTTCAATTATAGCAAGCGCATTCGAATTTTAATACAATATTTGTTAAGACTTATGTAAGGACCTCACAACTTGGTATTTCATATCAATTTATTCCTGGAAACAATTTAATTTTAAACATATAAAAATCTTAATTTTGTTGAGGTTTAATAATGTTGCTTGCAACAACATCGCTTACAGTAGAGTCATTTCATTTTCTTTCCTTTCTAAGTTTTTCACGATTTTTTTTAAAAATAAAGATAAACGAAACAGTTATTTTTCGAAAGAAAGGGTATGTAAATGGTATTTGGTTTAAAATAAAAGTAGGCAATTTGTCTATGAGTCACGACTTGGTGGGTCTTTCTTTTACGTACACTAAGAAAATCAGTATGATCAAAACTACCTAAATATGATAAAATTTAAGTAAACATAATCGGTTTCAGGTTTTATGAGAACATCAAGAAGCTCGAAACAGTTACAGAATAATTTTGGTAATTTTGGTATAACTAACAATAAAGTATGGTTTTTATAAAATGTCATAGATGCGGCAGAATTTAGTCATTTTATGATGATACTTTAGATCATGGCATAAAAACCATGTATTCGGTTAAACTTACTGTTCTGTCTTGTGTTTTTTAACTAAATATATGATAATAAAAAATGTAATTTTGAAAATCGGAATTCCTGTAAACCTTTACCATATGAACAGAAAAATAACCAAAATCAATAATTTAAATACCTCCATATTTTTTTTGGATTTTATAATTTTTTTATAAAATATTTCATTACCATACAGTGCAGTAATTTTATCAGAATTTAATTTTCACGAACGATCAACGTATAAAACGTAACAGGAAACTTATCTTTGTTGATTGTAGGTCAGCAATTATTGAAAACGCTTATATATCATTAAGCGTTTTACACGAAGTTAGTAATTATGTCTGTGGATTGATACTTCCTGAATTGTTACAAAATGCGACAACGTGACTTCTAGCGACAACGTCATAATTTCAGAAAGTTTATACAATATTTTAAAAAAATAAGTTTTTATAGTTTAGCAAGTACCGTTTGTATAAAATTCACTTATTCTTAAGGGCCAGAAAGTGCTATATTCTGTCGTTCTCTGCTGAAAACTACTAAATAATTAAATAAAATTATTCTGACTCCCTTTTTACAAAAAAACATACAACATAACACTTTTATTTAACACAAAAAACTTCTTCTATAATATCACCATTGCTACCGATGATACAAACTCTAACTTACAGCTTACATATACTCAAACAACAAATGAATTAAAATCTAGCCTACAACTTTCTTATACTCAAATGGCAAATAAATAAATCTTGCTAACTTTTAACACTTATTTGCTGACTTGTCTATTCGCGATCGCAACACTCGATACGCCATCTAGCGGGAGACTGTAAATATCGTGCATTAGTTCCCACATAACCATTGGCAATGACGGACGCCATTTTCTTAGCATAAAGAAGCAAAATTTCCCTCAAGAAAAGGTAAAACTTCTTGAAAAAACTAATCAGAACATGCCAAACATTGAAGCAGAACACGCCAAGCATTTGAAGAACAACTTCTCAATATTTTTTACCTTTCTATTACCAACAACATAACATGATTTCATGATCACTTGCTGTTACAGATGTGTGTATTGCGGTAAAATAATTTTTCTGTCTTCAATTCATTACAAGTTAAAATGAAATCAACATTGCTTTCGTCATTCCAATGAATAAATCTGTTCCAATGAATTCCATACAGAACTGTAATAGTTATAGAATATTCTTCTTCTTCATAGAATAGTATATATTTCTGTATCTACATAATTCAGAAAAAAACAATAAAGAATAATCCGAATTATTTGAAAAAGTATATTTTGTGCTGATTATAAATAATTTTTTTTATCGTTTTCTTGGTAAGTGTTTTTTAGTTTTGAAAGAATGTCAACTAGAATACAGCTATTCTGTTTTTAAGCTACATATTAAAATTCATATCGAGATCTTACAATTATAAAATTTTGATGTGTGGTATGTTACCTAAAAGTAATGAAGGGATAAACTATGTATATATTATTTGAGAATAAAGTTTTCAAACAAAGAACGTATCATTTTGGAATTCTCCGGACTTATAAATCAGGTAAGTGTTATGATTTTTATAATAAAAAATTTGCTTGTAAATAATTTTTTTTCTTACTTGATGATCGTTCTCTACAAAATGGTTTTTTAACGTCTGATTAAATACTATAAGAATTTAAAAAAGAAACAAAACGAAAGTTTTTATTGAAAAATGAGGAAATTTTAAATTCGTTTTTATCCTAATAATTCTTTATTTTACGTTTTTTAGTTTATGATTTTTTGATAAAATTGTTGTCAAAATACTTTTTTTGGAAAAATTAAATGGTATTAAATTATGTGTTTATGTATACTTCTTGCATATTCTAATATTTGAAGTAATATGATTCAGAAAAGTATGGAAGAAAAATTCGGTACTTACGTATTAACCACAGCGACAGATTTGGCATATTTTTAAGTGCCGCCAATCTGCACTTAAAATTTTTGGAAAAAATCTTAAAATGAAACACTATGTTTAAAATCAAAGTAGTCAATCGGATTTAGGTGGAAAATGGGCCGATATAGAGTTTAGCATAGATTCAAAACAAACTTTTCTCTCACCTGATTCTATAGCCATTATGAACTCTAATAAATAAGATTCAAAATGAAATAACATTTCCAAAACGGACTTTTACTAAGATAAAGTTTCATGTTATGGACATTGGTAGATTTTCGTTATATTTCACTCTATAAAATATTTCGCTCTTAAAAAAATAAAATTGCATCTTGTTTTGTTTTTGGCAAGTCCCAAAGACGCATTTTCGTAACACTAAAAATGGCGACAAAAAAAGAATAGTTCTTTTTTTGTTTTGTTTTTGTTTCGTAAGCATGCTTTATTTTACGTTAAAATTTAAATGGACATTTCATGTTATACCATTAAATTTAGTAAAACTATTTCTCAGGCATTAGGTTTGAACTTTTATAAGAATATACCTATTTTTTTCTCTTTATTTACAGATATTTTTCCGATGTGTTCTGGATGTTCCTTCTCTAAGAAAAAAGGAGATACCATTTTGTTTTCGTTTGCATAAGAAAGAAAACAAGCATTTTTCTTTTTTAAATTTAATCAGCCACAATAAAGATGGAACGTTACAATGCTACATGCTACATTAAAGACGTCTCCAGTGTAACTGAATGACTGTTCATATGGAAATCACAGGGATTCGGCACATACAACAACGCCCCCTATAGTTCGTTGCGATCGCGAATTCACAGTATAGCTGATTCACCAGCCAATTTAGGACCTAATTTAATATTTTTTCATTATTTAAAATGCATATGTTTTTAGCCGGCATTTTTAACTTTTACGGGGACTGGGTATATATAATATTGTTTTGAGCCCATTTATTTCTTATTTTCTTTACGCACTTATATCCGTTTGAATAACAGGATTTTAATTTCTAATTTATTTTTTTTCTTTTCCTTTCTTCTCTTTTCTTAGAAGTTCAAGCGATGTCATTGAAAACGAAAACCATATTAGTTAGATTACTTTATTATTCGATTATCAATCATCTCATAATCATCAACCATCTCATAACGGCAGTTCACACACGAAAAATTCTTATTTCTTTGTTGAACGATAATTCATTTAAATTTTTATTTAAATGAAATCTCAAGATTTGATATTGTTTGCAACCACTGTAACGTCACTTCGTTGGAATCAACATTTTTTTCATAATTGTAAAATGAGTGCAGTGGGAAAAATTGATGTTTTATTTTCTTCCAAAAAGGAGTTTAAGTCTCTCAGGTATACATGGAACATGCAGCTCATGTTTTGGTCCGTAATTTGCAGTGATAAGTGCAATGGTAAAAAACAATGTTGTTTACAAAATATGAGTTTTTCAGTGCTAAATATACTGAGAATATTCAGATTGTTCTTATCCATAATTTGCCGTGATAAGTGCACTGGGAAAAATCAATGTTATTAAAAAAAGAAGAGTTTTGCCATCTTATAGGCATATTGAGAACATTCATTTGTTTTAAATTCATAATTTTGAGTGATGAGTGCCATGGAAATAAGCGATGTTATTTGCAAATGAGGAATTTCACCGTCTCAAGTATATTAAGAACATTTATTCCATTTTTCATCCATAATATTTAATAATGAGTGCCATGGGAATAAGTGCTGTTATTTACAAAAAAGGAGTTTTGCAATCATAGTTCTATTGAGAACATTCATTCCATTCTTTATCCATAAATTTAAGTGATGAGTGCCAGGGATAACAGCCGTTATTTACAAAAGGGGAGTTTTGCCATCTCAGGTACGTAGAGAACATTCATTCTGTTCTTTATACATTATATTCAGTGTTCCAATGGGTCAGTATGTATTCAGTGTTCGTTCGCCTTCCAATGGGGTGAAATGGATTCGAATCCCAGCGATGACTGGTCGATACGAATTCCGCATCAGGCTTGCACAGACCACAGTGCTGACGTGAAATATCCTCAGTGTGTAGACGGACCATGGGTTAGAGTCCCCTTGCCGTCAGGCTAACCGTTGGAGGTTCTCGTGGTTTTCCTTTCCATGTAATGCCGATGTTCGTACACAAAGTCGTCCACAAAGGCATTTATTCCATTTTTCATCCATAATATTTAGTGATGAGTGCCATAGGGATAATTGCCGTTATTTTCAAAATTGGAGCTTTGTCATCTCAGGTACATTGAGATTATTCATTCCGTTCTTTATTCATAATATTTAGTGATGAGTGCCATGAGAATAAGTGATGTTTATTACAAAAGAGGAGTTTTGCAGTCTCGAGAATATTGAGAACATACAGTTAGATCTTTATTAATTATTTTCAGTGATATTTGTAATAGAAAAATGAGGTATTGTTTAAAAAATGACTTTACTAGCATCAATAATACGGGTGTCACATATTAAAAGCGTTTAGTTTAATTCTCGCTTATAAGTGAAAAATAAAAGTCATTGGAAAAAGCAAGTTTGTAGACAAGAAACAAATTTTACCGTTTCAAGTATATTAGGGCCATAACTACGTAATGCTCTGAAGTTGTTTTCTTCAAAATTAAAAGTTTGGCACTACCGTCCCAACTATTCTGGTGTTTCATCTTTTTTGTCGTTTTAATTGCGTTGAGAACTTTCAGTTCTCTGGGAAGTCATTATCAACAAAAGTTAATGGCATATCTTCATATTTTTATAAATGTTATGAATAAAGCAAAATAATATTACGGCGAAATATTAAATATTAATATTGCGTGGAAAACGATATAAGTGTGATATAAGTGTCAATTTAAAATAATATAAGTGCCAATAATATAATGGTATAAGTGTCAATTTAAAACGTGTTACACATATAAGAATTTATCAAAAAGTGTTTTACTATATTTATACCTAATCAATATTAAAACTCGTCATACTTTTATGAATTGGAGTTTTTAACTATTACAAGTACTAATTATGTTAGACTGTTTCGAACTCTTCTGTAAAGATACTTATATCCTTTCGAACTACAAATCTTCAATTCCAAACAAACTCATTAAAAAGGAAACATACAGAATTCTTTTCTTTCTTTAGAATTACAAATGTGAGAAACGGTCATGAAGAAGAAAACCTTATTTATTATACAGCATTCTTCTTCAAGTAATTATTCATTAAACATCTCACAACGTCGGTTCTCAAGTTACTTCAGTTCTCAAAACGAAAAATTCTCATTTCCTGGTTCGACGAGTAACTATTTAAATTTATCTTTAACTGAAATCTCGAGATTCGATACTGTTTACAACCACCGAAACGAAAATATTCAGAAATCTTCCTTCCTTCCATAATTGCGAGATGAGTGCAATGGGAAAAGGCGATGTTACATATACAAAAGGGGAGTTTTGCCGTCTCAACTATATTGGCGACATTAATCATGTGAGAAGAGAAGCTAACCTCATTAACTTGTCACTAATGAGGCCAGATGCATCTCATTAAAACTTTGTTATTACGCTTGCATACTCATCTTTTGCTTGCCACATTCCGTGGAACAAGCAAAGCAAACCTCTTTACCTTTATCTTCCAACTCCGTTAATCGATAAAATAATTTTCGATCGTCTTTATCTGCATCGATAGATTTCGCTTAATCGGCACCAGTCGAACTAAATGGGATGTTTAATCGTTTTTGCAAAATAAAGGGGCACATTGATTCATTTATCTGCGGTATGTGTGAGCTCAATAGCAAGGATGAAGGCGAATTTTGGTTAATGTAATGCGAGAGGAAAATTATTTATCTATTTGAAAGTGATTTTAAACTAGTCTTATCGTTTTCATAGCTATAATGTGGTTAATTAAATTTGAAGTAAAGATATAGTGAAACTGAGCTGATCCACTAATAAATAAATTAAGTAAAGTTTATATACAAATCTATCTGAACGTGCTTACAAACTAGACATATCGCTTTCAGAGTTATGGTTAATTAAGATTAATATTAAAACTAACTCAATTGCTTAACTAACTTGAGTTTTTAAATTCTTTTATTTTTTACAGTACAAATAAATTAGTTTTATCGTTTACATAGTAATATAATGGTTAATTGGGTTTCTGTAACTCGAGAAGAAGTAAAGCGATTATGCCTAACCACGTGATTTAAATCAAATTTAATTGGATACCAGTAAGCGACGTCACACATATGTGTTTCACCGACTTATCATTCATTTCGGAGCAAAAGCTTTTCTTCCAATAATGAAGAGCTAAAAGATTTGGCAACTTATCGCTACAAACGACGCCAACCTCAACTAAAGGATAATCAGTTAAGAAAAGCGTGCATCGATTAACATTGTTTTGCGGAAACTTTTTTTATGCTTATACAAATTCACTGCAAATTTTATTACCGGTTAAAAGTATTAAATAAAAAATTCTGTAAGCGCTGCATGCTAATTACATCAATCTTTTCTATAAATGTTTTCAAAGTAAATTTAGCCCTAAATTTTATATTTCTGATAGATACAGGTTTGTCCAATTTCTTTTCAGTTTTATTTTTAACAAAATTAAAAAAGAAAAAAAAAACATGACCGAAAAGAGACATGTTTTTGTAATCAAAATAATTAAATTTATAATCCAATATTCTAAATGTAAATGTCTGCAATCATGAGAAGTAATAAATTTTGTTTCGAAATCAAGAATCAATTTGAAATTAGTTTTTTTTTCAATTGAGACATTGAATTTTCTTTTAAACATAAAAGGACAAGACGAGTTAAGATTTAATGTGTTAAAAATATCCAAAATTTTAAAATCAAGTAAAAAAAAATATCAAAAATCTGGATGGCAAGAAATTACTAGTAATATTTGCCACTGCATTTTTATGCAACACAATTTTTTTTCCCACCTAGCAGTTTGTTATTGCTAGTAGACGAAAACGTTCCTTGGCAAGCAGTGGTGCCTTAGCTGATATTTTTGTATAGAAAACGCTATGTATGCTTTACATACATTCCATTGTCAGAGAAATCGACAATTATAGAAGAAAAAGTTCGATGGGAAAAAGTTTGTGAAGGCAATATTGAATGATTGCACGACCCCCTTCCCATTAAATGAGGCATTTCTACTGTCATATTCACAAAGACTTTTTTTTTAACCCCTAGGGTCCTTCTGCAAATGCCTTCTTCTGACGTTATACCATGGACTGTTAGAGAAGGACTTTGAGAAGGTACATTCAGTTTGATGTATTGCCTTCTAACACAATGATGCGCTTCAGATCTGCATTCAGTTAAAACTCATTGATGACATTACATTAAAATGAATCGAATGAGATAAGAGCGTCGATGATCTCATCGAAAATTGGCAGAATTTCTTTGCACTTAAAGCCATTTCATGGACATTCAGTCCTCATACTGAAACTGATGCTGAACTTAACACGAATGAAAGTAGATTTGTCATGCGGGTTAATGGTGACTGAATTAATAGCGTTGACTGTTGCTATTTGGTTATTAGACTATTTATGACCTTTCTTACGGACTGAGGGATAATGCGAGTATCTATCCGGCTCATGGTGGTAAAATATGCAATCATATGGTAAAATGAGCAAATAAACTGAGAATTTTCACCGACTCTCGCCCACCGTTACCTTTATTCTCTCTAAAAAAAACCTGAGAAAAAAAGACATATTTTCTATATAAAAAATAAAAATTATTATTATGGTAGTGTGTCAAGGCACATGAAATAATTGAGGATTACAAGGATGCGGACATTTTAGCCGGAATAATCGAGCTCTACCGGCTAGACCTGATTATCCCTGGCAGAAAATCTCAAATGAAAAATATTATTAAAAAAAAATCCTGAAAATCTGACAGGTAGCAAAACTGTTTAATCAAATGGGATAAATCAACAAAGTGCAGATGCGCTTACGGCATTCTTCTGACAATAAATTCTACAAGACATAATGGTAACTTAATCAAGCTGTGACCGACTACGGCCTGTTCAGCTGTAATATTTCAAAATAAATTTCAAGCAAACTGCAAATATTAGTTGAAATGACCATTGTGACTTTAAATTTGCATTTAAAAAATGAATGCGAAAAATAAGAAATATGATACTTTTAAAAAAGAATGTAGAAAACTTTCCTTTTATTATTTTTTTTTTCAATTTCTGATTATTATTTTTCAAACTTAGTAATTGCTCTTAGAATATGCATGTAAAGCGATAAATGACATTTTGTTTAAAATAATTTATGTAATGTGACATTCAGTAACACTCCCTAAAAATACGATACAGTTTAGAAATTTTTTAATATCGGTTATCTACCATAACTAAAATCTTTTTAGCTAAAAAAAGGGAAAAAAATCTATCCAATAAATTATTAAAATGTATGCAAACACTATATCATTTTTGTTCATTCGCAAAGACAATTATTTAAAAGATCAATTCACTCTGGAACATCAAATCGAAACTCTTCCTCTTAAACTGGACCACGTATCATATTTCCGAGTACTAGTGTACCCTACAAGAGGAAATAATTATATGCCTGACGTGGGGCCCACAATATGACCCTATAGGTTATTATGTATATATATATATATATATATATATATATATATATATATATATATATATATATATATATATATATATATATATATATATATATATATATATATATATATATATATATATATATATATATATATATATAATGTAATGTAATGTTGTAATGTGACACTGAGTTACAGCACCCCTTAAAATACGATATAGTTTAGAAATATTTTAATATCGGATATCTATCATACCTAAATTCTTTTTATATTAAAAAAAGAAAAAAAAAATCTATCCAATAAGTTATTAAAAATGTATCCAAACACTATATCATTCTTGTTCTGAAGCAAAGACAATTATTTAAGAGATCAATTCACTCTGGAACATCAAATCGAAACTCTTCCACTTACTCCTTCTTTTTTCTTTTAAAAATCCATATCCATTTCTTTAGATTTTTGACTTTAAAACTATTTCGATCAAAGTCGAAATCCACACGAGTAATACAGTTCTTTCCGACTTTTTTTTTTTCGATCTCAACTTGTGAAATCCGAGCTATAAAAGCTCGAAGCTAGTGAAATGGAAATAAAAGAGAAAAACATAGAGAGAAGGAATCGCGCAACAAATTGTGTTTCTCTGTGTTTTCTATGATCATCTCTGGGGATGTAATTCCGTTACGAGTTACACATTTTCTGTGAAAGAAAGAATAGAAAGAAGCCATAAGGGTCCCTTTGGACAAAATTTGTCTGTTTTCCTTGTTGAGGTAGAGAGAAATTTCTTATTCCGTCTCTCATCTGATGCAGTTTGACTAACCATATGAAACAAACCTGTTTGGTTTTTTTTTCAATTTTATTCATTCTATTATCATGAAAAAATTTTCATGTATATTTCCCAAGTCACACCAAAAATAATTGAACAAATTGTAAACATTGTGTATGTTTGCACGAGTCTATTTACTTATGTCAGTAAATGCTAAGATAATAAAATACATATTCATAAAATATGCTTATACTTGCGAGAATTCAGTATAAATATATATAAAATACGAAATCTATAAATAAGGGGTAGTTTTTAGCATCGATGTTAGATGTGAGTTATATTGTAATAAAAAAATAATTTTGATTGTTAAGGGGACAGTGGATCTTTAAAAACCTTAAAAAGAACCTTATTTATCCTTAATATTTTGGAGATGAAATTCCGTCACCTAGAAAACATCTTCAATACATATTCATGAAATACTTTTATGCTTATACTTTTATGACTTTCATGCTTATACTTTTGAGAATTCAGTGTGAACACAAATAAAATAAGAAACTAGTGCTAATTTGTAACATCGATGAAATATACAAGTTTAATTTTTATAACAAAGTATTTTTGATTGTTAAAGAACAAGTGAATCCTTTTTAAATCTTAAAAAAAAAACTTATTTATTTATTTATAATATCTTGTTATTGATGCAAGAAATCTCATGAATTTTGTGCGAGCCATAAATGTTTAAGGTAATTTATTAGAAAAAGTTTAACTTAAAAAAATTAGAAATTTATAAGTATATTAAATAATGTAATTAAATAATATTTAGGTAATGAAAAAATTGAATATTCCGAAATTACGATCTTCTTTTTGACAAAACCATTATCTAAAAAATGCTTGAAATAAGTATTTCATCAAATAGAGGCAATAGCTATATTTCATTACTTGAGCATGTAAATTTATTAACGAAAAGAAACGTCTTATCTTAATAATGCATATTAATTAACAAGACTGATCTGAAATTTAAGTATGAAATAAATAGAACTCTGGATAATAAATTTCTCAGAGTCAGGAAATGCAGAAAGGAATTTTGCTTAGCAGGAGAGATCACTACACCTTCACCATCCTTTTATAAAAAGCAAGTAATTTTATATATAAAATGAATCAATTTTAAATGAGAAAAGAATGTTGTAAAATTCTCTGATCCAACTGAGATTGTTTAAGAGAGAGGAAAAAACATAAGATTTTTTCTAATTGTGCGATTTGTCAAAATTCGGGAAATATTTCCCAAAATAACAAAATACTGATCGAGAATCTTCAATCTTATTATTTGATAGTTTCATCTCCATTAATGTGGTCAAATGGCACTAAAAGCAATTGAATTTATCATTTTTAATGTCAATTAATTTATTATTGTTAATTACGTGAATGCCGTTCTTGCAATGCTCTTAATTTCTGAATCAAATAATTACTATTCTTTAGAAAATATATTAATATGTTTAGGTAAATAATTAAGAATGCCATTTATTTCGTTTTTTAAATTGAAACATTTGTATGAAGAGAACAAAAATGAAAATCTTTTGTAGGATTCTCAAATATGTTGGTCTTTTGCATTGCATATGTTACTATATCTTCGATTGATTTCGATTAATACGTCCATTAATGTTATAATTTGTATTAAACTTATAAAAAGCTTATTTAATTGGAAATTAAATATCTTAATATTCATAATTTTCATTTAGAATAGAATGGATTTCATTATTTCGTAACTTTTATCATGAAAGCACACTGTCAGATTATAACTACCCGAATATGGTAAAAACAACCAAATCTACGGTGTTTTTGGCACAATGGTAATACCAAAAAGCCTGTTAATTTTTACCGAAACACTTTTGTAATATTAGCAATAAAAATTTGTTAATAAAATGGGACAATATTTAGTAAATGAGGTAATATTTGTTAATTTATCATTATATTTTAGAGCATGGCATAGAAACGATTATTTTTAATTTTCCGTTTTGTATTGTTTTTCAAAAGTGTCGTAAAGAAAGCTGTAATTTTGAAAACCAGTACTTTCGGTTAACCGTGGCTATATTAAAAGAAAAATTTAACAAATGAATGTTTTAAATACCGTAAATTTGGGTTTCATTTACCAAGATTATTTTCTACTAGAAATGCTACAGTAGTAGAATTTTTTCCTGTACCCTTACATGATATTGATTCACTTACTAGTAATGTATTCACTTACTAGTGGTGTAATGAAGAAAAATGTTTTGCATCATTAAGTTTTAAGTTAACTAGTTACAGATAGAACAATAAACAAAAATTTCTGCCTTCAGGACAAGAATTAAAATACAAAACTTCAGATTTTAGCTAAAACGAAACGTATACTGAGATCAACAGTTACAGTCTTTTTAAATTGTATTTTACAATTAAAAACAGAAACATAGGTAATGTTTTGTATTCCGAATTCAATAAGTGGAATTAAACAATAACGCAAATTTATATATATATATATATATATATATATATATATATATATATATATATATATATATATATATATAATATATATATATATATATATATATATATATATATATATATATATATATATATATATATATATATATATATATATATATATATATATATATATATATATATATATATATATATATATATATATATATATATTATATGTATATGTATATATATTAGAGAAAAATAGTAATATACCATTGAAATCTGTATAAAAATAATATGTATTAAATAATCCCTAAGAAAAATTAAACAAAATGTGCCACGTAATTACTATAATAATGTGAGATATAAATTTTATTGCGTATAGTATTTATTTAGTAGAAATATTTAGCATACTTTTGTTGGTATCCTATACAGAAAAAAGTCATTTAAATGTTATAAAATATGACACATAAAAATAAGTACCGCTATTTTATTTATTTAGTAGAAATATTTAGCATACTTTTGTTGGTATCCTATACAGAAAAAAGTCATTTAAATGTTATAAAATATGACACATAAAAATAAGTACCGCTATTTTATTTATTTAGTAGAAATATTTAGCATACTTTTGTTGGTATCCTATACAGAAAAAAAGTCATTTAAATGTTATAAAATATGACACATAAAAATAAGTACCGTTATTTTCAAAATCATTCGTTTATATTCTCACTTTTTATTCTCACTCAAAAAAAAAAAAAAAAATCTAATATTTGCAATTCTAAACTTTTATTTTAACACATATCATTTTTCTAATATCAGCTGTATTTTAAATTACAACAAATGCAATAATAAACCCTTACAAAAAATGTGCGTGACCGAAGAAAGGTACACAGCTAATATCTATATAATGAGGGTACTATGACTTAATTGAGTTTTACATAAGCGATAAGGGTTTTCAAAACGACAGACGTGGTGAAAACATGTGTATCATGAATACAGAACAACTAGCGGGAACCGGTGTTAGCAAATCTAATTAGAATTGTGCGTGCATTCGAGTTCTATGGACCGAATTTTCTCTGACCGAGACAACAGACACGCTATTGATAAGATTGTCTTTCAAAATGTTGAGCAACCTCTATCTGTCCAGTAAGCTATTGCCAAACGTTTTCGATAACAAAACTTCGACATTAAAATTTATGCCATTTTCATGTAAAGGAAATGCAGAGACACCAGCGTAAAATATGTTGGTATTAAATATTTAAATAAAATTCGGTCGTGCTAGAATGGTAAATTTTCATGGGCCTATGTATCGTAATCTATTTCTAGCAGTATAATTTATTATGGATTTTTTAAAAATATTTGTATTTATTAGTTCAGTAAATACATTAAATTGTATTAAAATTTCTTTTTTGGAAAACAGTTTTGTTTAATATTATATGCATTCCGGGAAAGAAGTCTGGTATCATTATGTACTTGTACGCGCACGCCGTGTAAAACAACAACAACAACATAATATTGGTAATAAAACCAAAATATACAGTATATAAACCATTCGTTTTGTAATTTTTTCGTTCGTATGATAACAGTTTATTGGAAATTCAGGTTTTCATGTTTATAGTTCTTATTTCCAGGCATTTAGTAAAAACACAAAACTGAAAAGTAAATTTACCGTAATAAATAGTTTTTATGCCAAATCTTTTCGTGTATCTTTAAACTCAAAAATAGCGGCGAATACTTTACACCAAAAGTGTTTGTTCTAAAATACCAATAATTTTCTTTTACACAACGTGGAGTAATATAGCTGCCTTCATAAGTTACGTAAAAAAACTGTTTATATATATATAATATTTGCATTATTTATATACACCGAAGAGCCATTATATTATGACCACCCTGCTAATAACATGTAGGACCACCTTTAGGCCTCAAAACTGCTAGCACCCGCCGTGGCATTGATACCACAAGGTGCTGATAGGTAGTCTCATGTATCTGGTACCAAGCTCCCCCGCAGGAAAAGATGTTGCCATGAATGGGTGAACCTGGTCTGCAACTATGTTCAAGTACCTTACAGACGTCAGAGATTGTTCTATGAGGATTATGGGTCCTAATGTGCCCCATGAAATCATTATTCCTGGGCGAGAAACCATAAAAACCTGGGCGAACCCATTGTTATAGATGGAGGGTGGTCATAATGTAATGGCTCTTCGGTGTATACATATATATATATATATATATATATATATATATATATATATATATATATATATATATATATATATATATATATATATATATATATATATATATATATATATATATATATATATATATATATATATATATATATATATATATATATATATATATATATATATATATATATATATATATATATATATATATATATGTATATAATATTTTTCTTACTAAGATAACATATTCAAAGATTAATGCATATAATTATTTTGAGAACACAGGTAAATTATTATAGGTACTGTTGTTTACATTAAAGTATAGATAAATATTATTAGGGGGATATTTTTTTTTATATTATGCGTTTTAAATGGCAACATAAATTTTATAATTAGATAAACTTGCCAGATTGCACTTTATAATTTCAATCTCCAGACGGGCAACATTACCCTTTTTGAAAAGATTAGTTTAGTCCGCATTTTTAAATTAACTAGTCTGGAAGTTCGATGTTTACAAAATGTGTCAGTAACTAAAAATAATAAGTAAAAGTAAACGTTGGTAACAACAAACGCATATGTAGTTCCTTTTATCGACGTTCGCATTTCTCGATTGCGCTTTTTTAATAAAATATTTTTAACAGTTAAATGTTTTTCAACTTAGTCTAGACATTTAATTAGCGAAACTTTTGATGAACTTAGTTACGTTATTTTGAAGAAATTATTTATTAAATCGGTTTTAAATTATTCTAAATCTTCTTTTTTTAAAAATATATTTTTAAAGTAGAATATTTTTAAAACTAATGGAAAATATTCTGTATACTTTGCATGTATCTTTAAGTATCTAGTTATTTTTTTTTTCCAATTTTGTACAAATATTGAAATAGAGTACAAATAATTCCATTCGTCATACATTGCTTGTACTAAAATGTTTTATTTAAACGGATAACCAGTCTAAAAAAGTTTAAATTACAAATAACTAAATAAATAGTTATTTCAAAGAGGAAATTAAACTATTAAATATAAGCTTTGGAATGTATTAGCGCATTGTTACTGCGTTAAAATTGACTTAAAGAGAAATATCTTACTTTCTTTTCGGTTTCTTCTAATAAAAGGGAAACACATTTTTTATGAATGTGTTTTAATTTTTTTTTTTTTTTACATATTTATTTGTTTCACATTTAATCATTTACATTTTTATCAACAAGCGCCACAAAATCCTTACTATAAATTATTATTGGTACACTTTAGAAAAATTTTGAAAAAAATACCCGTTTATATATAGGCATTTAAGGGTGTTTTTTATCGGCTCTGTTATCACAATTAACATGTTTTAGTAAATAAAACACTATTTTTACAATTGCGATGATTTTTAGCAGTTGCTGTATTTAAACGCTGGGCTGTATTTATTATTTCGTGCTGTAACATTTATGTGCGGGCCAGGATAGTCTGGTTGGTAGGACGTTAGGTTCGAGTTCGTGAGATCGTAAGTTTGAATCCCGCTGGCTGAAGTATCCACAAGTATTAAATGGAGATTGGTGCACGTCAAATCTTTCGTGGTCACAAAGTCCTCAAAGTTTCCAAAACAAATCAATACCTTTGGGAGTACTGACTTGAAGATTGATCACTCTCTGGTTCACGTTAAAATTACGATCTGTGGATGAATGAATGGAGTAAGAATGGGTCGTTTCTGTGAAACGGGCAAGGACGTGTGTGTGGCTGAAGTCGTATTCTTGGCCATAGATGGCGTCACTGAAAAAAAAAGAAACAAATCCTTTACCTTAAAAAATCCCTTGGTTTTTAGCAGAATTGCTGGTATTGGCGAGCGTCATAAGTAACAACAGCAACATTTAAGTGCTGTATTATTTAAGTGCTATAGCATTTAAGTGCTGTATTATTTAAGTGCTGTATTACTTAAGCGATGTACTTGTGCTGTGTTATTTATGTGCTTTATTTATAGAATTTATAACACTGTGGCTTTTACTGTATTTATTATTATAATAATAATGATTTATATGTGGTGGGAAAAAATTCGCCAATCTGTGATTTTTAAAGACGATTGATATCTTTTTTTTATATATATGATTTTTTTCCGTTATAAAATTTAACGTACGTTAAAGCTTTCTTTTCGGAAAGACTGCATATAATTTTTTAAAAATTTTTATTAGAATCAAGTGTAAGGCTCCTAAATTGTGCCTTTTTCAATTTTCTTGGTAAAAGAGCCTCGAAATATACACTTAAGAGCAGTCCAAAAGAATATTGATTCAATAATTCTGATATTATATAGATTTTCATTAGTTTAAAATATGCAACACATTCAATTATGCAAATTGATAGTATTTATTGTTGTTTCAATTAAGATTATTCTTTCCGAATATGTATTACCACAGTCACAAGTTTTTGCATTCTTATCAAACCGAAAATAAATACATATTAAGGACGGTCCCCTAGAAACACCTGTATTTTATAACCATCCATTTAAGGCACCTTCTTCTACTTCATAAGTTAATAAGTAAAATGCATAATTTAAGTAAACTCTTTATATGAAATATTTCCTTTTACATTATTTATGTGCAAGCCATGATAGCCTGGTAGGAAGGATGACGTGCTCGTGTTCATGGAATCATGATTTCATATCCTGCCAGCCGAAGAATCCCCGTTTATTAAATGATGATTGGTGCATGCTAAATCTGCCTGGTTCACAAAGTCCTCCAAATTTCTATAACATATCAATTAACACACTTGAACGCATAATTTTATTCCAAAAAAATACATTGCAAACATTTTACCATATACTTTATATTTCTGAATCAAATAAAGTCTGAATTTAAACATGAAATACTTATTGTGAAGAAATTTTGGCAAGCTTTCTAAGATGATCCAAGCCTGACATATGCATTCTTACAATATTTCCTTTCTTGGCACAGAGTTGCATTTATCATAGATGACAAGATATAGAAAGCAAAGCATTTTAAAGTGTCAAAGTGTCAAACGTAATTCAAACCCTCCATTATATTTGAAGAAGAAAAGTATAATCCTCTTTGATTATATGAAACAATACTATCGTTGTAACAATAGTAACGTTAATATATAGATTTATATGTTTATTTGTTTATTTAAAATATTTATATACCATTCTGTTTACTTGACGAATATTAAAAAAAAACACATATGGTCAAGTTTTTATTCTTTATATATATATATATATATATATATATATATATATATATATATATATATATATATATATATATATATTCTGAATCTGTTATGATATGAGCATGTCATTTACAAGCATTTTTTTAAAATACTATTTATGTTTAAATATAAGAAAACAGATAGATAAAATTCGGTCAAAAATTAGAAATAAATATAAAAAAAGATATTATTCACATTTTATGACATAAAGTCTGCATAATTAAAAACATTTGATTTTTTTAAACATAAAATAAAATATTAACAAATTTGATGTTTAAAAAAAATGTTGAATTAGTAAAAAACACTGGCAAAATAATTTTCCCATCGATTTTCTATTTAAAAAAACATTCTGCTTTACATATTAATTATATTGCTAATTAGTTCGCAAAGATTTAAATTTAGAGTTCACTTATTATATTACAAAGTAATGAACAAACCTAAAATAATACCAAAAAGAACAACAGATGTGTGCGAAGAATTCTATAATTTAATTGAAACATCTTTGCATCTCATCATCATTTGAAGAAAATTTGATTCTCACGTGAGATTCAATTTTATTTTTTGAATCTTTTATTTTGCCGTCAAAATATAGTTAATCGGAACCATTTCTTTAAGATAAAATATTTCTTGTTTGGAACTTTAAATTATGTATTCATTCGCATAACGCAAAAGTTTTAATCTTTTAAGCAATACTGTTCTGGGTCTTATGTATATAATGATCAGAGTATGAAGTAAAATATTATTTTTTTGTATGAAATCTTTTGATTGGGGTCACCAGCCAACTACCTGAAACAGCGTCATTGTAATAATTTTCTTTGAATTGCAAAAAATACTTTAATAACATTTTTATTTAGTTTTATCTTTATTGTAGATGAAGACCTGATATCCAGTTTTTGAAAATTTTACAAGCATTTTAATATTTTAATTATTTGGCAAATTATTTTGGAAAATTCCTGAGTTGTTTTAAATATTTGTATTAAATTAAACATCATGTCCATTTTCATCTATTTCATCATGTCTATTTTCATCTACTTCATTTGTATATTTTCATCATGTAATTGGGTTACCTTAATCTTTTGTCACTTCTTAGCAAATTTCCTTATAATTGTTTTATATAAAAGAGTAAATCATTTTCATAAATCTTAATAGAAAATCATTTTTAAGAGTATATAAAATTTTTAAACATTTCTGTATTATTGTAAATGTTTCAGATACAGATTTAAATTTGAATTCCTGTGCATTGCGGTAAAACATCATAGCATCTTTAAAAAATTCCGGTCTAATTATCGGATTTTCACGTACTAACAGCCAATGTTAATTGTCTAATGTAAAGACTTAATTAAATTATAAATATTCTATTTTATTAGAACATACGATATCCGTTATGAAGGCAGACTGAAAAGGTCTGATATGTAAGTTTTCTTCGTTTTCTTTTCTTCGCCTTACTTGAATTAGTTACCTCACAACACGTGAGGGATATCTACAACGTAGTCCCAAAAATTTAATCTACAAGTTCGCGAGGCATCAAATTGAAAATATACTACATTTTAAAATAAATTGCTCAGAAACTATCCATCCTATTTCTTTTTAAATCTTGTCACTCACTCTAACACATAATTTAAATTGTTGAATTTAGTTAAACATGCTGTTGTGTCTGATTTAAAAATTTAAAATATCGTCTGCACTTATGGCATCTTTAATATTAGGCCCTCGAATGATTTGTATTTAGTCTTAGTTCATGAAAATCTGAACATTACAATCAGAAGTTATTCAGGTTGTTCAGTGTTTTTTTAGTTCTGCACTCAACGTAATACAATACAATTTATGGTTATATATACCTTATGAAAAAATCTTTACCTGAATAAACAAATTTAATTCAGATGGTTGATACGTGCTATTGATATGATATTTATATTAACCACCAATTATTTAAAGATCTAAATCCATGCGTAAAAAAAGTTTCTGATTTAAAATAACATATGGAAATACTTCGTTTCCTTTCCAAATAAAACTGATTTTTTTATAAATTTACATATCAGCTTTTGCAAAGTGAATACATTTTTATAAAAATATTTAAATAATAAATTTTGAATGTAAAAAAAAATCCATTTGCGAAACATTCTGATACCATATAAGTTTATTCCTATAAATTTATTCGTGCTGCATTCCTTGCTTATCATCAGTAATATGCATTAAGTTTACTTTTAAAGACAGTTTTAAATAAGTTAATGCACTTCATTTGAGCCATTTTAGAATTTTAAGTAACTTATATTCCAATAAATAGAATACTAAATAGCATATCTACTCAAATTAAGAACTACTTTTCTGTAGAGATTTCGTTAATCATCAACAGAAAGGAAACTTGAAATTTTTATAATTTTTTCAAAGGTGTCAGTATAGGATCTATAACATCAAAAGAAAGTAACATTTTCAACTTTCATAAAATTTCCGTTTTTGGTCTTCTTCGTTTTAGTATAATCAAAGTCACATGCTGAATTAGTTAACGGGTTTTTTTAATTCATTGCAACCTAGCTCTTTCTCGAAAATTTTAATCCTGAAAAATTTTTGACTTTTATCAGTATTTTTTTTTTAGCGTTATTCCAAGCGCATGAAGAAAAATTTCCTTCATGAATTATACAAAAGATGCAAATCGAGAGTGGAGACCGAGTAATAAGTAGCCTCGATATTTTTATCTTGTTTATTTCTTTATGCATGTACACCATTAGAATTATTCAGATCCTCCATATTTGTGATTTGTTTTTTTATTAATGGTAAAGTCTATGTGTATACATTTGTTTAAAAAGAAGTTATTTTAGGTTTATTTATAGAACAAGTTTTGTATCAGACAATGTATAATTAATATTATTGTATCTGATTAAATATAATTCGAAAAATCATTTAGTTATTTTAGCCAAAGTTTGAAAATCGTAGAAATAATTTTTTAAAAATTAAAGCGTTTTGTTAAGAAATAAAATGCAACGAGATCGAAATACTAGTTAAAAATTTGAATTGGATAAAAAGAAAGTATATAAAATGTAAATAATTGATATGATGTTAAGTCAATAATTTGATTAGTAAATAATTTGTTATTTGTTTCGATAAAATTAATTAGATTTAAGTGAGTTATATTACTTTAGATTGAGTAATTTGATTTCCTCGTTATTTCTTTAGATTAAATGGTATTAGTATTTGCTTATAGAGCAAACGCTAAACAATGCTTATATTTCTTAGTGCTTTAACTCTCAGAAGTTTTTTTTAATTTTATTTTTTATTTTATTTATTTTCTTTGAGAAATAAACTCATACAAAATTTCAATTCAATCGTGTCATAATGCTAACTTTGAAGGTAATATGAAGAGATAGTTTAAAATAAAGTTCAAAGAGTTAAGAAAAAATACAGATGGTTCTATTAATGTTTTTGTAATAATAAAAACATTTCTTTTAAAAACATACTGTTCACTTATAAGAGTTCATTGGTAGCAGCTATTGGTAGGTAATGGATAGTATTTGTAGTCACCTTATGTTCTGAAAATCCAAAATTTTTCATTCATGAAATTTCTATCGCATTTCATATTTAAAAATTTTGTAAAACAATTAAAAAGATTCAGTTTTACATTACCGTATTATTATTTGCTTATTAAACAAATTATAAACAGTCCCTACGTTTCTTAGTGTTTTAATTTTTTAGTGAATGTTTGGTTTAGGAGGAAAATTAAAGAATATACAATTTCAATATAATCGTGTCATAATGTTAACTTCTAAAATAAACGGTAGAGATCGCTTAAAAAAAGTTCAAGTTATAAAAGCAAGATGCATATGGTTCGATTAATATTTTTGTATTTATAAAAATATTTCTTTTAAAAGACTGTTCACTTCTAGGAGTTAAATTGGTAGTAGTTACTGGCAGTATGTATTCACCTTATATTCTGAAAATCTATTTTTTCTAAGTAATAAAATTATTATTATATTTTATATTAAAAATATCACATAAATATCGTAAAACAGTCTAAAAAATGCAGTTATTCATTAATGAAAAATATATTAAAGATTTATTGTAATAACGCAAGAAGAGATAATCTTTTAAACCTTTGATCTTTTAGGAGAAAAATAAGTTAATCTGGCAAAGTTCTACAATAAATTATTAGAATAAATTTTTGAGTTATTTTTTTAATATTTGAAGTGAATAAACAAATTCAAAAGCGTGCAAAATTAATGGGGTATCAAATACATTAGATTATTTTCTTATTTATTTCGGGCTCTTTTTATAGCAGATTTTGGAATCAATTTTATAAAGGTTTTAGATTTTAAAAAATACCTAAATAACAAACATTTTTTTTCATTAATAAAAAAAAATTTTAATATTGAAATCATTATGTGAAACAGATTTTAAAAATATTTCTCACCGAAAAAAACAAATAAAAAGCTTAATAAAATATTAATTGTAAAAAATATACTTAAAAAAACTGCTCTTGACTATTCATGATTTTAATGTAAATATCTAAATAAAAACGTGCAACATATGTACGTAGTCAAACTTCTAAATACTTTATTTGAAAAAAAAATACTTAATATCTTTAGGCAGCGATTTGAATTTTCCGGAATTGACTTTTCCCGCTTGAAATAATTTTTTCCAGGTTCAATTAATTTGTTTTTAGTCATGAGTGAACGAGAAGTTTGTTTAGTTATGGCAAAAATTTTTCTCCAACTTTGCAATCTAATTTAGATTTTGAAATTTTCCAATTATACCAGTAATTGAGTTACAAAGAACAAACAAATCTGTGCTTATATTTTGAAAGTTAAACAGAATGATATGTAAGTTAACTAAATTCGAATTGTTTGAATAAATGAATTAGATTAAATAATAAACTAAAACTAATTAAATTTCTAATTTTGTCTCAAAAGCAAAACCGAAAATCTATATATAACATGAGATAAGATTTTAAGAAGTACATAAAGAATTTTGAAAAATTCTAAATGCTAGTTTTATTAATATCCCTTATTGAATGTCACACTATATTGTTTGATTGTCAAATGGAATAGCACAAAATAACTTTTTTTTAGATTTTTGAGAATAGCGATAACTCTTAACGTTTACTTCATAAGTAAATTACCATTGTATCAATTATTTTTATTGATAAAAATGCCTTTGTATTAATAAAAATGCATTTATACAAAGATGCAAGTTTTGATCGAAAAATTAATATATTAATTTTGCATTGATTTTTATTTTGTGGGATTAAATATTATGCAACCCCAACAATTATCAATTGTATGAAAGATAAATTATGACAATGGCATGCACATCCATTTCTACAGTAACTGTTACTGAATATATATAAAGTATCTTTTAGACTTACGAAATTAGATATTTAATATAACAAAGACAACTTGGAAATGGCTAAAAACTACGTTTAAAATCATTATTAAAGATTTTAATCATTATAAATTTATTAAAAAATCAAAACGTGTTCCTCCATTACACTTTCATCGGAAGGACTAATGACAGAGATGGCATAGCAGATTTTTTTTTTGTTGTTGTTGCTTTAAATGCTATTTATGCAACAGAGGAAAATTTACCTTTCTGTGACACCAGGATACTTTCAAGTGTTTAATATTATGCGTGACTTTAAACTTTGCTTTTAGTAAAGTTAAATTTTATCATAAATCGCAATTCACGTAATTTTAACAAGGCCACTTATATTTTTTATAAATCATACTAATTTACAAATTATTAGCTCGTGATGCAATAAACTATTTTTCTGTCTATACAAGATGTTTAAAATGTTGAATTATTTAGACAACATCGGGGTCACCGATACCCTCTTTTCATGACACAGCTTTTTTTTCTTTGTTAAATGCTACCTATTGTTCCGATGCTGTATGATCTATTGGATTAAATAAATAAATAATATTTCAAATTTAGTAAACGCATTCTGTAAAATATACGGTCACCCTTAAAAATGGCAATAATTTATGAATATATTTTTGTTTTATCTCTAATATTTTACTTGACTAAATGACACTATATTTCTTACTCTATGTTTTACGAAATATAGTAAAAGTTGAATATTTGTCTATCGATAGAAAATAATTTGTTCTTTTCGATAATAACTTTATTTTTAGACCCCTATACCCGTCCTATCATGGAATATCTTTTTCTTTGCTATACCCTGTTTTTTTTTCTCCTATCCCGTAAGAACTGTCGGCTCAGAAAAATAAATATTATTTCAAATTTAGTAAACACATACTGTAAAATCTATAATCTAATGCCTTTCTTACAAATGACAAAATAAAAATAATATTATTTGCATTTTTGTCTTGTTTCTAATGTTTTATTTACACTTACTTCACCAAAATGACGCACATCAGAAATTTAGGACTCTTTATTATACAAAATCTAATAAAAGATGTATATTTGTCTCTCGAAGTAAAATATACAATGCTTTTAGGTACAGAGTTTGAACTTTATTTGGATACATATATCCACTTTTCATGTAAATATCATTTTAGTAGCTAAACGCTACTTATTTCTACTACCCCGTAAGAACTGTCGGCTTAAGGAAATAAATATTATTGCAAATTTAGTAAACATATATATTGTAAAATATTCTATATGAGGTCCCCTTTACAAATGGCAATAATAAATGAGTTTTTTTCTTTATCACTAATATTTTACTTGCACTTCCTCCACTAAAATGACACACATCAGAAATTTAGGGCTCTTTGTTATACAAAACCTAATAAAAGATGCATATTTGTCCCTCGATATAAAATATTCAGTGCTTTTAGATTCTAAACTTTATTTGGCTACATTGTGTTGCATCGATAATCATAAAGGTCGTCATCAAAGGCTGTTGACGCAGCTTAAACTTCAAACAATCAGAGCGTCGCGTCACGTAATCCTCTTAGTTCCGCGTGGTGTTAGGCATTCCAGTGCTTTGGGTGGATTAGTTTAAGTTCAATGATGTAGCACATCTGCGGCTTCAAGCAAGAAGGATTATGATTGGTAACTAGAGTTTATATGTTGCCCGGGGGGAATGGTTTTGAGATGCATGCAGGATATGGACATATATCTAAGGGTTGTATGGAGGAAAATGATATACGACATCTAAGACAAAGATCCAGTTGTTTGAATGCTACACGATAAATTATTTATAGTTATCTATACTATACGACAAAAAATATATATATTCACAAAAAAACTGCTAGTTGGTGGGGCAGTATAAAAGCGTTCATTTCTCAGAAAAATACAGTTATTGAAAAATGGACACCCGCTCACCCCTTAAGCAGATAAGCACTGTTATTTTTCCAAAGCAAACTCTGCTATTTAAACCAGCAAACTCTTTTATTTTAACAATAAAACTCAATAAAATACCTCTGTTAGCATTTTATTTTGTGAGAGCTGCAAGAAAATTCGTACAACCGGACAACGCTGGGATTCAAACCTTGATCACTCTGTTGGGAAGTGTATGCTCTGTCCCCTGAGTTATCGAAGCTCTAGTTTTCATTATTTTATTTTATAACTACTGTTGAACAACCGACCCGATTTAGATTTACAGCTACGAATGTTCAACTCTGTTCCACCTGTCTTGTAATTCTAAACCTAATCCAGAAGACAAGGGAACTCCTGAATAAAGGTTTGGACGAAATTCGACTTAGTAGAGGACTTTTCGATGGAATTAACCCTCATTCGCGTAACATGAAAGAGAGAAACTACGAAAATCTTACGGCAATGGGACTCTAACCCATGTTAAGCCTACCACTGTTCATAATTTACGTCTGCAGGTAGGTTAGTGTGAGCCGGGTATGGAATTCGTATGGACCAGCCATCACTGGGATTCGAACTCCGTTCACCGCATCGGAAGGCAAGTACTCTAACCCCTGAGCCATTATTAAACTATCTTTATCTCAGAAGTTTTATGGAAATCATATTTAAGTGTAAAATATTTAAAACTATAGTTTCCCACTAAACATGGCTCTTTCGCCAAAAATTAATATCAATTAATCAATTCCCGACGAACTAGAGTGAGTTGTCTGGCTACTTAGCCTACCAAAAAATAATACCTATAAATATAATAATCCGGTCGAGTTTCATTTTAACAATAAAGTTGACGTATAAATAAGTTGACTTATTTATACGATTCTCAAAACCGTTAAGTAATTTTTGAAAAATAAAAGCAAATAAAGATAATAATTTTAAATTGATTTGATAAAAAAAAAAACTAAATTATCCTATACGTTGAATAGCTAAACAGTGGTAAAAACTATGATTTGAACTTCCGGTTTTAACCATTTATGATTTGGGTTCAAAACGAGAAATCTTTTGTCAACAAAACAGCTTTAAATCGTAAAATATAGAGAAAATGTGTACTAAAAACGGAAACTATTTACATTTCGCGGATAACGGTTAAAAACAGACAAATAATTATTTTTCCTTTAACAGATTTTTCTGTGGAAAAAAAATTTTTTTTCGTGTGTTTCGTGTTCTTTATGGGTTTAAATCAGTTTTTTTTTTTTTAATATCAGTAGAACATTTTACACTAAATCAAAAACTTAATTAACTATGGGAAAAATTTTGATATATTTAACGAAATATTTAAATTTTTATACAATTTTAGCTACTTTAAAATATATATTTAATATTTACTTTTTCACTTTAAAAAAGGAAGCTTATGTGAATAAAACTACGAATGACATTTAAAATAAGGTTCCCCTTGTTTCATTTTTGAGTAATTTAATAAGAATTTGTTCAGTATATTTTACAAGGCATCAGAAATTAATTTATAAAAATAACTAAATTAAATAAAATAAAATTTCCATGATATCATTTTACCATCGAAATTACTTTATTTATTCACTTTTTAATTTTTACAAAAGAATGAAAACTGTCTAAAAGAAAATGAAACGAGACATTAAAAATAGGATTCCAATATTTTTTCCAAATTATGCATGATGGGTCTAGTTAAATTTATATTTGAGTAGCATTTTTTAATCTCAATCTGAAAGTAATTAAAGATAGTAACTGCTTAATATCATAAATGTAATTTTAGATAGCATTTGCTATCACAATCATATGAATTATTTACATCATTCATATTTTAAATAAAATAATGATTAAATCATATTAGTATATCTTAAGTACAGGGAAACTTGAAAGCGGCTTTTAAACATGTTTCGATAAAAATTGATCTATTATGGTCCAAATAGCATTAAATCTGACCTTAATTTTTATCATCAATTGTTTTCAACAAATTTTAGTCAGCATTTTAAAGTTGAAATTTCAATATTTTTTTTTACAATTAAAACTTATGGCCAATGTAAACAGCAATAACAGAGAAAAAAGACAAAAAAAGTGTTTTTTTTTAAAATAATAAATGATACATTTAAAGGTCCCTTATCGGATCTCTTTTCGGAACAAAAAATTTAGTTTTAAAAAGCTAAAAAAAATTATGGTCATTGTACTCACTTTCTAAACAATGTGATTTGCTTTATCAATGCAATTTCCATAATTTCAAGTGGATGTTCGAAAACCGCGTTGCTTAAAAGACAAAATTATAACAATTGCAGTTTCAGTGGATTATAGGAAATTACTGTGACAGTGTGACTGTATAACTGCGAAGAGTTTTCAACTGTATTCCAAAAGAGTCCAAAACGTTCCATATATGTTTCAGCAATAAATAGTATTTATATGCTTTCGATGCGTTATATAAGATATGCGTAAACAAAATTAATATTTTTTTGCAGGTTTGCAGTCTTTAATTTTTTTTTTCTATTTTTGTGATTTTTCAAGATTGTGAAATTGGGATTTTTAAATACATTTTGCAGAATTTAGCTTTCATGGATACCTTGATTGCTGTTTCTTAGTTTTTTTTTTACATCTATTTTATATTAACGCTAATACGTCGGTATGTATCAATAAAACCGATGATATTTCTTTTCTCGCGTTGGCAACAGTTTTCATTTTTTATTGTAGGCGTTTTGTTTTTAATTGTAGGCGTTTTGTACAAATCTCTAAATTTTTTTTCGTACTTATCCACATAATTAAGAAGTTGTGAACTCATTACACAAACACAATAGCATTTGTCTTCGATTCTCACCGAATTCTAACCGAATATATGTGTGCCACATCTCCGATTGTCGCTGAGAAAAAAACGGTTGGTTGGTTTTAAGTTCTGAAATAGTTCCTTTTCATTGGCAGAAATGAGAAGTGTTATGCTATTGCTATTTTATTTTGAGTTCAGCGCTTTACTATTCCACGATTTGTTATATTATTAGTTATGAGTTAAATGCTGCTTTATTATTTCATATTTTAAGTTAATATTTTGTTTAATTAAATTTTAAAACTAAACTCAATGGCGCGACAGCCCATAGAGGGCCAAGGCCTACTGTGCCCATCTCAGTTTTCTTGACCTTGGGCTCTGGGGTACAGGAGCATATGTTCCGGTCAGGTGGTCAGCCGAACGCGGAACCCCCAGTGTTTAGTTCCCAAGCATGCTTGGTACTCATTTATCGACCCACTGAAGGGATGAAAGGCTGAGTCAACCTTGCCCGGCCCGAGGATCGAACCAGGGAGGACCTGTGGCACGACAGCGCGAAGCGCAATAAATTTTATTAGAGTTAAATTATGATTCTTAATAATCTACGTACGGTATATAACAATCTACAAAGAAGAGCAATATCAACGGAAAACAATTAGAAATGCTACAGAACGAGCACGACGTTCTAATGAAACAACTGTCGAACAACATTAACAAAATTAAGGTTTAGAATTGCCTCGGAGAAATTTGAATCGTTAACAATTACTTAAACAAAAAGTTCTATTTTAACTGGCAAATACTATATTATAATTTTAACTTTTTCTATGACTATACTCATTTTCTTTGGCTTTTTTTTATAATTTTTTTTATATTTGTGATAAAATAAAAAACTTATAGTTGTTCTGCTTCTGAACACTGATGATAACGCAAAATGATGGGCTTCATCAAAAATCAAATATATATACATTTATTTTACAAATTCCATATTATTAGGGTGGCCCCCTTCAGAGAAATAAAAATACAAAATTATCTTCATCGAAGCCGATGCTTTACATCCGGCGTTTAGTGGCAGACTACTATTTCATATTGTTTTACAACACATGGCCTTAGCCCTCTGGTGGGAAAGACTTTAAAACAAAACTTACAACAGTTACTTTTCTCAACAACTGAAATTTAGAATAGTGTGATTAAGAAAAATATGTGAACTGTTTGCAATTTCAAATTAATATTGAAATGTACAGGTTTAGAATTTTCTATAGAGTGAAAAGTTTTCGGAACTTCAGTGTTCAAAAAAGTATACAAAAGCTAGACGTTAAGAACGTATCCAATGAGCGAGCAAAGCGAGCATCGGATTGCGAAATTGCGAACTGCGAAAACAGTTCCGGGGGTTGGCGAACCCTAGCGAGCAGTGGGCGAAGCCTACCAGTTAGTATGAATAACTTAAACAAAGTTCTTACCACAAGGACCATGGTAAGGTTGATTTCAAATTTTTTTCTTTTCGTGTTTTTTGCTAATTCCGCAAACCGGAAAACAAGTTGGCTAAATTTATTTTATTTCTTTTCTGCAATCATCTCAGAATTTCAGTCAAATTATTTTTATTTGCGTGAAGTAAAGACTGAAAGGATTACATTTAAAAGAAACTAAAAATGTGAAAAATATCACCGTGCATTCGTTGTATTATCTTTTACGGATTTGGTTTGAACTCCTATTGAAATTTCGTTCAGCATTAATTTTTTTCCAAAACGAATATTGTTTAGATTAAGAAAGAAAAATAATAAAATTCAACATTTTTCCTAATCGTTCATTCTATGTTTTGTTATTTATTTTTTTTTCATAATTTTTTCTTGAATTTACGATTACTCTTACGACTTCAAGGAATATAAGGTTATCTTCATCAATTAATCATTAAATTAATATAGTTTATGACCCAAATAGTTTTATGAAAATACTCGCAAAGGCTTACTGCTTCATTATATTTGTTTATTATTTATTAACTGGTAACAGCACTGTCTTCGAGTAAAATTTATCAAATCAAGTATAAGTTAATTATTTGATTTTGTTCGAGTTTTATATTTCGTCATTTAAAATTGCATAGTAAAAAAAATGCGGTGAAAAAATTAGAACAATTGATTATAACTTTAAATATAATACCATTGAATTAGTGAGATAACTTCTTGGTACCATTTTAGTTAGTGAGATAGCATTTGAACGCAGTTTATGATGAGGATGATATGTTTGTATGTGAACTGTGTATGGTTCTATAACTCTGCATAGGAAGTGTTCATTTCACATTTTGTCTACCCTAAAAGACACATTTGGAGGTAAGGCTTAAAAATCTAATCATATGCAGATAAAAGCAAAATTCCAGTGTTACGTAATAACTGTAAAGAGCGCCAAAAGGAAATAAATATTTCTTATTGAGTTTACTGTCCAAGAGTAATTGGCCAGAATCACCTTGAGTATCACATTTAGCCCACTTGTTTCGTTCTATGATTCTCCACAAACATAACTTTTTTTTTATATTTTAGTATGTGAATGTGTTTCAAATAATGCCTTTTTTTTTTCGTTATAATTTGAATGGCCTTAAAAGCAAAATAAGTAAAATATTAATTACACTGTAAAAAAAATCCCGAAAGGTTTCTTCATACACGAGACAGCTACTATGCATATGATTTTAAAACCGTTTCATAATAGTTTGGAACCTCTTGTGGGGCTAGGTTACCAACAATATCAAAAACCATCTATTAAAAGGGTGAAGATAAAATGCCTTTTATAGGCATTAAAATTTAATAAATGCAGTGGTAGCTACGCTCCATTCATTCCCCACCAGAATTTTATCGGTGATCGAATTCGATGAATGGACACTAGTTGATTCATTGATGTTCTGTGAGAAGCCGAGAGAGCTGCATTAAAATCGTTGCGCATTTGGTCTTGGTGAGCTGTATAATGATTGTAATTAGCAACCCAGTGCGTACAGTCCTCCGTTGTGTGTGATTGAGACTGAGTAACAACAGCGGGACGATAACAATGTCACAATCACAGATAGCGAGTCAACTTTTTCATGTAAACCACCAATCGAATATGTGTGTTCAAATCGAATTGATTATTTTGTCGAGGAAGGTGTGTTGGTCTAGGCAGGCGGCTTCAGATCAAATGCACGAGTCAACCATATAAGGCTAAGCTGCAGCCAATTGGGTTCGAATCCCCATCGATGGCTTGTCGATACGAATTCCGCACCCGGCTCGCATTGACTACAATGCTGACATAAAATATCCTCAGTGGTAGACGAATCAATGGCTAGAGTCAACTTGCCGTCGGACTGACCTTGGGAAGATTTTAGGCTTTCCTTTCCATGAAACACAAATGCGGGTGAGTTCTATCAAGAAGTCCTCCACAAAGGTAACTTTCTTCCAATACTTGACCCAGGAGTTAACTTGTCTTCTGCATCAGGTTCCAAACTACAAGGCCTACTACGAAGTTGAACATGCGTAGTCGCAAACCCAAAATTGGTTTGGCTGGTCAACAAAGATTATAAAATAAAATAAAATGTCAACCAATATCTATTAAAAGTCACCATCTGATAGAATCGAGTTAACATGTCTTCTAGTAAATAGGAATTTAATAGTTGTAGTGGTAGCTACGGTACACTCTGAAACTGAATAGACCTCAATGCGATACAATTTCCTACTTTTAAAAATAAATGTTTCTTAATTGATACATGATAAATGGAGTTCTCTCAGATTTTTGGAAACATTTTTGTCAAGTCAAAATTTGTTTTTGAAATTTTTACAGAGTAAGATTCAAAATTATATGATTATAATATTAGCATAATACTCAGGAGAAGTGTTTGATCTTTACATGTTATAGATATTATTTTTGTATCTAATAATAAATTAACTGCAAGCAATATTTGTACTCCATGAAAATCTATTTTAAAATATGAAGATACACAATACAATTTTAACCGCTATTTTTACATTTTTTTTACAAATAAAAGCAATTTTTTTAACAAATTATGGCATTTCTAATATCAATTTATATTTTCAAGTTATGTCTTTGATGGAAAAATAGTTTATTTAAAAAGTTGGCAACTAAAAAGAACTCGAATTTGTTCGGTACAAAATTATTTTATTCAAAATATCTCTATATTACTTTCAAACTTATGATCATTTTTTTTCATATAAAATTAGTATGTATAAAATAATATAAGCTTTAAAAATTCTTAGTTATTTCCTTCAGGATTATTAGAGACTTTTGAGATATTTACTTTATCTCTTGCATTATTTTCTCAAAACTAGTTTTAAAGTTCGGAAATGTTTATAAAAAAAGTTTCATCATTTCAAAATTTACTCTCTCAGATACTTAACTGTTAAAAAAATTCTTAAAATATTTCAGACAAAGAACTTTTCCTTAAGAACCATTATTTTAATTATCTCTGCTGTTAATAAACATCCAACTCTTCTCATTGTTTATTTGGACATGTTGGAATTTTAATCCTGTCTGTCTTAGAAAGCGTTTTTATTTCTCTGGCATATAATCTTGCATTCATTATAAAATCAGTTCAAATGTGAGTTAATTTTACCATTGCTCTGTAATTACAGTTTTGTTTACAAGATTTGTGGGGGAAAAAGTATTAATAACTTTGTATTTTTAATTAGCATCTGTACTTTTAAGTTACATGGAATTATAATTTATTCAAATTTATTTGCATATTATAATTTATTTTTGGAAGTTTTGATTAACAGCCTGATTATGGAGTTATTTATTTCTTGATTAATGGAGTTCGATACGTTCCAACTTCTATGGAATGTTTTCCTTTGAGATTTTAAAACTTAGTATTAATATTAGTATTTGATTTTTTTTTATTTTATTTTGATTGATAGTTAACGAAATGTTTGCAAATTCAAACGCACAAATATAAGGTCAGATAATCAAATGATTTGCCTTTAATTATTGAGAGAAGAAGCAATCGAGTACACTGTAAAAAATTCAGGTTTAAATTACGGTATCAAGTACAGGGATTTTTGATGCATCATCCGTAAAATTCATTTTTACCATAAAAAAATATGTAGTAAGTATATTTAACAGCAACTTTTTTCTAATTAGAGTGATTCAGCGGTTTTAATTTAAATATTTCTGCAGAAATTTTGGTATATCAGATTTTTTGCTTCGTATCTTATTCCGCTTAAAAAATGGTTTTACGGTAAAAAGCACAGGCACACTGATCCCCTAAACCATGATTTAAAAAAAATCTTGAAAAACATAGATTTTTGAGACTATGTTGTTGCTCATATAGATTTATGACACAACACTCTTCACTCTAGGTCAGTGTGGCGTAACATGATCAATTCAACAAAAGTTTCAGTCTTGCGTCATTACCCTTAACATTAAGATCTTCCCTACATTTAGGTCAATATAAATTATGAAGTGCTATATAACAGATGCCAGAAAAAGGATTTTCCTTAAACCGGGGGGACCCGTGGGGGACAATTTATAACCCCCTGCAGTCTGATTACTGAAAAATGACTAGGCACCTGTACATTCCTTTTTTTTATTAATAGCTTAGTTTTGCAACTCGCTCTACTAGTTGTGGATAATTAGACGGATATTTTTGGTATTTTTCAACCCCCAATAACGTGACTTTGGTCATAGAATGACCCCGTGCGTAGCTCAGTTTTTTTTCAAATCATTTTATTTCTCGTGGCTGCTGAGTTTAGTACGTCAATTTTTGTTCCCAATTTAAGTAATTTCTACTTGTTCACCGTATTCATAGCTGTTTTGCAGTAATAAGTACAAAAACTGCTTTGCTACACTAAAATTCTAATAATTGCTTAACTAAAATCTACTAAGTGTGTCTAAACCTTACCTAACTTTGTATGAAAATCGAAGACCTTGACATGTTACTTTATTGTGATCAGCGCCCTTAACGTGCAGTGATTCAGCTATAGAAATCATGAACTACAAGTACAAATATTTAACTGCTTTTGCCTGGAATCACCAAAATAGCACTTAAAATTTTCTTAATATAAAGTTTTTAATTTCATTTTTCAATTTGTTTTTCTAAGAAACATTTAATTTCTGTGTGAAACTATTGTCACTGAGAAAGCAAATTATAAATAATATTACGATATACATTCAAGTCTGCATTAAAACAATTATATCGCATGTAATATAAAATATTTTACATCAATTTTCAGAAAGGTAAATATTATATTTTTTTTAACTTTCATAGCAAAAAGAATATTAAAACGCTTCAAATAGTTAGGCAATAAAAACTCAACGTCTGAAACTCAAAATTGCTATATTTCTAACGCGAGTTATAACGTTTATTAGCAGCGTTTCAATAAATTTCATTTGGAGTCATACCATGACCTCTACGCTACCTAACGTTCGTTAAAGAGGCGCACATTAACTCGAGTTAATTTTTTAATGCGACAATGATATTCACAGATATTTAATAACAAATCTTACAAAAAAGTAAAACTGTTAAAAGTTTATACAAATCTTGATTTAATTGACAATGCATTGTACAGTTTGAAAATCCAAATAATTTAAACTGAGTTGATAATTTATTCGAAAAGACACATTGCGAAGAATACGATGAAACACCGGCATATTCTTCCGCAATCTTTCACTTAATAAGATTAAACCAAGAGCAAACAGCTAAATAAATATTCAAACCCTATTTTTATTTTGTTGAACTACAGTTTTTGTTGTTTTGCTGTTTACTGTGAATATCATTATCTTTCCCTCAATAGAAGTTGCTTTTAGGCACAAAGGCCAGAAGATGTTGTCAAGTAACTTTAGAAAACCCTTCTAGTCCACTTTTCCTTGTTTGAATATTTTAAACAAATAAATTTTGCATCACTGCCTTCTGGAATTCTTCCAAATGCAGTTTCTGGAGACTATGAAATCCCATTTTGATCTTAAAAACTTGGAAGTTTGCCACTGTATTTCTGTTGCAAAGTCGTACTAAAAATTGCAGTAAAATAAGAGAGATTGTTTAAGCACTGAACGCAATTTGTTTTTTCTCTGCCATAAATTATGTATATTAAGCCGGGTTCTATTGTCTTTAAACACGCCGAAACTTTTAGCAATTTGCGTCTCGTTTGGAGATGTATAAATTCCCTTGTTTAAATATTTTGTAGAAATACTTACAAGTAAATAAAATTGAAAAAGAAGGTAATCGGACTTTTCAGCATATTTGAAGTATATTGTAAATAGATAAATATTTTCAGTGAATGTCATGCCTTTTTTAACATCATGTTTAAACTCCTTCTCAAATAACGATTCTAAATTATAAGTTAAAGTGTTCTATTAGTCAACATATTTAACAAAGTAACAATTAGCATTATTTAAGGTGCAGTGAGTCAAATTTTTCTTATTGTTGAACTGGGGAAGCATAATTTCTAAAATGATAAAAAAAATACGAATATATTACTATTATTTTGTTATAACAGATGACATAACGGCTATTAAAATTCAGTGTGCTGAAAGGGTTGCATTTTTTTTTCAATTTAGCCACCAAAGTATAACTAATTTAAAATTAGCCATGAGTAATAAAAGTACAATGTTAAAATTTATACTAATTATATTAATTACACTGGAAAACAAATTTTGTGTCACAACTAAACAAATACCTTCTTGACTGATTCGGGGATTTCAAATCTGAAATTAGCTTTGTTTTTAAAAGTATAGTACAATTTTAAAATGTATACGAATTATATTATTTACACTGGAAAATAATTTTTTTGTTGTAACTATAAAAATACTTTAACTTGGCTAATTGGGGTGTGGGAATTGCAAGTCTGAAAATAGCTTTGTTATTTTAAGTACAGATTTATGAAATGACATCTTAAGTGTAAAATTTATCGGAATATACAAGATAAAAAACATTATATTTAACAGGGTTCGCGTAAATGTTACGACAATTTTCTGGGGGAAATACGGCACATCACCAGGATTAAAAGTGTATTGGAACCCGTGGATTTAAGTTGCGTTTTACGCAACTATGTTTTCTTCCCTTTAATTATCTGTTCAGAAGCACCCGAAGAAATAGTTCATAACAGTGAATCGTTCCTAATCAAAATGAAACTATTTCCAGGTTTCCAAAGCATGGTTTATATGCATTTCTAATCCTATTCATGAGTTTTAACTCCCCTAGAAGTTCGAAGCAAAATTTACGATACCACATTTTATATAGAACGATTCTAAACTTGCTCATTTTGACAAAAAATTGACTAAAAATGGCATTTTATGAAATAAATAAAATTAAATTAAATAAATTGTAGGTTGGAGAGAGAAACCGGTTGCGTATTTGAAATCAACGATATGAAAGAATCAGTGACCTGTCAAAAAATGTTCAGGCAACAGAAAACCAAAAAAGGCATGTTCCCCAGTTTATTTAAAATTTATATTAATTTATACGAATTTAAATAAAAAAGCTTTTGTTAAAAATATTTTTCACAAAAAAGTGTGCAACAGATTAAAATTAATTCAACATAAAAGTATTATATGTGGAGCATATTTTGTATTAAAAATATCAATATCGACTATGTAAGAGATCAGTATTTTCAAATATTTAAAAACATTTTCAAAACTTATTCTTACTAATATCTAAATCAATAGAATATTTAAAAAAATCAAACCAATTTAACATGGACATTTTCAGAAATATTAAAAGTAAAATAAAAAAAATATGTATCCTATAAAAGAGATATTTATTTTTAAAAATAATTTTTCAAACCTTCATTTATTTCATTTTGAAATAAAAAATTTTCTTATTGTTATCTTATAAATATAATTTTTTAAATTAGCCTTACAAATATTGTTAAAAAACTGATAACGTGTTTCTAAAATTTATTGTATAAAAGAAAACGTAATTAGATTCTATTTAGATTAAAATTATGTAAAAAAAATTTAATTAGTTTATCAAATAAGAATTTATAATCTAATCAAAAATGATGAACGTGTTATTATGAATTTAAATTTAGTCTAATGAAGCTAAACTAGCTTTTGAATTAAATTTAGCAAATAAATAAGAAATTGAACAGTAAAAAATGAAAAATCTATTATGTTTTGCATTTTATTCAAAAAAAAAATATATATTACTCTTTACATTTATTCAAAAGCTATGAAATATTTTCTGAACCACTAAATTAATAGCATTTCTTTTAAATGGCACACAAGAACCGTTAACTTTTGTTATATTTTATCAAAAATCATATTTCACAAAATGTGATATTAAGTTTAAAAAAATAGAATTTTAATTGTATCACATTTATAAGGAATACAATTATTTTTCATGCATTTTTCATAAAAAAGTATATAATTATATTTTATTCGAAGTTTAATTTAACATCTATCTCGCTTAGTTTTTTTAGAAAAAGCTCAATGTTCGCATCATTTAAAATGAATAAATTCTCTCAGAAATTAAACTTCCTTTTTTGACAATTATGCAATTCTTGAGCTGTATTTCCTTAATTTTGAAAATCATTTCGTTACGAAATCACAGAATTTGTGTTAAATTTACTCACAAATATAGGTCGAAAATATCTCCTTAACTTGCAACCTCATCATAGTGCATTGTGGGAGTTGGAGATTGTTAGCTAGAATGATGACATAAACCAACTGAATTGTGCGGTGGTCAAGGAATTTAACTCCTACCAGGAAGACCCCGGATTCGAATCCCGCATTGCTCATGCATGTAAATTATCTCTCTTATACTCTATACAAATTTTTGTCAGTCGCGTTTTTGGGGTGACGTTGATCACGAAAAGTAAACATTGCCACCCTTACTATAATTTTTTTAAATGAATATAATGACGAAAGTTTTTTTTTTAAACTTTTGATAAAATATATTTCCTTAAAGTGACGATAGTTATTTTGTCAATTTGAAAAAAATGTTTGCTCTGATCATAAACCAGGAAATGGTTTCGTTAAAGATGAATTAAGTTTCATGAAGTATGACTATCCGTTTTTTTACTGTTTGCCTCAATTTATACTATTTCTAAATGAAGCGAAAATACAGCAAAATTTATCTTACTTAATCGTAACTGTGTATAATTCCCAAAATATACAGTATTTTTTTTTATCCAAGAATATATAATTTCAATTCATGCCTATATTTCTTGAATTCAATTTTAACATAAATTTTTCTGAAGTCTGTATATATTAAAGAACCAGTTAATATAGCTAATTTTCGATAAAAGTTATTGATTCCCGCAAATAAAATATTCCAGTAAGCCATTAAATTAAATTCATAATTCTAAATTCATAAATCACGCATCGATTAGAGCTTTTGCTCTCATAGCTTATCTGCATACTGATATCCTTATTTGAAATTTCTCATTTCAAGCACTGTTTATATCTTCTCTGCATGAAAGGATTACAATAAGCTGATTACAAAATTCAATTATTTGTATCACTAGAGACTGTTTGCTGTATTTATAATAATATAATATGAAATATTCTCTCACCAGGACTTAACTGTTCCTACGGAAAATAATCTATTACGTTATGTATATATGTAGAATAAGAGAATGACATACAAACACATACATATACATATATATAATTTACTATTACTGAAAAATACTTGGGTTGTTTTTATATTTTTTCACTTCAAACTAAGCTGCAAAAATGTATTGAGAAGGCTTTGAAAGATATCAGTTTGTTATATTTTGAAACGTTTTAAAACAATTAAAAACCTTATATCACCAACTATTTTATTTATTCCTTGGACGTAGAATGGTCACTTGTTTTTCGAAATCCATTATTTTCCATTTTTATTTTTGAAACTTTTAAACTATATGAAAAAAAGATGGATATACAATTATTTTGCTGCATTTCTCCTAAACACTTTTCTCACCATACATGTTTTTTTTCTGATTTTTGAAAGATTAAAAAGGGTTTTGTTTGTTTGTTTGGATTTTTGGCGCAAGAGCCAGTCTTGGCTTTATCGCGCCTCCAACTAGGAAGATTAAAAAGGGTTCTAAAATATAATTGGGGTGTTCTGGATTGCGTGGTGAGTAGGAACCATCCACATAATAATATCGATAATTATTTTTTTTTTTCAATTTCGAGAAATATCTTATAGTTTTTTTCTTTTTTTATGGTTATTCACAAAACCCGCAAAACTGATTAGATTGCATAAAAGAAATGTCATATATATGGAGAAAAGGTGCGTGGGATGAAACCGGTTAAACTGGGTATCTTGATTTTAACGAAATTAAATCTGTTTTATATATGCAAATTATGAATTGCACTTTACTAGTAAAGAAAAAGGCCTTACCTTACGTGTTGTTGTTGATTAGTTCATGGTATCTATGTAGATGAGTTTGTTTTACTTTGTCAACTCTTTAATGTTCTTTTGTTTTTAAACCTCCTTTATTGAATACAGTTTAAGTCCAGGTTAATAAACGTTTGCTAAAGAATTGTATACCTTAAAAAATAGTAAGATTTAGCCTGATAAGTAGCCCTGTTGTGTTTCGTTTCAACTACCTCTGCTGATGAGGTAAAATGGAATATTGCCAGTTCCAGCAACCCCACCTAAACTTCATTTGTGTCTATACTGGGCCAATTCAGACTGCACTTTTGTGGTTTAAGATAATAGCTAGATTTAAAAATGAGCACAATTTTTACAAGGCCTAGGACAAATATAAGTTAAAATTACTCTCACAATTATCTCTTCCCATCCTCAAAACACAATAAACCTTATTTTCATATTTGTAGAATATCTGAAATAACTTTATACAAAATTGTAGTTTTTATACACATATAAAGAAAATCTTATTCATTTTCGTGTGAAAAAATATAAACAAACCCTATATTTTTTTGTAAAAGAATTTAGTTGGATTCTAACGTCATGGGGCGTGATTTTCCAATTTAGCGGCGTTTTACGACCCTCTGGCGTTTTAGGTATTTTCTTAAAATGTATATATTCTTGACTGTTTTTAGTTCAGACAAGAAGTTTTAAGAGAAATAAAAGCTTACATTATAGTGGTGACAACGAAGGAGAAAATCTCTAAAAACAAAACCGAGTCATTAGAAGCAGCTGAATTGTAAATTATCTCCTGGGTCCCAGGGACAGTGGTCTCTCTCCTGCCTTGAGTTCGGCCATGACTACATCACATGTAAATTACAAACATAATTTACTTAAATTTTCATATAAAATAGAAAGAATTATTACTTTGTTCACCGAAATTCTAGTATTTATAAATGTCGCATAGGATTGACATTGTATACCCGACTTTATTACAATAGTTGGGTAAAAACAAGTGATTCGACTTTTTCCATCGAAAAATCATTTACAAAGAAAGTTGTACATCTATGACTTTTCGAGGATGACAAATGGTATACAACTAAATAATGAATATCTTGGTATATTCAGACAGTTTCTAGATCTAACAGCTTAACTTCAACATGCAACATGCCTCTTAACATACACACAATTAAAAATTCTGACAAAACTCTTATTCAACTTAGAATAATTCTAACAAAAACTATTTCTCACATATTTAGATTTCTTATAAAATTCTTTTGGAATTAAAACAAATTATCACATTTTAAAACATTTTGCTACGTGGGCAGCGTCGTGGAAGAGGTAACATTTATATATGAAAAAAATAGCACAAAAAGAAAGTAACAGAAAACAAAGGTTTGGTCAAAACTACCAGAATATGGTAAAATTTACTGTGTTTCTAGCTCTATGAGAACACCAAAGCCAGAATCGAAAAAGTGGATATGAAATTTCAAATTGCAGTTATAGCTGGTTTGCAAAGGCTCTCTAACAAGATAGCATTTCTTGTGCTTACCTGGGCTCACGACGGAAAATAATCAAGAGGGAGGCCTAAACTGACGTACAAGAGAATGATCTTAAATAAGTTTCAGGACATTTATTTACCTAGATAGCGAAGTAAAACTAGATAATAATACTAGATTGTTTTTAATAAAGTGGAAGCCTAATATTTTAAAAGGCATGAAGAAAAGAAGGGTGTGAAACATATTTGTATCTCTAAACAGTATTGTTTACTCTATTCTTATGACTGCTGTTAAGAGATTTTTCATTTTTTCCCCCCCAAAAAAAATATATATCATTAACGATGGCTAGTGTTTCCCTTCAAAATCAAATATTAAAAAAAATCACTTTCTTCCGTATTAAATAAGTATATTTAACTTATAAGTTATATTATTTCATAAAATCAGATATTAATTTATCGATTAAATAGTTAAGCTGAAAAATCTTGAAAATATTTTAATGCAAATAAAAAAAAAAACGATAATAATACAAGAAATGAAAATAAAATATCTCCCTAACTATTATTTAATTATTTTTTATTGTTTATTGATTATTATTATTTATTGACTATTATTATTTACTGATTATTATTATTTAATTATTATTTTATTATTACTATACAAATTTTTAGTATGGTTGTAAAGGGAATCCTCCAGCGAAATCAGTCTTTTAAAAGTAGGTACGCAGTGATATTTTGAAAATAATTTAAAATCATTACAATTAAAAATAATACTAATAGTATAAGATAGTATGACAACTAATAGTAATATAGGAACAAAATATGATCGCGAGCAAAGGTTACCCATTGGCAAAATGGTGGTTGTCTAATTTTTTCCCTTCTACGTTCTTTGGTTTTTGCTTTTTCAGCCTTGGTATTTTTAATGCCTTGGCATCGTTTTTTTCTCTCGCTTCAACTCTAACCTTTGGGACCGTGTCAATCAGTTTGGGACCCTGTGATATCCACCTAAATTAGTATTAAAAACGATCCAGTTTGACTATAGGTTAGAATTTCTAACTCTTAATTAAAACAAAAAAACAAAACAAAAAAAAAGTATCGTTCAATTAATAAAATTATCTTTTATTCACAACTCAAGAAGTATTTATGTGATCTCTCTGGTCCCATATCTTAAATATAAACCCACCAACTTAATGCATAACAAAATTAAAAGCGAAAAAAAGAATTTTTAAAAAACTTATCAATAGCAGCGGTCGCCATAGCAATACATACAACGACGACGCATGTGTACTGTTTAATATTACTCTTGAACACAGTTGAAAAGTGTGATGGCGCCATCAAACTCAAAACAAGACCCATTTAAAAATGTATATTCAATATCTAAACCAATTTTTTTCTTCTATTTAGAGCCAAGTTAACTTAACTTTTAAGTTAAATTCGTTCTTAAAACCAAATATTTATTTATCGATTAAATAGTTAAACTGAAAAAAGAAAAAACGTGAAAATATCTTAAAGCAAATAACAAAACGAAAATAATACAACAAATGAAAAATGTATTGATTCAGTATCTTGGCGGAATCTTTCTTCTATATAGTGAGTGAAGCAGAAAAACTAGTGAAAATTTTCGGTATACGTTGGTATTGAGACAAAATAGTTCGTTTAAAAAACTTCTTTTCTTCTTTTTTTCTTCAAAAAATCCATTTACTTCAACTGAAAGGAGGGGGGGGGGGGGAATGTGTAAGATAAGAATTGATCAAAAAAAAACTGTCGGTTAAGGATTTAACAGTGCTTACTTTCTTACCGCAAATAGCTCAGTGTTGTTAATTTTTTTAAAAACATTTTATCAGATTTTCTATACATATCAACTTTCAGTTCAACGAGTAAATGGTTAAAAGGATCTAGTTAAAAATGTACACATTCATTATGGTTTAACGGTTAAGATGGTTTAAAAATTTTATAAAGAAAACATTTAACCTTTATAAAACTTTTAAGCTGTAGTTTATGAAACCAATTTTTAGCAGGAGAATTAAAAAATATATTCTGAAATAAATATTTGAACGCTCAGTATTTAATTTTAAGCTCCTTGGTAAAAACCCATTAAATTCCGTTTTAATACACAAACAGCTCAGCAATTTCATTTTTTGAAAGCATTCAATCAAATTTTCAAAAATGCAATTGAAAATTTGATTGAAATTTGATTTCATTAAAAAGCATTTGAAAATTACACACAAATTTCTTCTTTTTCCTCTTTTTGAGGGATTACTTTTATCTTTTTTCCCCCTCTAGTGTAACATAAAACAAGGGGAATGGGTAACATTCACTCCCAATAGCTTTGAAATTCTCTTCACTAAATGTTTTCGATTCATTTCTATTAAATTAGTTAAATGCAATTTAAAAAAGATGGAATATTTCTCTCCATTATTACAATACTTGTTCTTCATTAGATCATTGGGATGAAAGGCACTCACTCTCTATAGTTTTGAAAATCTCTTCACTGTGAGTTTCAGATTATTTCCTGTTGTATTATTTAAATGTACTTTAAAAAAATTATTTTTCTCTTAATGGTCGTAGTACTCGGTATTTTTTACACTTTTTTTTCTTGGAGATGTAAGAAACTATTAAAATATCTAGCATTCACTCTCTATATATTTTTTAAAAAAATTTATTCTCTATTCATTGCTGATTCATTTCTATTGACTTATTTAAGCACAATTGAGTTTTGCAATAATTCACTTCATAGTTACAATGCCCACTTTTACATTTTTCTCAAATTGTTAGAGTAAGATGAGAACATTAAGAAGAATGACATTCACTCTTCTGCACTTATCTGAATGGTCCCACCTTACTCTAACAACTTGTTTTGCAATAATTCACTTCATCGTTACAAATAACCACTTTTAAATTCTTCTCAAGTTGTTAGAGTAAGATGAGAACATTAAGAAGAATGACATTCATTCTTCTAAATGGTCCCACCTTACTCTAACAAATTGTTTTGAAATAATTCACTTCATGGTTACAAGCAACCACTCTTAAATTTTTCTCAAGTTGTTAGAGTAAAGTGGGACCATTAAGAAGAATGGAATTCATTCTCAATAGTTTTGAAGTTCTCTTCACTATAAGTTTCAGTTTCATCCATATTGAATTATTATAATGTAATAGATATAAGAGGCAGTGCTTCTCTTAATGGTTATATTACTCTGCATTATTTACACTTTTTTTTCCAAACCAGAAATGTGAGGAACTATTAAAATAAACAACAATCACTCTCAAACAGTTTTGAAATTCTTTTCTCTATTCGTTGTAGACTCTATCTTATTGACTTTTTAAACGCAGTTGCAATTAGAAGACTTTTTTTTTCTGTTTCGAGTTTCGTTATCCATTCTTATTTACAGCTTTATTTCTATCTTATTCTTCTTTAAAATTTTATTTATATATTGAAGTGAAAACTATAATAGTTACATAGTTACATAATAGAACGCTATAATAGTTACATAATATAACAGTTACATAATAATAGTTATATAATAGAACGCTTAATAGTTTTTTTTTAAGTCTTTTCTCGTGTGTTGTAGCTTCATTCCCAGTGACATGTTTAAATTATGCAAACTGCTTGCAAATACTTTAATTATTTCAAAGTTATGAAAGTTTTAAATTTATTTCAATTTTTTAAAGCCATTTGAACTGTTTACTATATATATATATATATATATATATATATATATATATATATTATGCATTTCTAACAGTTTTGATATTTTTTCGCTTATAGTTGCATATTCTTTTTTCGAGACTTACTAAAATTCAGTTACAATAAAAAATATAAATATCCAGTTTGATTACGACCGTTTATAAAAGTCATTAGTGTTACTTACTTGTACTCTAAATAAAAACAAAATCAGACGTCATAAATTTTCAATTTTGGGTTGCTAAAAAGTCAAACCGCAAAGAGCAATATGAAAAGCAAAGATCATCAAATGTTACCCTAAAGTATTCGACATACTTTAAAACGACGATAAGAAATCATGTTCTTGTTTATTTAAAATTGCCCCAATTCAAGTATTTTTTATAATAATAATTCTCTTTATAAGCTCAAAAAGAAAAATATACAAATGATTTACTGCTCAAACCTAATATTCGAGTCATTAAAAACTGATCCACTTAAAGTTTTATACGGGTTAAACTTAGTTTTATAGTGACATAAACTTGATAAACTATGTATTTAAAATAATTTAATCTTAAGAATTGTTTATCTACAACGATTCGAATTGTTTCATTATTTTTAATAAACTGATCCACTTAAAGTTTTATACGGGTTAAAATTAATTTTATAGCGGCATAAACTTGATAAACTATGTATTTAAAATAATTTAATCTTAAGAATTGTTTATCTACAACGATTCGAATTGTTTCAGTATTTTTAATAAAATGATCCACTTAAAGTTTTATACGGGTTAAAATTAATTTACAGCGACATGAAAATTGATAAACAACGTATTTAAATCAATTTGATCGTAAGAATTGTTTATCTACAGCAATTTGATTTGTTTCGGTTTGATATTAATAAACTGATCCACTTGAATTTTTATATGAGTTAAAATTAATTTAGAGCAACATAAAATTGATAAGCAACGTATTTAAAATAATTTAATCTTAAGAATTGTTTATCTACAACGATTCGAATTGTTTCTGTATTTTTAATAAAATTATCCACTTAAAGTTTTATACGGGTTAAAATTAATTTACAGCGACATGAAAATTGATAAACAACGTATTTAAATCAATTTGATCGTAAGAATTGTTTATCTACAGCAATTTGATTTGTTTCGGTTTGATATTAATAAACTGATCCACTTGAATTTTTATATGAGTTAAAATTAATTTAGAGCAACATAAAATTGATAAGCAACGTATTTAAAATAATTTAAACTTAAGAATTGTTTATCTACAACAATTCGATTTGTTTTGGTTTGATTTTAATCTGCGGGTTTCAAAAGTCAATTCCCTTTTATTCCCGAAGGGGTTTTTAGCTCCTGAATTTCAACCCATCACTTTAAGTGTGAGTAAGCGTATCCGCTAATTAATGAAGGTTAAAGAGAAGGGGTGAAAATCATTGTTCTCTAAAGGCATCCGTTCCCTGAAGTCCGATGATAAAGAAGGGATGGAATGTGATTGGTGTCTAGAAAAGTTGTGATTGGACTTTACTGAAACTAAGGATAACTAAGGAATTCCGGAATCACCCCACTCGCTGAAGGGTTACAAATCGAACGATCACGACGCGTAAAATCGGAATTCAGATTTTTTTGTGAAAATTCAATTGCGTTAGCATATCAGAAATTAAATAGAAAAAATTTGAAAAATGAGTTATGCAAAAGATAAAAGATTTTTTTTTAAAGAAAGATTAAGGTTTTGGTTAGTTTATAGACATTTAGTTCAGAAAATGAAATTGTAGCTTTATAATCGACAAATCTATTTTTCTACACATAATCCTAGTGTTTGACTATGCAAAACTTTCTATGCAAAATACTTTATTCGAATTTTCAAAATAATATTATAAATCATTCATATAATTATTTGAAACTAAATAATTTATAAGAATAGCCACATGATGATATATATATATATATATATATATATATATATATATATATATATATATATATATATATATATATATATATATATATATATATATATATATATGTATATATATATATATATATATATATATATATAAGAAGAGAGTGGAATGATAACACATAGCCAACCACAGAAGACTTCTGGTTTATAACGCACAAAACAGCCAATCAAAATTGAGAACGCATGTGTGTGAAAAGGTAATAGTTTTTAATAATGCTGTCAGAAATGTTATAACTAAACTTACCAGTTAAATATTTTTGCGACTTTTATTTTGTATTGAATGTGTGAAATATATGGAACAGAGTTTACTTTAAAATACTTATATCCTTTATGAAAAATGGATCGCCGTGAATATCTTAGGCGATGTCAACAGCGACATACTGCTGAACATATTTTAGCAGCACAAAATTACCGGGAAAATAATCGTAAGGCTATCAATACGCGACAGCAGAATGCGCGGCGAAGAAACGTTGAAGAGTCAAGACGTTTAAATGAAAACGAATAATATGGAAAAGAAATTGATAAAAAATTTTGTATATAAGGAGGTTTTGTAAATAGTTTTTAATTTTATCACTGTTTTTCCTTACTGTCAAAAAATCTTTCTGCCAGAAATATTAATTAACGGTTCAAATTTTTTTGAGATATTTCTTAAATAATGCATAAAAGTGCAAGTCATTGGTACACAAAATGATGAGAAAAGAAAAATCAATGAAAAATGTACATAGCTAGGTTTTGTGAATATTCAGAGATCTATTGAAAATAACTTTTAATTTTATTATCTTCACCTTATTTTTTTTATAATAATTCAGACAAAAATGTTTATTGATCATTGATAACATAATTATTTCATTTTACATTTGTTTTTTTTATTAGTATTCAATATGACAAAAAAATTAAATTGCTTAATTTCATTTGTCGAATTTCAGTTAAATATGTTTTTATTAAATAATTTGCTTTTTGTCTGATTGAAACTAAAATATTTTGTTGGTTGACAGTATTGAAGTTAATTGGGCAATTACTTGCAGTGGTATTTGCTTTTGAAATAATACTCAGCATCACTTATCAATATTACATGTTTTAATTTGTCTGCCTTATTTTAAAGTTTTTTTTTCATTAGGTTTTAATTGTTTTCAGTATAAAATTTAAATAACTGGGGGGGGGAGATGAAGCACCATATAGGGAGCGTCCGGCATCCTATAGGATCAACAATAATTTGAGTTAGGGGTAAAAATATACTTGAGGGTGCCCCTTGGCGAAATTGGCGACTTAAGTTTGGCGCTATTCCCGTTTGCGCGGAGCACCGTGTTAACAGGAATGGCTGCCAAAATATAATGATATTTCAATAAAACATTGGAAAATTTCACCAAAACATCGGCCAAAACTTTATAAAATTTCAATGAACCCGATATGAGCAAAATTAATAAACCCAATAAAATGCATTTTGAATCTAAACAAAAATTAATGGAGTAAGCACAGAAAGAAAAGGAAAAAAACAAGTCACTTCTTTGCTAAGCTTGAATATCCTCAGATTTAGATGTATCGAATTCTCTAATAGCAGTTAGATAGTGTCTAAATTTATCATAAATAGAATCTGTGTACCTCCATCACCACATAAATTCGGCGAAATACGAATCGAAATGGCGTCTGTGGTACCGGACTGGCAATGACATTTTTTTCTAAAGTCCCTTTTTATGACTGCCCACATACCTTCGATCTTATTGACCAGAGGCAAAAGTTACCTTACCAGCCGGTATCCAACGTAGAACTAACGGACCTCTGAAATTACATATACCGTTGAACATTTAAAAATAACGCTAAAATTTAAACCAATCAGAATTACGGTTGGGTTTCAACATCACCCAGCTTGGCGATCAGCAGCGATCACAACTTGGCGAGAATCAAAGGGCACCCTTAAATATAGTCTACCCGAGTTAGGCTCTGCCACGCGTGCTTCGGATACGGAGATTAATCTCCGGCTAATGCCCTATAGTAATGTGTTAAATAATATTGCTTCCTCACTTTATATAAGTTTATAATATTGTTTGTATTAAAATTGCTCTATATAAGTTTATAATGCTAGTATTAAGGACCTCTGACATTTTACAATCCTATCATATTCTCTCCATGTAATGTTGGTGCAGAAAAATTGCCAGCTAATCTCCAAGAAAACAACTTTAATTTTGTTCACGAAGCAAACAAAAATGTAATTGCGTAGCAATTTTCGGTGGTTGGCGAGCGGCAGCGAGCAGGGGGCTGAGCCCTCTAGTATATATATATTGACACGATTGACTGAATAACCATCTATGACGCATGAACGTGCTACTTGATCATTTTTGTATCTTGTGTGTTATCCCCAGGAAGAGATGGACTTGTTTGAATGTCCTGCTCTTCCTCGGACATCAATTTAGTAACGCTACTGGACTACTCGCTTTCATTTATAGGTTTATAATTTATTTATTTTTTTGATTTTCATTTGTCTTTTAATGTGACATGACATTGGAAATCAAGTTAATATACTAAAGCATGAAGTATATATAAATGGATATATCAAAATTTATGTTAAATGAGCAAATGGCATAAAGTTGGAATGTGTAAGTAAATTTAATATACACATTTGAACACTTAAGGATTTAAAGCCGATATAATATATAGTGGCGATAAAACATTATATGTAGAACTTTATGAAATTTAAGGTAAAAATATATATATATATATATATATATATATATATATATATATATATATATATATATATATATATATATATATATATATATATATATATATAAACACAATTTGTTATGTTCCGCAAAAACTATAGAATTTTGAAATTATGATGGTGAGTAGCAAAACACAGAGGAAATAAAAAGAAATTAATCTTTATGTGTCATATGCATATGTATGTATTTTTATTGTTCCCCATATTCTGTATTCTTAAGTTTTAAATATTTTTATCAATTACAATTGATTGTTTTATATAACCAAGTAATCATTCAGTTTCTTACAAAATATTATTAAAAATTATGAGAATTATATATTTACTAAACAAAATGATCTTTTTTTAAAAAAAAAAAAATCGATTTTTAGGAGAGAAAAAACAAAGTTAAATGGGCGGAAACAAAGCAATGAACAAAGCGGAAAAGGTGTGCAGCCTCCTGTTATTGAGTAAAAATCAGTTTTTAACAATTTCCTAAAATCATTTAATTTGAAAATTGACAAAATTACTTACCATCGTCCTTCCCCTTTTCACTGTCATTTTTATTTGATGTGCCCTACAAATAAAATTGTCTGAGGTATTTAAATCAACTAGACATTCTAAAGCATAAAAAATTGTGGTGAATCCTGTCACCTTTAGACAAATTGGAAAATAGATTACCCATTTCTCAGTTGACATTACAACAGAACATTTACATCAGAGATCTTTCAATAACCCCAGTTTAAAAAAGATTTATTTTAAATACACTATAAATAGCCTATTAGCCCACATTTAATATATAGCCTATAGGTATATAGGCTGATTTTAATATGTTTAAACATCTCAATCAGATTAGAAAATACTGACAACTTTTTTGGTTAGTCTGAAATATTATGAAATAAAAGTGATTATTACAAAACGACGTATTCTTAAAATAAACTATGACGTTTTCTTTATCCTATATTCTTTGGTTTAGTTTTTGATAAAATTATACGTTTTAAATTACGAAATTTTCCTAATCTAAATGTAATGAAAGGAAATGCTGAGCTTGAATAAATAAGCTCGAGAGCATTTAAATCTTCTTCAATTTACTATATATTATTTAAATACATGACATAAAATGCAATTCCTCAAAGATATAGCCAGTAAAAAAACATTGTATTGATTTAAAAAAGAGATTCCTTATAAAACTTTACTAAATGTTATTTTTTGTGGAATACATCATTTATATCGCATGAATGCAATAATAAAATAATTTAACTACAATTAAAATATTGGAAACGGTTTATACTATGGCAAAAATATATATATATATATTTATTAAGAAATAATTTCAACTAAAATAATTCTATTGCCCTCAAGAATTATCACATCAAGAAAATAGTCATATGTTGCAATCTTTGTAATATAATTTGCAAAGTATTAAGCTTTCTTTCATATGATCTTCCAAATGTTTAAATTTTAAATATTTCTACAAAGAAAATAAATATGGCAAAAATGCAGGGATATGGTAAAGTTTAGTGTGTTTCTGACTCTATGAGCACAACAAAAGCTAAATCATTTTTACGTTATGGTCTTATAATATGTGTAAATATTTGGCAAAAGAGGTATAATTTGATAAGTAAACCATGATACCTTTAGAGTATAACATAAAAAACATTTATTTGGTTAAATTTACTTTTATGAGTTAATAAGAACTTTTGAAAACCAGTTTCCTTTAGCTTATAGGCTTTTGAAAAAATTTTCCTTTAGCTTATACCATATGAACTGAATTATTACCGAATGAATTGATGCGATATGTTAATTGCTTTTATTATTAAAATTCTTTTTATTATCTTCGCTATTTTTTTTCCAAACATTTTATTACAATACAGGGCGGTAGCTTTAGCAGAAACTTTTCGCCCTGTAAGAATTTTACAGATGTAAATAACAGGAATAAAATAAAGACAAAGGTTTCAATAAAATGGAATTTAAAACTCACGATAAATCACTCTACCGGTGTGGAAAATTTCCTTTTTAAGACTTTCTCATCCTCTTTTAATTTCATGCCCTCATCTTTTTTTAAGTACTTGGAATTCATTATAAAAAGGAACTAAGCTAAAATGCAAGTTCTTTAAAAATAATATAAAATTATTATTTTTTTATTTAAACCCTTCAGCTAATTAGCTTTTCAAAATGTTATCCAGTTTCCCCCTTTGCGAAGCGAAAATATTTTAATGACACCCAAGTAAAAACAAATTTATCACAACCCAACACAATTACTCAACTTCAGTCGAACCAGATTTAAGTCAAAAACAGAGAGCATTTCGCAACAAGAATTGAAAAGTAATTTGGAAGGCGATCTTTCTTTCGCAATACCCGTGTAATGCAGAAATAACAACCACATAATTATACCGACGCTGAGATTAAGCAGCACCTTCATCCAAATCACCAAAGCGATGCAAAATAACGAGATAACGCTCCTCAGAACACATAAATTCCTCCAAAAATAACAATCTCACCATCCTCATCCCAGCCAAAGAACCAACAAATAAACAAGCGTCAAAGCCAGAAGACGTCACCATAGAAACGTGTCTTCTAACATTTTTAGTACCGGATGGTTACAGCAGCAGCGTCAGCAGCATTCCGTTTAAATGCTAATGCCTTTTGAAGCTGAGGAATCTAATTAAAGGGAAGGCTGGATGAGCACCTTTTGATGAACGATGTGCTAGCATTCTAAGGGGCGCAGACATATCATTCTATGGGGTTATAATCCGACAGGCGCGTTGTTCGGCTGGAGACCACCTCCCAAGGACCTTTTCAGGCAAGCTGGCTTCGACGTCATAACTAAGCTAATTTGACGATAAGGGAAGAACTCTGTATTATTGAGGGGGTGCCATCCCACAATGAAAGGATATACCAGTAAATATCATTTTTATTATGGCGAAGGTGAGTTTTAGGTAAAGTTGAATGAGTTTTGGATACACCTATCCATTCAGATTTAAATTAGGAAAGGGATACCTGTCAGGGTTGGGTCTGATCAATAAACAATCATTCTAGCATTTTAATCTTTGGAAGAACATGATAGATATGACTTGGGATTAGAATTTGTTTGTTGGCGTCACTGTAAATTAAATCACTAATAAATTATTTTATCTAATATTTTATTTGTCAAAGAATAATTTAATTTCATTTTAATCAGAATATTTCATTAGCATTTAAATTAAAAGCAGAATATTGAATTGTTTTGGATATATTTACTTTTATTTTAAAAACACTATTAGCTTGTCAAAGGAATTTTAATATTATTTAAAATTTAAAATTTATTAGCTTTTAATTTATTTAAAAAGAAGATCTGTGAATAGCGTTTTCTTTGAGATAAAATGTTGATATTCAAATTAGCATAAAAAAAGAGGAAAAAAAAACACTAAAACATTCAATCAGAATTTTTAGACATATTTTAAAAATTGGTGAAACTATAAATTCAATGTTTAAAAAAAGTTTCTAAAGTAGCTTGATGCTTTTTTTAATTTATATTTTTAACTACTAACTTTAAGAATAAATTAATTATATATAAACATAAGAAATAAGCAACTATTTGTTTTTACACATGTGATTATTTTTAAAATCAAAGTATTAGACAGATAATATTATTCTTGATACAATAGATTTGTATTAGTAAAAATCTTTACTAGAATCAACTTTAACATTCAATCTTCACTTAGTTTTAAACCACCTAACTGACATATCATTATTTTATTCGGCAAAAAATATCCTTTAAAAAATTTTTTATTAAATTTTTTTCGCAATTACAAATCAATAATATTTTTGTATGGCACATCAGAACATGCTTAAAAAAAGAAATAACTATACTTTTAACTCTATTATAAATTAATAATATTTTTATAGTAGTTCTAGACTTGCTTTTGTTTTTACACATGAAGAATAAGAAGAATACATAAGAAGAATTTTTTTTTTGTTGCCATCTTTCATAGAGTGGTGCAGAAAACTTAATCAAATATTCTATGCCACACTTTTCAAGTGCAGAGCAATAAATTTTAAAAACTTTAAAATATATAAATTTCATTTCTTAAGTTAAATCAAAATATGCTGATTAAAAATTTAAAATTTTTGTGCCATTTATTTTCTTCGGTATTTTTGGTATACTCGGGCAGTTGTTGAAGTACTATTAAATTTCCAAATGTTTTGCAACCATCATCATAAATCGATACAAAAAGTACAATATACGAGTTATCCATGCCGGCCTACATTCAGAATCATTCAAGGTTTAATCCAATGTTAGACAGGGTTATATATTTTCTGCAACAACCGTTTTAATTGTTATTGATTGGATTAAAGAGAATATGATAGAATACAAGGGGTATAAGGTGGAACCTTGCTGAATACTTTTTCTGATCTTGATTTTGAAGACCACTTATGTTTACTGATCAACACCCTTCAAGACATGCTAACAAACACAAAAATTTTAAACGAAGAGGCAAAGAAAATTGTGCTTATTATAATAAAACTAACACTTTGAAAGTTAATTAAATGAATGATTCTGAGAAAAGAGTTAACTAGAGGAGGTAAACAGTTTTAAGTGTTTTGGAAGCATAATTAACAACTAGGAAGGAACTGATGAAGATATACTAAATAGATTAAAAAAAAGCCCGAAGCAGTTATGCTATTCTCGATAAATTTTGAGAAACATAACAAAAACATAATAAATCCAACAAAAATTAGAATTTTCAATGCTAATTTTAAATTTGTTCAACTTTATGGATCTAAGATATGGATCTAAGTATTGCAATAAAAATAATATGAAAAAAAAAACTCCAGGTAATCATGAACAACTGGTTAATAAGAATTTTGCGTATGAAGTGGTTCCCAAAAATTTGTATTGCAGAAATCCTTAGAAAAGAAAAACAGAAACCAATTGATCTGGAAATTAAAAAAAAGCGTGGAAGGAAATGTATTGCTCATGTTCTACGTAAACCTGAAAAATTAAAAGTGAAACAAGTTTTGTGATTGCAACCATTAGGACAATAGAGAAAGAGGAAGAGCTAAAAGCATTTGACACAGGGCGATTGTAAATGAACTGGAAACAGTAGAAAAACCACGGAGAGAGCAAAATATTTGGCTACTAATAGAGTCAAATGGAAAGCTATGATGGAAGTCCTATGCCCTAATTTGGAGTACAAAGGGATTTGTATGTATGTATTTTGTCTATTCTCCTCAAAAAATAAATATGTTCTAAACTCAAATGTTTTGCTTTTATTATATTTTTTCATTTATCTGTACATAAATCTGCGAAGAAAATTTAGTTATTTTTACACAGATAAAAGAAAAATAACTAAAAAAGAATATCAAATTTTGCGTAGTTTATTTCCTAGTTTATAAGATAGGTCGTTTTAAAATAGGAGAGCATGAAAAAAAAAAACTATATAGTAGAACAAAGCATTGAAGATTTAAATCTTATACATTTAAGTCGTGAGTGGAAAGCAAAGTCGAGTATTAATGAAGTGCAGTAAAATCGAGTTTTGATTTAAACAATTCAGGTTCGTAAAATTTTGCTGTTCCTTCAATTATAACTATGTAGGATATAATTCATATTTACGAGTCTGCCGTTCACAAACAACCCTCTTCAATTGATAAACTAGTACATTTTTACATTAGGGTAATTGCTTATAATTTGTACATCATGTATTTTCGAAAAATTATCAAAATCCCATTTTTTATGCATATTAACATAGTTTATAATTTCGGAATAGAATTAGATGAAAAGTTAAACAACGTAAAAAAAATTATAAAAGCCCTGAATTGTAGATAGTTTACTTTTCAATTCGACAGCCTCAGCCAAGAGTTTTGTATTCAAGCTCATAGAAAACTCGTTTGTGCCTAGCGCGCAAAAAAAAAAAATTCATTAAGAAACGCATTGCTATGATATATTTAAAATTTAATTACACAGTTTCTAGAAGCGTCTTTAAAGTGCACCAAACGTAAAAAGAACTGCGTAAGAAGAAACCTCGGGGATCGATAATGAAAAAAGACAAACTATTTCGAATAAAAGATTAATATTTAAATTTTGCAAGTCAATGTCTTATTATCTATTTATCTTAACTTACAGCAGAATGGTATAGCAGAAAACACCCATTTTACGATCAACTTAATTCTTAATAGCTTATTTAAATAAGTAGTTTTCTTCTGGACATGAAAACATACACTATTTGTTGCAGTACATTTGTTGCACTTTGTTAGTAATGGTTTATTTTTTTCTAAAAAAAAAAAATGCTTTTTGTATATCTGAGGAGGCATTTCATTTAAAGAAACTTTGATAGGTAGTGCAATATTTTGCAATAATTTTCCATTTCTTCTTGTTTTAAGCTAAGAGAAATTACCTAAAATAATTTATTTCTGTGGAATACAAATTTAACGATACAAATGACTTTTTATAATGAATATCATTTTCGAAATATAAAATTGTATTGCTTATCAAACAATATTGCCTATCTTAGCTGATCTTCTCTGTTTGTGTTACCTGTGAAGAGCATATATATATTAAAAATTTGAAGAAAATTTTGATAAAGTTTTCCTCCAAAAATTGAGTATAATCAAATTTCTTGTTCCAAGAATATAAATCGAATAAAACATTCCAAAAAATAAATAATGAGTATATTTAATTTTCAAATGTTTTTCAAAACTTATATTTTCGATACAAACAAGTATTTCTTTTTTTTATATACACAGTACTTCTCATCATCATCATCATAGTTGGCCTTACAGCCCAATGTGAGCGAAAGCCTTTCTCTAAAGATTTCTCCATAATTTTTTCCGATTTATCTTTGATCTCCAATTCTTCTAATCAATTGCAAGAAAATCAGACTCTACTGAGTCAGCCCATCTCAACCGCGGCCTTCCCGCCTTTCTTGTTCCAGTGGGTCTAAAAAGCAGTATCGGTACTTCTCGCACAGAGAAAAAAATTATGGTCAAAACTAGAGGAATATGGTACCGTGTTTCCAGCTCTACAGTATGTTTTACTAAGTGTGTGGTAATAAGAACTATAATTTTGAAAACCAGAATTTCCGATAAACATTTGAACGGAAAAATTGCGTAATGAATTGTTTAAATACACTATAATTTGGTTTTAATTACTAAAATTTTACTTTTTTTATACCAGAACTGTCATTACCATATGGTACCGTAATTTTATCAGTTTTTTTTTCTCCGTGCTTGAATCTGCTTTGAATTTTATTTTGTGTTTTTATATTACGTTGATTATAAACAGCTCTTTGCGAAAATTCAGAATATTACTTATTTTCATGTTTTCTTAGCAGTTGTTTGTTTTTCTTTAACTTATCTATAGCTGTAATTACAAACTCCTGAAGTGGTATCCTCATGACATCAAAGATTATAGAACTAAACTCAGTGGCACGACAGCCCATAGAGGGCCAAAGCCTATTATGCCCATCTCAGTTTTCTTAACTTTCTTGGGCTCCGGATTGCAAGAGCAGATGCTCCGGTTAGGTGTCAGCCGAACGCGGAACCCCCAGTGCTTAGTTCCCAAGCATGCTTGGTACTCATTTATCGACCCACTAAAGGGATGAAAGGCTGAGTCAACCTTGCCCGGCCGAGGATTGAAACCCAGGACCTGTGTCACGGGAGCGCGAAGCGCTACCACTCAGCCACAGGGCGTCAAAAAGCGAGTATAAATAGTGTGGTTTAGGGAAATTAGAATAACATAAGATATGAGTTGAGAGGCGAGTTCAAAAGATAAGTTAAATATAAGCAGATAAGCAATAAAAGTAAACATGCTATAATGTAACAATTTTAAACTTTTGTTTCTCCGTTCTTGCTTTTCCATAGAAATATTTTCATAACGCATTATTATTATAATGCTCTGGCCTCCAGCCTTTGAAAATCATTTAATTTGTAGTCATATCTTTTACAAATCATAGTTACTTCTATTCCTCATAATTTTCTTGCAGAAACCATCGAAAGAACTACCCCCTGAATCACTCATTATGTGATAAAAATCATCGCAAAATAAAAAGCCTAAAATAAATAATTAACTGTTAGGATATGCGAAAAATTTCATTAAGCGACCATTTAGTGGTATATTCCCAAGTCAATCCTGAAAACAGGTCATCTCCAGAGTATGGTAGGTTTTCGGACTAAAATAAAATTTCACTGCGCAAAAAATACTATATTAAGCATTAAAGTTTTATATCCTAACTATGTATTTACTTCGGTTAAACTTAAAAATGCAAGAATCTGAATTTTGAATAAAAGTTCGGACTCATCGATTCAATCAATAAATGAAATGAATTTTAAAACAAAGAGAATTATTTTAAGCATCAATTATGGTGAGTATTGCGTAATAAATTATGAATTTTATTTGTTCTAATTTTGTTTCTTTGCTGACCGATATTGGGAAGCAATGTGTTGAATGCTGGTGAAATGACTGTTTTTTATTTTTACATCCTTGCTCTTTTGAGTTGTGTTATTTTTATCCTTTATAAATAACCCTCTGTCATTAGAAATAAAAATAAATTCTCAAACATATTTTTTACTTACCTATGAATGGCTCTTGAATTCTGAGAGAAATGCAATTCTGAATCCTTTCTCTAGAGAAAATAAGCCAGCGAGAATAGGAAAGAAATGACCGTAGCACAAAGTGTTGGAGAAAAAAAGATCGTCTTTAATCCTTCCAAGTCTACGCGGAAAAAAAATGAATATATTTAAAACATGTAATAAAAACTTTTGAAACATATTTAATAAATTTACTTAGTTAGTAAATATCGCAGTTATTTTTAGAGAAAATTTACAGATATTTATAATTTTAATCAGTAACTAAAAATGATCTTTAACACTTACGTATGATATTCTAAAATACATTTCACGATAAAATACGTATATTTATTTTTGTCGAAACCAAATAAATCTAGCTCATTAAAACTATTAAACTAAATGAATCCTAGTATTTCTTTTTATAGGAAAATAAATATTAATTCAAAGCATAGTATTAAGGTAATGTATAAATCTCAAACTATTATCTCTTTTAAGATACTATTTAAAATATAAATTAATTCTATAATTAGACGCTAAAAGAGTCCTCTCGTTATAGACAAACACAGGAAACGATCTTTTAGAAAGCAAAACTCTTTATTGGCATTCCTACGGATATTCATTTATTTATATCTTTCCATAAACAAAGAACTTGCATCAATAAAACAATTCTAGACGTTATTGGAAATGTAAATGATGAAATATAAAATGAGTTCACTAAAAATACTCCCATCATTAGGCGTTCTTTTCAATCTAGTTATATTCAAACTTTAAATATTGATTTAAGCCTTGAACAAGTATTTGAAAACCAATATAACCTCTAAAAGCAATATAATGTACTCAATAGTGCTAGACTTTTCTCTTTTGTACCCAGGGGTTACAATTTCCCAAGGAACCTTTCTTTCTTAAATTTGGTGTAAAAAAGGAAAGCAAAAAAGAGAAACAAAGATAAAAAGAAGGAAAGAAACGAGTTAGAATTGCTTGAAGACCCACGGACCCACCTCCATCTTGCGTAATCTGGTTAGCCAAGGGAAAGCAGTTGATTTGTCTGAGCTCGAATGCTACTGCTTCATTGCCTTTTTCTTAACTGTTCCTATAGAAACAATTCCAGACAGTCCATTCCCTTATCACTATTTTTATTTATTTTATGCCTGTTTTTTTCCTGATTCAACGCTTAAAAAAACTGTAGTAAAAACAATACTTAAAATTAACAGAAAAGTTTTTAATAATTTTATTACGAGTGTTTCTTTTTATATGCTTTTAAATGCATAATATTTAAATGAATTAAAAGTATGTTTCATAAAAAAAAAATATTTGAATTTTGTCATTTAATTTTAAATAGTTTAAATTACTTTGTGACAATATTAACAACAATATTAACAACAATATAATTAAAATTAACTGGAAAGTTTTTTTAAAATTTTTATTTGGAATATACTTTGTATTGAGAGTTTGTTTTGTTATCTAAATTAAGCGTTTGTAACAATATTATAACAATTTTTTAAATTAAAATTACCCATAAAGCTTTTTTTATATTTTTATTTTTACTGCGAGTGTGTGTTTTTACGCATAATAAATGCAATTTTTTTTTACTAATCATAAATTTGTTTCAAAATAAATAACTATAAGGATTTTTTTAAAAACATTTTAAATTACTTATTAAATATTTTGTTAACTGATTTTTTTTAAACATTTGTATCACGTAAGAGTTTTGTTATATTGTCTTTTATAATCAGTTTCAACTAATGATTTAGGAAAATTTGTTTTTAACAGATGCCAATAATATATCTAAAATTTTAATGAAACAAAAGTCCTGTAAAAAATGAGTTACGCTGACTTTCCAAAAAACGTATTTCAATATTTTATTGCTTGTTTAGCCAATATCAGTTAGTTGATTTGTTTGAGCTGGGATGCTATGAGCTCATTGCCACTAATTTAATTTTTCTCTTTAAACAATTTGCATCTTATCTTTTATTTTTTCACTTTATGAATGTTTTATTAATTACAACTTACATCAAACCTATCTATAAGAACAATACAAACCAATAAAACGAATTAATAAATTTGTGATTTCAATGCCAAAGCTTTATAGATATATATATTTTTGCATGTCTAAAACTTATACTTTTACAAATACTTTATAAAGGATATCAAAGGAAAGTATTATTAGAACATTTTAACGTTACAAATTGTATTTTAAATGCTGTCAACGGTCAAAAATCATACTTACAAAAAAAAACGGTTGAAAACCATATTTACATAATGTTTTTTTAAACTATTACAGGTGATAATCTATATTTTTTATTTGAATATATAGTAATATTTATCGAAAAATCATTGAAACCTAAATACACTGATTAAACACTGGGTCACCTATTCAATTTAATTTTTTCTGAAAATCTTTTGTAAAATAAATATTTTTCGTCAACGAAGTAACAGGTAAATAAGTAATTTTTTAGGAAACTTATAAGTATAGTTCACAGTTTTCCTTAAAAATAATAATATGCATAATTTAGAATAATTTGAGTTTGAATATACTCTTTTATGATTTAGTGACCCTTGAGCAGTATTTCATTATTTTTGACAATCATATTATGATAAAATTACAAAACATTTGATTAATCTGCTTCCTCAATCATGTAACATCTCAAAGCATTCTGGGAATTCACGTCTGCAGTAAAATTCTAGTTTCTCAATAGAAATAATCTAGATTAATTTGAAGAGAGAGAGAGAGTGAGAGAGACATTATATATTTCCTCACAGAAACAGTGACTTCACAGCATTTTTTTTACAATTTTTAGAATGATTTTAAATCTGCTTGTACTGTATGACGGGATGGTACAAATATTAGTGCGGTACTGATGTTATTAAACACTCTCCTAAATTAATGATGTTTTGTTTATAAATTTTTTGATACTTTACTTTAAACGTAATCATTAAAAAAGTATTGAATTTTCTAAATTTAGTGGAATTTATACTCAGAGTATTTCTCAGGTAATTACTTTGCTAATGACGAAGACAAAGTCATAAATCCATAATTTCATTCCGTAATTTCATGATTTGCAGAGTGCAGTGCGATACGGTTTTATCATACAATTTTCTTTTATCGATGAAATAGTTTCTTAGTTAACAACTTTTAAAAATAACGAATTTCAAATAAATCCCTTAACTTACGAAGATTTATTAGGTAATAGTGTTCAAATTCGTGTTATTTCATGTAAAATATTGTTTTGTTTCTTAAATTATATAAAAGTTTGCATGCCTTTCAATTCAATAATTTCTCGATTATTAAGTAAAATAATAAAAATTAATGAATAAATATTTTCAAAAAAAAAAAAAAAAAATTATGTAATTTGTTTTGGATAAACTAATTTTATACTTATATGCAATATTTTTTCGATTCACTTAAAAAGTTTAGGAGATTTGACTAATCCAGCTATCCATATTTATAGGGTCATAAATAAAATTCCACGAGAAATATATAAATTTAATTCAGAGAAAGCACGCTCTTATGTCTGATATCGAAATTAAAATTAATAGAACTAATTACGTAGAATATTTTAGGCAACTCAAACAGGTCCAAGAGGTCGTTAGTTCTGTTTCCACCGGCCGAAGAGTCCCCGTGTACAAAATGGTAACTGGTGCACACTAATTCTGTCGGGGTCACAAAGTCACCCACGTTCAAATACTTCTGGGGGGGTACAGGATCGAATATTGATCCTGCCATGGTTCAGGTTAAAATTACGATGGATGAATAGTGTGTAAATGTCTCCTGTCTGTAAAACAGACTGTGACGTATGTGTGTGGCAGAAGTCGAATTCTCGGCCATAGATGAAACCACGAGAAACCAAGAACAAGCGCTCTCCTCTGCCTAAAGAATAGGCCTGTCAGTACTGATAAGTGGCGTAAGTAATTTGGACTAATTATTATTTATTTTATTTTTGAAAAGCCGACCAATTTTGGGCTTACGTCTACGAATCCGAACAGCTGCGTATCCTTGTAATTTTGAAACCAATCCAGAAGACAAGGGAACTCCTGAATCGAATATTGGGAGAAATGTGCCTACGTGGATTAATTTTTGATGGAACTAACCCGCATTTGCGATCTTTCCCTTTATTTTGAACTATGACAACTTACCACGGTGGTAAGGGGGCTCTAACTCACGACCCGTCATCCTCTGAGGATATTTTCACGTCAAGACTAAAATTGTTCGAGTGGGGGGAGGGCGGAATTTATATCGACCAGCCATCACTGGGATTCGAACCCGGTTCACTTCATTGGAAGGCTCTAAATCACCTGATCCACCAAGGCTCTATTATTATTTATTAAGATTGAGTCTTATCACTAAAAATCATATTAAAATTATTCACGGTGTTACGTTTGGATTTTCTTTTTTTGTGAAAAGAAAATGACGTAATTTAATATATAGAGTAGACATACAGCTTCCGCTATATGCTGTCCACGATAAATATAGAGAGACAGACATAGACATAGTCAAAGAGAGATACAAACGTAAACATTAATAGATACAGGGTAGACATAGAGACACGTAGCTGCAGTATGCTGTTGCTTTTAAATCTGTTTGTATTATTTTTAAAACAATGAACATTAAAAAATAACTTAATACTTTATCTTGAATCTATTCAGTATCGCACACTAGCTACTTTTACATATTAAACGTTTCTTGCGATGCACCGAAATAATGCACCCCTAAATTGATTATTTTGTTCATTGAAATCTTTTAAACTGGACAATATTTTAAACAGGACACAATAAACAGGACAGGAAAATATTTTAATTTAGACGCAATTTTTCATAACATTTATTAAGAAGTTTTTTAAGAATTCTATACGAATTGCAAACTATAGTATTACTCACATGCAGGTTTAGGAGTGCAATAATAGATTTTGTTTAAAAATAAATTTATTGTAAAATACGGCATTTGAGCAATCATAATATGTTTTTTAAAACAAATATTATAATTATATTAAATATTATTATATATTTTAATATTATTATAGCATGTAATATTATGATAATATTAAGTTAAATTCAATAAATTAATAAACGCAAAAATCAGGTGAAAACAATAAATAGCATTGATAAACAAGCTATAGATATCTGGGTATGACGTTTACCTTTTCTGTAGTAGTTTGTTATGCAGATTTTCAAATCTAAAAACCGTTTCGCTTTATTAAGTCAGGATTCAAAGATATAGATAGAAGTTCATTTCCATGGAAAACTATTTAGTTTTTATAGAATACCTCTTAAATGTATTAAATTTAAATTTAATTTAATTTAATTAATTGTATAAATTTAAATATTTTTTTTATAATTTAACAGTTCTTCTTAAAATTTAATTATTTCTAAATTTAGTGGTATTTCAATAATTTTAATGAACTATTTTTTTTTTTTTTTTATTTATTAATTTTAATAGAATTTTCTTATTTTGGTTACAATAACTGCTTGTCTTTGCCATAGAATTCTAGATGTCTTTGCCATGTTTGGAATGAATTTCACTAAATATTAGAACAAAGAATGAATTTCACTAAATATTACAACACAGAGAAGTTCTTTTTGGTAAAAAAAAAGTTTTAGAAGGAAAAGAAACGAAAGGGCACTGGGATTTAGGTTTTACCAATTACATGAATTTACTGATTGATTTGATTTTGGCTGTTACATTTATTACAATTAAATAATATTCTGTTTGAATTCATTATAATTAAATATTTATTCGAATTTAAATAAATTGAATGTAATTAATTAAATTTAATGAAGGTATATAAGGTATGTATAAATTTAAATATTTTTTTATTATTCCACAGTTCTTTTTAAAATTTAATTATTTCTAAATTTAGTAGAAATTCAATAATTTTAATAAACTATTTTTTTTCAAATTTATTTATTTTAATAGAATTCTCTTGTTTTGGTTACAATAACTGCTTGTCTTTGCCATAGACAGTAAGAACTTGTGAATTTGTTTGGAATGAATTGCACTAAATATTAGAACACATAATGAATTGCACTAAATATTACAACAAAGAATGAATTGCACTAAATATTAGAACACAGAATAAATTGCACTAAATATTAAAACACAGAGAAGTTCTTTTTAGTAAAAAAAAAGCTTTAGAAGGAAAAGAAACGAAAGGGCACTGGGATAAAGTTTTAACAATTACATGAATTTACTGATTGATTTGATTTTGGCTGTTATATTCATTATAATTAAATAATATTCTGTATGAATTCATTATAATTAAATATTTATTCGAATTTAAATAAATTGAATGTAATTAATTAAATGTAATAAAGGTATATAAGGTATGCAAATCGAATGTATTTAAGGTATAAAGTTTAATTTGAAGCTTTGAACTTTTAATGCATATTCTGATTTCTCTAAATGGAGCATGATACAATTGCATTATAAACTTAATAGTATTGTTATGCATAATAATAGTTTCGCAGAAGGTTAATTTTGTGATAAGTTAAAAATATTAACACAAAGTAAAAACTATTTCATTTTAATAAACTCATCTTTGAAAATTATTCTATTTACAAAGCATTATAACAGCACATTTAGTGTAATAATTAGAAATCGAAAGAAATTATGGAGCGGCTTAAGAGTCCTAAAATTTAGTCAAGTAGTATGAATAGCGTAAAATTCCATCCATGAATTTTAAATTAATCATTGAACTTAGATTAATTTTTTAACAGATATATCCAATTTCATTGCAATGAATAGTTAATTATTTTAAATTCGGGCATTATTCCCTCTAAGGCCATAATGAAGTTCATATAATTGTTAATGTTATGACTTGTTTCTGGCAATTTTTTTCGACTTCATTTCGTTGTTGTTTTTTTTTTTTTTCGATTCTATTTTCTTCATTTTACCAGTTAACTACTGTATGGAAATTCGAGTTCTGTACAACGCGGAAATAAATACTTCAAATTAAGGATGTAGTTTTAGGGTGGGTGGATTTTACGAATGCAGTATTTTTAGATAAGTATTTCGATACATTATCTATGTGATGTGACTCAATCTGACTGTTTTCTTAGATATGATATGTTCACGAGTATTCAGTTTAATAGTAAATGACTCGAATTAAATATAAATATGTGAAGAAGTATATCTAAAAGACGGTGGGTGACACAGACAAATGGTTTACACAGCTTGAATTAGCATATTTCAAATTTTCTTAAAAAATGAATTGTATACTAAGATAGCAACTACTTTTTAACACGTGTTTATCGGTGCTGTTCAAATGTAAGAGTAGTTTTAAACTCCTCAGCTTTTGAAGTCTAAATACACTGGATATTCATTGTTATATGCTAACATTGAAGGATCTTCATTATAAGGATCGTCATTAAATGATCTTCATTAAATAACGAAGGATCTTCGTTAAATGTAAACTTTACTTGTTAAAATTTCTTGCACTAACAAATTTATGTGATTTCTATAGCATTGTAAAGACAGTATCTGTAGTAAATTAATAAACTTCTATTTTTTTTTTTTTTTGATAAAATTAATGAACAGTGTTGAAAAGATTCAACAGGTTTAAAAAAAAACTTTTTCCAGATTGACTGAAATAATGGTTTTATAAATAAATTAAAAAGAACAAAGCATAATCCATGACTGATATTAGAAAATATTATTTTATTTTTCCCTAATTATCATTGGTATTTTTTAATATTATTTTGTAACGTATTAATACATAATCTTTATATCAAATATTTGTAGCTGATGTTTCGCATACTGCGTGCTTTATCCTTGCTAAAATATACATTAACTCAACAAGAAGAACTTAATCTAACGATAAATCTGTAAACATTATTACATAAAATATCAAACGCTTAAAAATCCATTTTTTCTAAAGAAATTTTTTTTAGTCTTTTTTTTTTCCAAAAAAAATATATACTTTATTTATCAACCGCTTAAAACCTAACATAAAAAAAAACAATCTTCAGCATTTTAGAAAGAAATTCACTTTTTTTTAAAATCAAATTCTTTAGGGTTTCCCGAAGAGAAATAATAAAAACTGACAGCATTAAACGTTAAATTTAATTCAAACTCAAACCCCTAGACGTATAGATTTGCCTTATTTTATAAAATTCCATATCGTTTTTATCGCATAACTCAACATAACTTTATTGCATTAAGAAAACAAAGAGCTTTTTCATCTTGCGAGATGAAGTAGAAAACTTTTCCATCAATGAAAAAAAAAGAAGAAAAATTGCTAACGTAATATTTCCATGATAACTAAGTTATAAAAAGCAAACATTGGGGATTCCTAAAGCTTGCTTTGTTTACCCCCGGAAACTTTGTTTGAAAAGTACTTCTTTTACTAAATCTAATCATTTTTCGTGTACTTTCCACTTAGGGAAGATTAATGAATGCCAAGAATAAAGAATAATTGAGACTAATGATTTGTTTCTTTTCAATCTTTTATTTCTATATAGAAGCCCTGGAGGTCCGTCTATCTTGTCATGCTTTTTTTTTATCTCTGTTGCCAAGATGTAAAAAAAAAAATTGGTTGTAAATTTTTAATATTTTTTTGTTCATTTTAGTTGTAGTTATTCTTTTTTTATTGCTTCGTTTTGCATTTCATTTATTTTTTTTTTCTTCATTTGTTTCCTTCTGTACCGTTAAGTCCACAACCACTTCAAATGAAAAGTCGCTTCTCATAATCGAAACATTCTTCACGTTGAGAAAAAGAAACTAATTTTATTTTTTCTTTTCAACTTGATTAATCGCACAATTTTTTTTTATTTTTTTATTTCTGAATGAATAATTTGAAGAACGTAGTTTTTTTTATTTATTTATTTTTTTGATTGAAGAATATTTTCATTCGACATTCTTCTAGATCGGTTTTATTTTATAAAATTAACATATTTTTTAGTAATTTTTTATTTGACTTAATTTCCGAAAAAACAAGAAAAAACGTTTTCATTGTTTTTTTTTCCTATTAATTTTCATGCACATGTCAGAAATCATAGAATGCTTATTTAATCATTCATTTCATGCACGTCGGATTGTTCATTCATGCCATTTCATATCGTATTCGTTTCATGCATATAGGATCCTTCATATTATGTTTTAAGTCATAATTGTAGAGTGCGTGCATTCTACTGATCTAGGGTCTTTCCGATGCAGCATATATTATTAAATAAATAATCTCATGAAACTGAAGCGTTAAGATATTACCTGATTAAAAACTTCACTCGTTTCAAAGACAAGTAAATGGGAAATAACATTTGGCAAATTTTAAGCTCTCCAAAAGTAAACTCTCCGCCCATTTTCAAGACTTCCCACTTCCCAGACATGAATGAGACGAAACAAATGTGATTTGAAACATAAAATCTAAAGTGGCCCACTAGAAAAACCACAATAGTCGAGAGGGAAAAAAGTATATAAAACAAAGCAAGAAAAAACACCGTTCACCCGTTCCCTAGCTACAGTTTCCTTTTTTGAAGAAGATCGGGAGATTACAGGGGGTAAACTGAATGTTTTAAAAACAAGACATATTTTAGAAAGTAAAGCATTTTTCGATGTATTTTCTCAAACGCTGAATAAAATTCATCTAATCTCGAAACTTTCAGATGAATAGTTAGGATGTTATAATGATTTTATGTCCAAAAATATTTACGCATTTACATAAGCAAGTACATAGCATCTACAATTACGTATCTAAGGGCCTTTTTTATTCATGTTTGGTCTCATTTGATTAACCCTTTACTTACACGGCTGGTATAATAAGTGAACCAGAATGGCTTCAACAAGCTAAGCGCCGTAAGCAAAAGGTTAAACTAGAAAAACATTCACAAGAATCTTGTACTTGTATGCATAGCAATGTAAGATGCGTAAATAACTGCAAGTACAACAGAGGCAAGCATTCCCGCAACAGCTCACTGTGGGCCAGAGGTTTCATTGTGTATAAGGTTCCTTAATTTCGTGACTAAAGTCAGCTTATAAACCATTACTTTAAAAGTTTACAAAACGGTGAAATTGTACTTTTGATAACTACTTATAACTCCTAAACTATTTTTCCGATTGTTTCGGAATTGAACTCATTCAATTCAGCGCAAAACTTATATTTAAAAAATGCTTTAAACGTTACATGTTCACGAGTTCTAATAGTTCTTGGATGAATGATGGAAAAAATAGTTATAAATACATGACAAAATCAGTATATTTTATGCATAAAAGCTCATGCAATTTTTTTAAAATTTTTTGTTGTGATTGTGTATAGTATCGTTTGATTCAGCATTGGAAATATTAGAAACAATAACTCATTTGTTTGGATAGCAACATCAAGTCCATAAATAAATACAAGTACAAATTTGTGTTTTTTGCACTTGGAACCCTTATTACTTCTAAATCATAAATCCGATCGTCGAGAGATTTTCTCATTTAATTCATTAAGTAAACATACATAGAAAAATAGGTATCACTTGCCTGTCTAATAAGTATTAAATTCTCCCTCTCAAATCATCCCCAGTACCCTCAAAAAAGGGGAAAGGGTATAGAGGAGAATTCGAGAATTTTAAAACATCATTTATATTAAAACTCTGTAAGAAAAGAAATCTTAAGTATTAATTTCCTAGTAGAAACAATCTAATTTTAATTGAATAATTTCGTTAAATGAACAATTACTTCAAATGGAAAGTCTCTTCTCGAAACCGAAACATTATTTTCTTAAATAAAAAAAAAATAAAAAATTTCTCTTCAACTTGCAAATATTTTTTTTGGCCAATTATACTCTTTTTAAAATTTATTAATTTTTTTAATTAAAATATTTTTCGGGAATTCTAATTGTTACATGAATTTTATTTTATAAAATGTGCATATTTTTTAGCTATTTTTTTTTTCAAATTTGAGTTCAGAAATTTCAGAAAAACGAAAATAAAAGATGATTACATAAATGTTTCAATCATTTACATTCATGTATTTGGGAATCATGTCATGGATGTTGGATCATTCATTCATGCATATCAGATAATTTATTTCATGCACATTAGATCATCTATTGATAATCTTTCACATACGATTAATTTTTATGCACATCAGATCATAATTGATCAAAGAATGCTTTATTTGAAGGTTACATTATGCTCATTTGAAGGTTACATTATGCATTCGTACTTTTTTGGAGTAATACCCATGCATTTCGATTTGTTTATTTATTTCTTTTTTGTTAAGTCCACAACTATTTCTCTTGAAAAGTCCCTTCACATATATAAAAAAAATTTTACTTTAAGAACTTTTTTTTCTTTTAAGCTTGAATGATAACTCCAAATTTTTTTAAATTGTTCCAAATAAAAATATTTATAACGTTGGATAAAATTGCATTAAATGACCTAAGTTTTTGTTTTTCTTTTAGTCGATTCTTCTTTTGTCCTTCCAAATAAGAAACGTGCAAAATATAGTTTTCACTATTTCATAAATTTTTTTAAAAATATATTTTTATTAATTGATTTTATTTTATATGGTTAAATTAAACTTTTTTTTAAAAGAAATTTGAATTGCAGTTTTAAAAATGGAAAAATAATGTTTTATAAATTACCGAATTAATTTTCATAAAAATATTAGAAAAATAAATCCACATCCCCCAAAAGTCTAATCGAATCCGTATACACCAGGGCTTCCACGGATCTTGGAAAAATATAATAATTCTAGAAGAAATTTCGATTTTTTTTTACCTGACTTAAGAAAATTAAGAGGTCTGGAAGGACAGAAATTTTAGACAGACATATTTGTTTTACATCATAGCGTAAAATGTTAGACACAATTGCATTTAATGACCACAGTTTTTCTTCTTATCGCTGCTACCATTAAATTTTTTAGGACACGTAGGAACTCTAATTTACTCTATTTAAAATGAAAGGTTTTATGTTTGAATTTCTGTGAAGACTAAATTCCCTTAATTAAATTCCAAACAAAACAACTTAGATTTGAATTTCGTATAGTTTAACAAAGAAAATTTTACAAGGCTACAAAATTGCATGTCGAACGTGTTTTAGTTCAACCTACAGTAAAGTGTACATTTAATAATTGAAGTAAAAAGAAAACTGATAGAAATAAATTATGAATTAAAAATCAAAAATTTATAATTATAAATTTATAATCATAAATTAATTATTAAATTTATAATTGTAAAATTTATAAAAAAGGAAATAATAGTTATTTATTAATATTTTTAAATTAATAGTAATAAATTATTTATTAAAAATTACATGGTTAGCAATTATAAAACTTTAGTTTTTATAATAGTTCTAGAAAAAGGTAAATATTTCTTTGAAAATTCTACGATAAACAAACTATCAAATTAAAACTTTCAGTTATGTTTAAAAGCACATCGAAAATAAATTTCGAGTAAACATTCGTTCAGATCTAAGCAAAACATTTTTGAAGAATTTTGAGACATTTATTTTACCAGTTTCTATAATATAAGAAACATTCTGCTAAGCTTCCGTTCAAGTCTTGGAAAGCGTTAAAGAAGGAAGTTTCAAAACACTAGCAAAAGACTTAAATCAGTTATCCCTCATGTATGTACTCGATCATTTATATTAACACAACTCTGAACATCACAACCATTCACTGTATTGGCTTAGGATATTGAATTTCACATTTTAAGAAAAATCTTTGCTAAGGGAATTAAACATAATAGCGTTTACTTGCTTCTCATTGAGAGTTAACTATTTGTCCCATACTTATTCTTCTTCCTTATTTCCTTTTCCAACTTAAAATTTTCTCATCTTAAAAATCAATAAAAAATGTGCTAAATGGTAAATATTCCTTTGAAAATTAACAATAAGTAAACTATCAAAACGTTCACTGCCGTTTAAAAAAAACATAACATCAGTTTTAAGTAAAGTTTTATTCAGATCTAAGCAAAACAATCTTCAAAGAAATTTGAGACAGTTATTTTACCATTTTGTTTTAATATAAGAATTATTCATCTCAGCAATTAGCTGTGATCCAAGTCTTGCATTTCGTTAAAAAATGAAGCGTCAAAAAACTTTCAAAAGTCATAAATCAGTTATCCCTCGTGTAAATACTATGTTATTTATATGAACACGGTTATACCTGGACACTTCAGTGACTGGTGAAAGATCAAAACCAGTCACTGATGTGTCCAGGTATGGGCTTAGAACATTATATTTCACATTATCAAAACATTCTTGCACTCTTCATTCAACTCAGTAATCACTCAGATTCATTCGTTCAAGTCTTGCTGAGAGTGAAAGAAGGAAGTTTCAAACATTTAGTCAGCCCTCATGTAATTACTCAGTAATTTATATTAAAAAAAGCTGTAAAGCTTCAAAATCATTGATTGGCTCATTCATGCATAGCTTAGAATAGTGATTCTCAACCTTTTTTTTGTGGCGGCACACTTTTAACGATTTCGAAATTTGACGGCACACAATGAAAAAAATTAGTTTAAAAGTTGTTTACTTACCTATATTACTTACTTATAATTTTTGCGATAATAATTTTGAATGTGAAATAAAATAATATGTACTACAAAAGACCGTTTATTAAGGGATTAATTATTTCTTCCGACTAATATTTTATTAGTTACTAACAGTTATTTATTTTTTTGCTAGTTATTAATTGTTCGCTTGTTTTCTATAGTTATTATCTGTCAGTTTTTTTACATTAATTTTTATTTTTTGTGATTTCTTGTTAACTAGTGTTTTTTCTAATTATTAATTGTTAGCTTATTTTTTGTTAGTTATCCTTAGTTAATTTGTTTTTATAACTATTTATTGCATAGCTTACTTTAATGATTAGCTTTTATTTCCGTTTGAAAGTTGATATTTAGCTTGCTTTCCTTTGTTAATTAATAATTTTAATAGTCATAAAATTTCCTACTTATTTAAACATTTTTTTAAATTTTCAAAGACAATTTAAACACTTCCTTCCTATTTTAACTGATTTTAAGACAGTCAGAGACAAGACAAACACCGACAAAGATGTTCACGTGGTAAAAGCGTGGAAAAATTATAAAAAGTATATCTATAATAATAATAATAATAATATATATATATATATATATATATATATATATATATACAATTTTCTTTAATTTAAACTTTACTCGTAATAAAAAAAAACATCATAAATTAATTTATTGTATCCTTTCTAATATTTGACGGCACATTTTAAGAATTTTGCGGCACACAAAAGTGCCATGGCACAGTGGTTGAGAATCACTGGCTTAGAACATTGAATTTTGCTTACAATGTGCAATCTTTGTTAAGAGATTTAAACTATATAGCGTTTACTAACACTTCATCAAGAATTAACCATTTACCACACATTTATTCCTCATCATTTTCTTGTCAGACTTGCAATTTTCTCATTTTATAAATCAATGAAAAATATCAAATGCAAACAAAATATCAAAGCAAACTGTCAAATTAAATTATTCCCTGGTGTTTAAAAGCACATAAAAAATAAGCTTCGTGTAAAGTTTACCCCAGATGAAAGCTAAACAATTTTTAAAGATTTTTGAAACAGTTATTTTGCCATTTTCGTTAATATAAGAAACCTTCCGCTCAGAAATCACCTTTCGTTCAAGTCCTGTATTACGTTAAGGAAGGAAATTTCAAAAGACATAAATCTGTTATCCCTCATGTAATTACTCGGACATTTACATTAACACGGCTGTGAAACATCAAAACCATTCACTGATGCGTCCCTGTATGGGCTTAGAACATTGAATTTCACATTCTCGAAACATTCTTTGCCAAGAGTTTTAAAATTCGTTTCGGGCTTATGTTTATGACATTAACCACGTGAAATATTCAAGATCTGAGACGGGCGAAAGAGGGATTTAGTAAGATTGTATGAAACATTAAATTTAACGATGCGAACCGTAATTACAGAGTAAGTTAAATCTATCGGAAAGGACCACCTGTGCTACCAAGGGCTTGGAATGTAAGGAAGATGCAAAAACTGGTGTTTATGGATAGGAGTGAGAAAAAAAAATAAGCTTATCGTAATAGCAGGTACTTTTAGAATTTCTTTTTTTTAAACTTTTAAAAGAAACTTCTTTAAAATTGCTGCATTTATTGGTATTTATTTATCATTTTAGTTAGCATTTTTTTTTTGTCAATGAGTTTTTTTAGCTGTTAAAACTGCTGTTGAAGTGACGGAAAAAATCTTAATAAATACGTCGTATTTCAGCAGGGAAAAAAATTGCAATTTTGCCAAAATGGTTTTTGCTTTTTAATCTGGGTGAAAGAAGCTATTTATTATTTTAACGTTTATATTTAGATGTTTTTGTTTAATATTTGCCAGCATGGAACTTAACTGAATTTTAAAAAATAATAGTTGCTTGAAATAAAAAAAACCAATTTTAATTATTAGATATCTTTTATGACTTTAATGTAAGTATTTAAATAGAAATTTAACTTGTTTTTCATATAAAACACGGTATTGTTCCTTTTTTTTATTAAAAACAAACATTATGTGTAAATAAATTTCTTGTTTTTTTACATTTTTACTAAGTAAGATACTTTTATCATTTAGTTTCTTCTACACAATATTTAAGAAGGCAATTAAATAAATCAAAAAAATAATAATTAACCATCCATTCATTAGCTAAAAAAATTTTTTTTGTGACTGTTAATTCTTATTTAATAAATAACATAATTGGCAATTACTTAATTACTAAAAATTAAGAAGCTTCTCTTTCGCATTACTTAAAAATTACTTAAAAATTAAGAAGTTTCTCTTTCGCATATCTACAGAATAAGGTAGTAAATTCAGCAACAAATCTAACAGGATAATGCAAAATTGCAAAAAAAATGTAATTCGTATTTGTTTCATTAAATTTTAATGAAATTTTGGAGGAAAAAAATTAAACAACAGCATACTCTAATAAGCAATTCCGGATCAAATTGAGGTAAAAAGTACCGGCACATTTTATACTGTAAAAGTTTGCGGATTAGTAAATTTTATACTCCAGAATTTTGACATTAATATTTAATGTAATATATTTGAATCACTGTAATTGCATGTATATTACCATAAAAATTTCAGTAGAAAACTTAACGGTAAAAAAAATAAATTAGTAGTTTAAAATAAATTTGTCGAATTTAAATTTCAAGGATTCTGCACTCTGGGTGCCAGTACTTTGTACCGTAGTTTGATCAAGGATTTTCTACAGTGTTTTGTGGGGATTAAGGGAGAAGACTATAAGTTGTGATTCAGATTGCTTTGAATGAGGCAACACATACTAAACGTTTTCTGTTTGGGAGAAGATGGTAAAGCTTGAATCGAGGTAAGATGAACAGTACCAGTCGCTCTTAAAGAAACTTTTAAATTGTTTTGACACTCATAACTGCATATTATTTGCATGTAACTCAATTGAGTGTTCTTGTCAAATGAAGGAGAGAAAAAACAGTAGACAAATTGAGTTATTATAAAATATGAAGTATTTTCTTTTAGTGCTATACAAGCGAAAGGTTCTCTAACTAAAGGTTCAACGTAACGTTATTATCCTCATGAAGGTTTCTTTTTATTAAGTTACACCACTTAATCAGTCACTTGTTCTTTATTTATTAAGATTTCTCCCTTTTAAAAAAAATAAATTGTTCTAGAGGTTGACAGTTGTAAAATAATACATCCGTGGTAGAAAGTGAGCTTATATTTTGCACCAAAAAATAACCCCATTAATAGACATCAATTTCAACCTAATATTCACCTCACAAAATCAACCTTATATATAACTCGTAAATAATTTTAAATTAGATCTGGTGAAATTATTTACACCTTAAATATACGTATTTGCTTGAAGTGTAGAAAAAATAATCCGTACACGTCAAAAACAGTCGTGCTTAGCTGGTTGCTCTAAAGCTGGTTCCATCAACCTCGAAACAGCCTCAAATGTGAATAAAACAACTTGATACACCTTGAATAAACACCTTGGGAGGGGGGGTTGATCTTTTAATTTCGTTTTGGAAATCAACATCGCATAAGTCAACCTTTGCACCTCAAAACCACCTCAAATGAACCACAAAAATACCTTCTATTTCTGTAAGGGCTACTACATATTTATAAGGAATTTGTATTAAGTATTTTAATTTAAAAGTTGATTTCATGCTCCACTCTGAAAGTGTTTAAAAAGTGACTTAAGACACTTTTATGATTATATTTGCCTATGAAACCATTTTTTACGTCTAGTTTAAAATAGAGTTAATAAATTAAAATCGGATTAAGCAGTGAACGGTGTAACGTAAAGAAGGTAAAGTTATAAAATTGTATTTTAAATAAATCTGACTCACTAAGGCATAAGAGGCTCATCGTGATACCTCAGTGCTGAGATGCGAACTATCCAAAAGAACAAAAAATCCTTTTGGGGGGTTATATTTTATAATAAAGATGTTTAATAAACAGCTCTCAAGCTTTGTTTAATTTTCTACAGCTAACATGAATAAAGCTAATATCCTAAATTAACAAATTATTTTCCTTTCTGTCTTTTACTAAGCTCTTAATTTACTGCATATAGATTTTTACTTAGTCAAAATTAAAATCAAATGTTGGGTAATGCGTTTTAGAGAAAATTATTGGCACATACTAATGTTCTTTAATTTGTTCTTGTTTCTACATTGAAGTACATAATTCATCTTTGCAATATCTACAAAAACTCTATATGTACAAGTAATGCAAAAAAAGGAAAGCTGAGGAAAGCAAGAAAAAAAAAAGTAAAACTGAGCAAAGTAAAAAAAAAAAAAATATTAAATCAACAAAAGCTTATCATATTTTACTGTGAAGTGAGGGACTGCAAAATAATTGTGAGCAACTCTTCTTATCAAACTGTTCCATTACTGTCACAGAATCTTCTAAAATCCTTCTGACGGAACTAAGGCCATAAAATATTAAATGAACGTTAAACATGATCGTAAATCCATTTATTGCCCCTCCATACCCATGATTTTAGATCATAGTATCCTTAGCGCAAACGGAAGTCAAGGTAGATGCCAATCCAGAAAATCTCAGCAAGTCTTCTGCACTGATAATTCTTTCCTTTTTTTTCACCCCTTACCTCTGGGGATCTGGCAACGACATAGATAAATAAGAAGACAACAAAAACAGAAGAATAAGGGTAAAATATAAATAATAAACCCTTGAGACATAGGTCAGAAGAGAATCTAATACGATTAGGTCCCTTTTTTTTTCATTCTTTATCCGGAGGTGCCCAGATGTTGCAGAAGTCATAAGCCGTACGAATGTTGGAAGAAAGTCCCCAGGGAGGACACACCCCATCGGCGAGAATAAGCAATACGTGATGCCAATAAATGAATCTTTATTCAAGGCGTAATGACAGCAATAGAAATAATATAGCTTTTTATATGAAACAATTCTAAAAAGGAGTTTGTTGAAACTGACAAATCTATCAAATAATCGATCATTTTAAATCTTATTTTATTTATATGAGAGTTTAACCTCTTTAAATATTATTTTTTTTTTCTTTATCACTTACCGACCACAAATTGTTTGCGCAGTAAATTTTAGGAAATAAATATCAACCTTTGTTGATTCCGAAAATTTTGAATATGATGTCGTAAACATTTAGAACCACATCCCGCTAATTGACATTAAAATTGCTATTGAGGGATCTTTTTTTCATTTTTAAATACACACCTTTTCATTCTTTTTCCTTAAAGGACCACTTCAACTATTGAAACACAAATGAAAAAAAAAAAAAAAGAATTTAAGTATAAGGGTTCCACGGTCTATGTTTAGGTTAATTAGCAATCATCGGAAAGTGATTAAACTAACTACATTTTTCTAGACAGGGAAAACAACTGCACTTCCGAACATATGTATAGTGAGCAAAATAAAAAACAGACCACCCTAGAAAATTTTTGATCTAATTATCAGATCTACGCGTTATAGGATCCAATCATAATGGCTCGAAGGAGTGATTTCAAATATGCTTCTTAATAAACGCAGATGATATTTTAAGTCACGGAATTAGTTAAAAAAAACGTATTTCCTCTGAATAAACATACCTTTTTTCGCCAGGTTTGGGTTTCTGACTCGCAAAATATAGGGGATAGCTGCAATCTGAGAAACATGGTCTCCATAGTTTTGTCAGGAGAGCTGTCCAAATGTTGGATCTTTTAATGTTAATATGTTTTTTGTTAGTATTTCGCTATATCTAGAGAACTCCTTAGCCCAATTGAAAATTTTTTGCACACAATTATAAACTTCGTTTATCGAAAGATAATTCCATAAAAAACAACCTTTAGTAAACATTCATTAATTTTTATTATCTTAATTAATAATAGTAGAAAAGACTTTAAATTGTAAGGTTTAAAATGTTTATATACTTTAAAAAATTTTAAATTTTACTTGACAAAGTTCAAAATTTGAGCTAAATCGGTAAAATCTTTGATATCTTTTGAAATTTGATATTTAAAATTTGATTTTTCAGAAATTATTCGATCGATTTGTCTCAAATTTCGTATTTGGCCATGTAAATTAGATACTTTAAAATGATGTAAGAAATTGTATTCCTTACAATTCAAATTCTTTCAGCTATTAATAAACAAAATAATAAAAAACAATAAGTAACAAAAAAAAAGTTAGTTTTTGCATGGAATTTTCTTTGGATAAACGAAGTTTATAATTGTGTGCAATAATATTCTAATTCACTTAAAATGTTCTCGAGATATTGAGAAATACGCAAAATATAAAATTTTTATTAAGGGATCTAAACTTTGGATCGCTCTCCTGACCAAACTATGGGGACCATATTTCTCAGATTGTGGCTACCCCCTATATTTTGGTGGTCAGAAATCCGAATCAGTCAAACAATAGGTATGTTTTATTCAGAGTAGATATGTTTTTGTGTCTGATTTCTTAACTTAAAATGTCGTCTGCACTTATTAGTTAGTATATTTGAGGTCACCCCTTCAAGCCACTAAGATTGAGTGCTAGAGCGTGAATATCAAATCATTATATCAAAAGCTATTTAGGGTGGTTCTTTTTATATTTTCCACACTGTTCACCGAATGAATCAGTCAAGAATTGCGTGATTAGTCAGATGAACATCCATACAAACAATCGATTTTTCATAAATTAACTAGCAGATGCCGGGATAGCCTGATCGGTAGGGCACTGAGCCCATGTCCAATAGTTCGTGGGTTCGTTCCCCTCCTGACGAAGACTCTCCGTTTAGTAAATGTGGACTGATGCACGTTAAATCTGTCGAATCGCAAAGTCCTCCATATTCCCATAACAAATCAATGCCTCTGGGGGTTCTGATCCAGGAGTTTGCTTGTCTTCTGGATTAGTTTTAAAATTAGAAGGCTACGGAGTTGAATATTAGTAGTCGTGAACCCAAAAATTGGGTCGGCTGTTTAAGGATGGATATAAAAATAATTTGCAGTTTTATTTGGCACTGCCCGGTTGAAAAAGACACATTTGTAGTAGTACGTACATTTAATACACAGTTTCCTTAAAATAGTAATTGCAATATTTCTATTTTATAAAATTTTTCGTAGTAGAAGGCAAATGGTACATTTTCCTTTATCTTCGGAGTTTTCATTCTTATTATTAGTTTCGTAGTTACTAATCAATTAGAATGAAGGTTAAAGACAATTGTAATTCTAGAAATCCACATTTATTTCTATCAACATTTCCGGTAACTAATATCACAGGACTATAATTTCCTCTTTATAACTTGCAACAAATCATACTGGAACTAAGATAAAACTTTTCTTTTTATTTGTTTATTGTTTTCATTTCCTGTGATCTTACAATATTATATTTATCAAAAAAAAATTTTAAAAATTTAACGCAACGACAGACAATTTATCACAAATAATATGAGAATCAACATTTACCACATTTGCAATTTTCCCGATAAACTAGAACTTAGTAACTAACAGAACTTAGTAACAGTACTAGAACTTAGTAACAGTACTAAACTAGAACTTAGTAACAGTACTAAACTAGAACTTAGTAACAGTATTTAAATTTCTCAGAGGTTTTAAAAGCTCAAGTATCAAAAGAAAAGCAAGTGGGCTCATATACCACTCAAAATACTGTTACATATGTTACATCTTTCTAATATGCTGTGAAGTTTTCTACCTTAATTTAACTTTTGCTAACATGGTATAAGAAAACAAAAGCAGATAGCAATTAATAAAAACGTGATATAAATCCTCTATGAAACTCATTTTTATAATATAGCTGAAAGATATCAAAATACTGACGCTATGCTATAAGACATTTACTTAATTCTGTGGAAAATTCCTCTTCTGGGGCTTTGTCGCTCGAACCCATCCTTACAGGGTTGGTTCGATAAATGTTGTTCGATAAAAAGTTGTTACAATAAATGAAGCATAATGACGTATGTACAGCACATTTAATACAAATTAGTTGAAAATAGTGGATTCGTACAAGAAACATGGAAATGAATATTCTTATATAGATTAGATGTAAAAATTTATGAATGAATCCAGGCGTCTGTAATAAATAAGCTTCAAATGATATTAAACTACATCACAGCGATGTTTCTATTATACTTGTAACCTCATCACGAATGGGCTTATTAAAATTACTATTAACAGCATTCAGCTCAGATTAGTCTAAAGAAATTTATTTTTTAAAAAAAGTAAATGCATAAAAATAAATAAGCAAATGTTAGATTATTTGAGATTTCAAGGTTTATCAGTAGTTTTTCAAATTGTTGTTGGACTATTAAGCTAGCCTCACGGGAATATTTTAAAATCATCCAACAAGATAAAATGTATCATAAAAATGAAGAGAACATACGTCTATTGTGTGCCAGGGAGAAGTTGTTACTACATTTGTTGGTGTTGGCTCTGGTATTGGTAGGTCGAAAAGAAACTTTAAAGAAAACATTGCGATGACATCACAGAGATTCATTTTTAAGTAAAATTCGTTCTTGATATTGACGTAAACAATCGAACATTTCAGTGAATTTTTATTTATTTGATCTATAATATACCAGTACAATAAATTTCTGTTTTGCAAACTAATATATATATATATATATATATATATATATATATATATATATATATATATATATATATATATATATATATATATATATATATATATATATATATATATATATATATATATATATATATATATATGTTGATGCACCATGCTGATTTAATGCATTTTTAATAATAATCGGAAGAAAATTATTTTAAACAATATTCATCATATTTTTATGTGTAATAATAACATTTTCAACAAATCAAAATTGGTATTTCAAACGCACAGTAATCCTTTAAATTTGTCAAGATTGATGCCTAATAATAAGTATTTAATGGTAGTATTTGATGTAATCAAATATGCACTAAAAATTTTGATACGTACAATTTCTAAGTTCGTTATCAACTCGCGGATATTGTCAAAAATCTAAATTTAAAAACATACGATCTTAGATAAGTTTATCTTCCAATTTCATCTTAGTGGCTTATGACAGCTCGGCTCATCTTAAATAGAAACTGTCTAATATAAATCTTTATCTTTTTTAATGGTTGGATCGCTGCAAGTACGATGGTAAAAAAAATAAAAACAAACATGAAAGTAGATAGAATCATTTTATCTGCCTTTCAATCTTATTATTTTCTTTGAAAACTTCGTTTATGTCAGAAGTAGACAGAAACAAACCTACTCTTGAAGTTACATGTATTTATTTTGTACTTCAAAAAATGTTTCATATCTTTTTCTCGTTTCTACGCAATTTATTCCAATTTATATTACCTTGTCTTTTTCGCGGGAAAATTTATTGTCGGTGACATTTAAGCAATTAAGAAAGTGTTTGCTGCGGAATTTAATAACTTTCCAAGATTGGTTTCGCTTATCTAATTATTTTTCTTAGAAATATGCTTTTTATTTTTACCATTATAATCATTTTTCGCCACATCGATGTATAATTTATCATTTCATTTTAACAAATTAGACTTTTTCGTTTTTTCTTACCTAGTATATATTTTTCTGTTCTTTAATTTGATACGTAAAATATTATTCTGGACTATTTTTTATTTTATTTGATGAGACGAATAATCGTTTTCTTTATTTTTTATGCAACTGAAAGTTTAGAAAAAATGTCATAAATACTTCATTTAATATTCATTTGTAGTAATTAAACTACTGTTTTGGAGCTAATAACTTAGATGACTGAAAGAAAAAAAAATTTTTTAATGAAGTTTAAGATTCAAGTTCAGGAAACAAAAAAGAAAATAATTTAAAATAATAAATTTAACAGAAAAGGAAATTTAGTAAATTAAATTGTGAGTAATGTAAAAAGATATGAGAATGTTTACATTTAAAATAAATTTGCAATATGAAATATTTTCCCGTAAACGAAAAAAAATGTGCACTAAATAAATATCTTTATCATTTTAAATTTAAGGCAATATCTATTTAAATGATTTTGAAAATATACCGTTGTTCCGTATTAAAAATAGTCATATCTTTTTTAAAATTATATTTATTTATTTTTACTTTTTAAACCAAAAATCATTTTGAGTTGTCTCTGAATATAAGTAGCTTGTGTTGTTGAAAATCTCTAAATGGAAATTAAATTACTTTTATATTTTTAATTGTTACCCTAAATGACGTAATATCATAAAAAATTAAAATAATATCTTAGAATAAAAAATTTCTCATTTAAAAGTTTATTTATTTATTTATTATTTTTGTGTTCTACTCGGAGATAAAATTCTGGTAAAATTACCGTACTGTATGATATTAACCATTCGGGTAAAACAAAAAACAGAATTCTGGTTAATAAAACCAAAATATATGAATTTTAAACTATTAATTTAATTATTTTTTCGTTTATATGGTAACGGTTTACCAGAAATTCTGGTTTTTTAAATTATAGTTCTTATTACCGAACATTTAGTAAAAAAAGTAAAGTTGAAAAGTAAATTTAACCAAATAAATAACTTAAATGCCAGGTTTTGGCATATTAAAAATATATATGCCTCAATGAAATTTCCCAGAAACACAATATAATATTGTTGAAAAATTATGCGATAATTCATGCAACATCTATTTCGGATAATCCAAAATTTGGAAGTTTGGAACAACGACCCCAATGAGTTCGGATTAATGAGGTTCTGCTGTCTTTTATTTTTTTAATTAACATTTAGAAATAAGCGGTTTAATCTACTTTTGGATTAATTTTAATCTTGAAAAAGCTGGCACAAAATTACACTTTTGGAAAAAAGAATAGAATCGAACTAAAAGTGGAGTATGCCTTGAAATTTACGGGAAAAGGTAATCTAATTTAATTAAGCCATGTACATTAAGCTAAAGCTTGATCTTTTAGAAAGCTTAACTATTTTCTTTAAGCTAACACGGGATTGAAAAATTCATTTCAACTCAATTCCCTTGTTCCACCGCAAAATTTCACTGAAAGTGAATATGTCAGACCTCAAATTGATTAAAATGCAGAGCTTGGTGGAAGTAGTGTTCGGCGACAGAAAGGACATTTTGTCTAGGTTATAAATGAAATGAAAATTTAAATGGAATCACTAATGGAAGGACAAGCCCTCGAGAATTTTACTCTCGGAGAAGGGAAAATGCTTTAGTTTGACGAAGAAGGAGAGATTGGTTCGAAGAAAATCTAATTTTGACGTCCCCTGTGAGCGCTTCTTAATGTTCACCGCTTAAACACGGCGTTTATTTTTATCGTCAATTATTCTGAATGGTGTTGAATGGTAGAGATTGCTTTTAAATTGAGTTTGGATCCATCTTCAACATGTGATTAAAACAGAATAGAATTGCCACGGATGAAGAATAAATATTTTATTAATCATATGGAGTTAACGGTCATTTCAGTTATTTGCTAGTAACATACGTCGCGAGTCGTTAATAGTAAAATTAAAATTTAGCTGCAATTTAAACTTATTTGACAGTATATCAAATTATTTGATATTTAAAAGTCTCATTTATGTTTTGTTCATTTGATAAAAACAAATATTTTAAATGCTGAGATAGAAAGTAAATCTTTTATTTATGGTCGTATGGATGTTAGGAGTCATTTGAAGCTAGTTGCAAGTAGCATATATCATGACAAAATTCAAGTGAACAGATGTAAACAGATGCAAGACTGAAATTCAGTTGGAACTTAAATTAATTTGATTGTTTACGATATTTATCCATCTTTCAAAAATTGCATTCAATGCTTTTTTTTCCATTAAGATCTTTATTTGATTTGACTATTCGTTCAAAGCAAAATAGAACTGAATTACCTGAGATGAAAATTACAATCATTTGAAGTTGATTGCAGGGGTCAGACATCGAGTGATGGTTAACAAATGCCAAAATTAGAATTTAGTTAGATTTAAAAATTATTTGACCGTATATTAGATGAATTCATACTTAAAAGTCTCACTTAACGTTATTGTTCGTACGAATTTCATCATGTGATAGCTTATCTTCTTTTATGTTTTATACTTATGCAACATTTTTTCTTAAATAGGTGTAAAAACAGCTTTTAGAACAGCTTTAGAAACAGCTCAATAGCTGAAACTTTTTTAAATAATTTATGGTTGAAAAACGCTTGTGGCTGTTAACAATTTAAGTCTGATAATGTCAGTTTCCCAAACTATTGGGTATTTGAAAGCAAAAACAGTCCACAAAAAAAGAAATAACTAAAAAATTAATTCAAAATAACTCCTTCACACTTTTATTAGATATAGATATGGAGCATTGCGGCAATATTGAGATAAATTATGACAAGATAACATAAATGCATCCAAGTGTTTTGTAAGTATTGCTGCTAGTAAGGTGCTTAATAAATATAAGTTTTACATAGGTGGCAGCACAATATCGAATAAGAAGTATTTTATTGTCTACAAAAATATTGTGAGGGTTATTTTTACATGAATCGTTCCCTTGACCACTTACGCTGACAAGAAATTCTCACTAGCGTTTACCAAGGCCAAAGACTGAAACATTGAGGCATTAAATGTTTGTTGTCTTACTTATGAGATGCCACAAACGTATTTTTTATTTCGTGATAATTGACTGCCGACATCAACAGTACGTCATTTACGATTTCGTGATAAAATCAACTTGACTTGGTATACATTAATTCCTAATAAAAAAAATACTTTTAGTACATGCCAAAAAATATCTTGAAGTGAAGTAATTAATTCCTTCCAAACTAAATATCTTAAATATTTCAACTAAAGCAGCCAAAAGAAGAAATATTATGACATTACTTACAAAATTTAATAGCATGAATTTTTAAACTTAAATAAAAGTCCTTAGAACTAAATTTCAGAAAAGATGTTTATTGTTTAACCATTTAAAATTTCTGTTAATTTTAGATTATTTTACTGAAGAAGAGTTGCCTATATCAAATTTCCCCTGAATTAATTGTTCCACCTTCAATTTCTGTAGAAGAATTAAGTTGTTTTACCGTAATATAGATATGAAAGCATCTCTCATGTAGATATTTATGTCGAAGAAATAAGTCGTGAGCTCTCGAGTTGTATTGGAATCAGAAAAAATCAATGAGTTGCTCTGAAATAGCATTGAGTTAGGGTTCCCTTAATATATTAATAAGAAAACATCTCCCATGTTTAAATCTATATAAATTAAGCCGCTATACACTCTTGCTAAGTTATTTAGCTCATCAATTTAACGAATTTCCAAATTAACTTTTAAGTATGTTAAGGAAGGAGAAGGAAATAGTGGTAAGAATTTTATAGTCGAGCGATTAGTTTGAAACACAATAGAATAAAGTGTATGATAAATTTATTTAATTCCGTTATATGTGTTTTTTTTGAAAACTAAATATTTTCAAAGAATTTAAGACAGATACTTAGTTTAAAATTCCACGTAGTTGCCTAAATTGTAACTAGTTACGCACAGAATTTAAAAAAAATTTCAAAGGAAATTTGTGCACAATTTTAGGCTCACAAATTTAAGAATCAGCACTTCGAGATACATAGTGACATGAAATGATCCCCACAAGTCATCTCGGGTTACCTACTCAAAAATTCAAGCAAATAAATATTCCAATACTCTATCAATGAATGTGGATTTTTCAAGCTAAACTGAAAGTCGAATTCAGCAGTGCGAGTGCCGGAATTAGGTTCTAGAGAAATTTTAATAGTATTAGCTTATCAAATGATGATTTAAAGTAAGTGTGACGGAAAAAGTACCTCATGATCATGAGCCTTCTGTTAACCTAAAAATAGAAAAACATCTCAAAAGTATAAGTCATCAAATAGTGTTCAATGTTTTTTTCCATTTTTAAAAGGAACATTTTAAAAAGGTACGCATTCTCTAAGGTAATCTAAAGAAAATGTAGCCAAGATACAAAACTATGAGCATTTTACGTCATTACAACATCATCCGCATTGTATCTGCTTTTCTAAAATAAACGGGCCTTTAATGCACCAGAGTATTTTAGAGCTACTCTTTTTGACAAATATTTTTGACTTCCGGAGTATTTCTATTAATATGGAGTTTTCAAACTAAACTGATTGTCGAATTCAATTAGAAAAGACACGGAATCGGGTTCTACGAGAAACTACAACAGCATTAGCTTATCAAATGGTGTTCTAAATTAAAAAAAAATATGAAAATGGGAAGAATCTGAAGAAAAAATATACTGAAGTACCTCAAAATTATGATAACTCTGTTATTATAAAAAAAGAAATAAAATCCGCTAAAAAGCATGGATCAGCAAATAGTTTTCAAACAAACTCTACATTAACCCATTTCTTTCGGGAGTAATTCGAAAAGGTAAGAATATTCTACAGAAATTTTACAAACTTACAAAATTATATTTTACGTAGTTACAATAATATACTCAATGTATTAGTTTTTCTAAAATGAACAAATCCTAAACGCATCAGACCAAAAATCACAAGCAAAGCAAAGTCGTGCAAACATGCTAACTAAGTGCAACGTGAAAAAAAAAAAACATGGAAAAGTACAAAAAATCCCTAAAATACCCGAGGATCATTAGAACTCTGCTAACCTAAAAAAGGAAAATCTACTCAAAAGTATGGATCATCAAATAGTTTGCAGACAAATTCCATATTAATCCATTCCTTTCGGAAGCAATTTAAAAAGTTAAAAAATTCTATCAAAATATAGCAAACCTATAAAATTATGAGTATTTTACTTAGTTACAACAGCATCCTCATTGTATCTTTTCTAAAACCAATAGCCCTATACGCACGAGACCAAAAATTACAAACAAAGTCAACTCATGCGAAAATTCTTTCCTGAGAGGCAATCGGGAGTACATACCCACCCTATTCTGAAATCCTTATGAACCGAAACTGAATTCCTCGATGCTTTAATAAAGCTTTTAGGAAAGCGTAAAGGTAAATGTAGTGATATAAAATTCATAGATTTCCCTCCCAAGAGTTTATCAGCTCCAGAGGTCAGGGACGAACGAGTTCTCCTAACAATCAAAGCTCGGTTCCTAATTTCTGTAACGTGTTTATTCTCTGAGTGAAAGCAAACTCTCCTCAGTTGTTTGGGACTTTCTCTCACGGAATCCAAGGGCCTTCTTCCCTTGAGCATTTATGTTGTGAGAGAGTTGTGGGGGAGTGTCGACGATAGGTTATTAGATTTTCCCTCCACGTTCTCGGCTTACTGAGCCACAAAATGCAGCGATAAGTCACGGTCAGCCTGGTTTGTTAATACCCCCGAGTGCTTACCCATCATGATTTCGGAATAAGGTGGAATCGAAAGGTAGTAGTAAGGATGGAAAGAAAGAGAAAAGTGTTAACTTAGGACCGGGATTAACGATAGTTTTTCTTTCCTTGCACCAAAGTCGTTTCTTCCATTTAAAAAGATTAGGCATTATAAAGGTCCCAATTCCAGAAGCTTTCCTTCAAGTTTTTGTTTTGCTTCTTGCTGTTTACCATGGCTTCGAATGGAAAATAAATTGTGTTTTTGGTGAATTTAATAGATATAAATGTACTACCTACGCATAGTGATAAGTTCTAGAAATATTCAAAAATGTATGCAATAGAAATTCTAATACATTCCTTTATTTTAGGTTTTTATACATTTCTAAAATAAGGTAAATTTGTAAATAAGCATAAAGTCATTTAAAATTATTTTGAAATGATGTATTAAGTTTAACTTTTAATGTCAAGTTGTACGGAGAATCCATTTTTAACAAAATTAATGCTCGTGAATTGTTTTATCACCTGTTTTTTACTTTAAAAAATTGTAGAATCCCTATAAAAAATTGTAAATAATTACAAGAGGCTCCAATTTTGACAATCAATATTTTTAGGTACTTACTTAGTATAATAATTTATTCTGTTAAATAAGCTGCACTTGAGCTAAATTTAAAAATTATGCGCCTGTAAGGGTCTAAAACAAAGTCAAAATTTTTAGGATTCGCTGTATAATGAAATGAAAATTAGAATAGCTTCGTCATGTTTTAGAAATGTTCATGAATGCAAATAGCATATTTATTTTATGGAAGCAAAAATGATAAGTAAATATAGTTTCCGGAAAAATAGCTATCATCCGAAAATTCGAATAGCTCTTAAAAGTCTTTAAACGACTTGGTAGCCTTACCTATGTTGCTTTCATAAACCATAAAACAAAAATATCCATTTTGGTGTACTTCAAAGACTTAAGCGTGCAATCTTAGAAATTGCATATTCTATTAGTGCGTTTAATTTTTCATGTTTTGTATTTTACATTTTTTACTTGAAAGTTTGAAAAACCACACATGGCTGTTTTCTCCAGTAATCAAGCAGCAATCGAAAAATTACTGCATTGATTACTGCATTCTTTGCTAAACCATGGCATAAGACTTATTCTTCATTGTTGTAACCTATACGAATTAAGTGATTTGCTCTAGAAAAATGGCGTGTTTGGGTAGGAAAATTTTCAAAAGTGGTTTAATTTAAAACATAGAGATCGAAAATTGAGACAAAGGTTGATACCATTCCAGTTAACAATTTATTTATTTTTTACGAAATTTTCAAGCGTCTAAAAATAAGATTAAAATTAACTAAATTGTTTACCACCCCCTAAAATTTTCAATAGCTTAAATGTCAAATTAGGAAAGGGTATCCATATAACTTGAAATTTGAAAAATTTACTGCTAAAGAACATCTAAAGAAATTAAAATAAAAAATATAAAAAATTGGTAGAAAAAAGTTTTAAGCTTGCTTTGAAAGATGTTCCTTTATTGAAATAATTGCGCCTGACAGGGGCATTTTCGACAGAAGGAGTTCAAGCTGACAGTGGTTTCAGCTGTGTTCCAGTACATATCTTTGGTCTGAACGATAGGATGACCACTGAGAAGTCATTTAAATTGCAAAATATCATTTGGGGACATATATTTATCGTTTAAACTTTCTTTAAAGCATAAAAAGAGGACTTCACGAGATATCCTACTTATTCTCCCGGAAAATTTTTAAAATACGTCAACTGGAGCACAGTTCTTGCTTTTCATAGCATATTTACAATATTGTAATTTCAATCAAATACCATTTCTTGTTATTTGATTTCCCACTTACTTCTTACTTGTTCACTTTTTCGGTCTTTGTTTGCACTTGAATGAAGAAATAATTTTCCATTTCATCTCCTTCAATATTAATTTTAAAAACAAAATACTACAGACATAGAATGGGGAAATACTCCCTATTTTAATTCATGCTTTGCGTATCAATTAAATTTTTCGGTTTATCAAGCTCCTGCTGACAAGTATTCTAGATATTCCAAATTTATATCAGAATATGTGTCTAACAAGCTATTGTTTGTTGTATCATTATGTATATCCTAGACATGGTGCTAAAAACAAGCAAATTTTGAACATTTTAAAAGTTAATAAAAAAGAATATCATTTGAAAAATTATCATATCTCAAGCATAAGAATATCATATTTGGCTATGTAGAAAGAAATAGCAAAATAAAATAATCCTTGATTTGTATTTTATTATGTTTGACAATTCATTCGTCAACAAATTGTTCAAATTTTGACGAAACTTAAAACATTTAACGAACTTAGCAATACACCGGTGTGTGTTTTGAAATTCATTCTCTTTTTTAATTTTTCATTAAAACCGTTTACAATTTAAGAAGGGATAGAAAATTTCTAAGTTCACTTACGAGTAAAGCGTATTTCTCGAATTTCATTCCTAGCGATTAGTTAATATACAATCTTTTATACTCATTTTATTTCACAAACTAGTAAAAATAGTTATTTTCTGAGCGTCATGAAGAAAAATCACTCGGGGTGTTTCGAGGAAACGGTTTCGTTAGAAGTGATGTAACTTCGTGAATATTGAATGCCCTTTTTTCACACACTGCTCGAAATTTCCCGGAAAAATGGTTAAATAACAATTTATTGAATGTTTATTTCACCATATTTAATCAAAACAGTCAAATAACCATTAATAAAATGGTAATCAAACTGTTAAATTTGAGAAAAACTGTTTTTAAACTGTTTTCACCTAATACGGTTAAACAACCAGAATTTTGTCGCACCAACTAGAACCACTTAATGAAGCTACTTAGTTCTTTTCAACTGCGTTCATAACATAGCCCAGCTGGCTTATCTGTCAATCTCATGACTGGCAGAACTGGAGTTCGAGTCCTAGTTTTGACACGACAATATTTCCTCTATTCCCTATAACACATGAAGAATTTCCAGTGTCCCCACTCTCCATTACCCATTACGTTACGAAAACCGGTCTCTTATGTCTAGTTAAATAGTTAATTTTTTTTTGACGTTTTAGAAAAATACTAGTTGTAAATGGTTAAAAAACCGTATAGTTTTGTATTAATGGTTTTATAACATTACTTTTTGTAAATGGTTTCAAAACCATAAAGGAAAAAAAAAGTTCTTTACGGTAAACTTTACGGTTAATCGGATGGATAGACAGCTGCCAGTTTTTTTACCATAACTTTAGAATATTCTCCTTAGATACTTCAACATTATATTATTCTCAAATATGATAGGACTCAGGAAATTGAAATTAATGAATAAAAAGCTCCAGACAAAAATTTAAATCACTGATGAACTTATTCGTCTTATTCTTATAGCACTTTTAATTAATGCTGTTCTATAAAAAAGTTACAAAATAAGGCGCAAAATATAAACTTTTTTTTTATCACATACTAGAAAAATCATACATTCAGAAAGAAAACGTTCAGCTAAAGAACTTTAAATAATTAAAAAGAAATTCATAAATAAAATTTAAAACACATAAAATAATCAGTCCTATTGCAATCATAATGCAATTTTTTTTTTTCAGAAAATCTGTGCAAGAAGTTAGTTCTTAAAGATTATTTTTTTCTAAATACTTTAAAAAAAAAATCTAATAAATACATCTTATTCGAAAATAAAATATTTTTTGCCTCGGCAATCTCACAAAAGAGGTTTTTTATTCTCTTTTTCTCGTAATCAGACTGTAACTTGAAAATTCGGAATATATTTAGTTTTTCTCTTTCCAGGAATTTCGGAGGAAAAGTCTTTCGATTTATCGACAAGATGTCCAAATAATCAAACAATAAAACAGTTTCTCTTTTTAAACCCATAATTACCCTGACGCTTGTGACTGGTAGGAAAGCAAACTCCGAAAACCCCCTTTTTTTTTTATCTATCTTCGAAACAGCCTAGGTTAGATACGACACTGCGATTTTGATCTGATTTAATGAGTTTTATCAAAACTTTTGGTGTAAATCGTTTCGTCTTAAGAGAGGCATTTAATGAGTGTTGCTGCGTCTTAATCAAGACACTATTTTTAGAGTTATACAAAAAGGATCCAAAAATCTAAGCGGAAAAGCAGATTGGAAATTTGTTTCCAGAATATAATAATGAACTCAAATGTATTCAATTTTAAAACTAATAAAAATTTTAATCTAACTATATTTTTTAGTGTAAAAATCTGATTTAAATTGAATGTTTGCCATCATTCTCTTTAATTATGCCGTGATAGTTAAAATAGAATTGAATTATTATTTTTTTAAACGCCTGTTTATCTAAAATATAAATTAATTAATTGTGTGAAAATTTAAAATATATATTTATTCTTAAATTTTATTGTTTTAAATATTTTGTATTAAATTTAAATGAAAAGATTAAAAAAATTTGAAATAAAAAAGTAAAAAGCAAAGACAACTAAAAAACCCTTTTTTATTTTGGAACAGCGTTCGTTATATTCGACACTGCGATTTTTTTCTGATTTAATGAGTTAGATCAAAACTTTTGATGTGAACCATTTTGTCTTAAAAGATGCATTTAATGAGAATTGCAGCTTCTTAATCAAGACACTATTTTTAGAGTTATATTTAAATGATCCAAGCTCTTTAAAATATGCCTTAAAAGCTAAATAAAATTGTTTTTTTTTTCTTTCAAAAACGCATTTTTATCAAAAATAAACATAGATTATTTTTGCGAAAATTAAAAATATATATATATATTGAAATTGGTCTTCGTCATATTTTGAATTAAATTTAAATTAGAATAATTAAGGAAAATAAAATGGAAGAATAAAAAATAGAATTATACTCTCAACAGCATATTATGAGCCAGGGTGGTTATAAACTATAACGCTTCACAATTTTGCGACCAGCGGTATGATTGTAACAATGTGCGAAGTGTTGCTCAAAAGCCGAATACGCATCACAAGCAGGCTTGCACCCTTTCATCCGTTGCTAGATGGACTTTAAAACACCACTCAGGTTTGAACCCTAGTACTCTATGGTAAAAATTCAAAGCTTCCCGTCAATTATTTTGTAGGAATTTCAAAAAAGCAAGCTGGTGGATTGCTTCATATTAATTTACAAAATTGGTTTAAAAAGCATTAAGGCACGTTTTTTTCCTGATTATCACTAAGCAGTTATTTTAACAATTTGGATAAACCCCTTCAGCATTTGAAGTTTTAAAAATTGTTTGGTTAGGGCTTAGCTATTGAACAAACTAATTACCAGTTTTTATAATACCCTTATAATTAATTAATTTTTTTAATTAAAAAAATATCTCTCTATGGAGAAATTTAATAATTTGTAATTTGCTTCTAAATAAGTAATTTTGCTTTTTAAATGAAAGACTTATGGATGTGGTTCCTTACTGAAAGTCCAGATTTCGCGGTCCATAGGTGGTAACTAAAAGTCATCTGGGTGATTCAGGAAGCAAATTGAGAAAAACGAAACCCCTACACTCAACGTTTCTCAGTGAATTCGCTAAAGAAATAGGAGAAAAGAGCAGTTAACTTTTTCGCCTAACTCCCTAGAAAGAAGCCTTGATTAGGGGAATTACCGTTGATATCTTTTTCTTGCCTGCGAAGAAGTGATTGCTATCTCTAATATAGATTTCGTGAAAGTGACAAAAGACTCCTTTATTAGATTTCTCTCTTTTATCATTTTATAACATATAAAACACAATGTTTAATGAAAACAATATTATCTAATTTATATGAAACGCGGTTTGAAAACCACTGTGAAATAAATAATTCTTAAGATAGAATAATTGCTTGTCTCTTTTTTACCGTTGATATTTTTTTCCTTGGCTATGAAGAAATGATTTTTATCTCTAATAGAGATTTCGAGAAAGTGACAAAATATTTCTTAATTAGATTTCCTATTTTATCATTTTATTACATAAAAACACATTGTTATCTAATTAATGGGAAACGTGGTTTAAAAATATCTCTGAAATAAATAATTCTTAAGATTGACTTATTTATTCAGAGATTGATAAATTATTTATTTATTTCTTACCAATGACAATTTTTTCCACTGCAAAAAAGTGATTGCCATCTCTAATATAGATTTCGAGAAAGTGACAAAAATTATTACATTTAATTTTTTATGAATTTATTACGTATAAAACACCTAAGGAAGACATTTAACGAAAAAAATAATATCTAATTAATATGAAACGTGGCTTGAAAGCCACTGTGAAACAAATAAATCTTAAAATTTAATAATTGCTCTGATTGATATCTCTAACATAGCTAATATAAATTTCTAGAAAGTGACAAAAGACTCCTTTATTAGATTTCCTTTTTTTATCATTATATATAAAACACAACGTTTAATGAAAATAGTATTATCTAATTTATATAATGATTAGTTTGAATATCGTTGTAAAATAATTTATTCTTAGGATTGGCTAATTATTTATTTTTTTCTTTTAGAAACATATTCTTAGAGGATTCTATTTTAAAACTAATGAAAATTGTATATAAAATAAGTGAAAAGGGAAAACTTAAAGTAATGGAATGTTATTTGATAAAAGTTTTATTTCAATAATGATTTTTTTTTCCAAGTATTAATACAAGAAAGGTCTATTTTTGCACCATAGAGAAAAGATTCACTTGTCAAAGGAAATAATCTGGGACGTCTTTTCTTAGCTGCAAAGAAATAATTTCTCTTTTTAATATAGAATTTGAACAAGTGACGAAACACTTATTTATTGGATTTCTTATTTTATCATGTTTTTGCACATAAAACAAACATTCGAATGAATGAGACAGTATCTAATTTAGTTATAAAACATTATTTATTTTATAAAATAAATTTACCAAATTAATATATATATATATATTATTATTATTATTATTGTTGTTAATACTAATAACACTTGAGAAAATTTAATTTTTGTTTTCTATTATTGTTTCTATTTGTATCTATTGTTTTCTATTTTATTTGTATGTGATTTTTTAACAGATCTTAGATAGTTTTGTATTGCTGATTTCAAATCTGTAATTGGTTTCTTTCTCTAAGCTACAACATCCTGAATATAATTTTCATTCGATTTTTGTCGAAATATACAAATTTAATAAGCGTTATACATAACAAAGGCTCGCACAAATGCTGGGACAAACTTTTAGGAGATTTAAATCACATCATCTGGACTTAAATTACATAGTGAACCATGTCCCGATATATCATCATGCGCGACTAGAAGCACTTCTCCTATTATGAGTTATTTTGTCATGTGATTCTGAACCAGTAATAATAGGGAAGCGTTCTAAAACATGTACAACGATATCTCAAGGCATGCGTTCTTATGCTATTTAAACCCTGATGATGTGCCGAAAATTCTCCTGAAGCCCTTTCTATATGAAGTTTTCAAGTATGTATATTTCGACAAAAAAAAATGGACTAAATGTCTCACTTAAAAGAAGAAGAAAAAATGTGACTTTGAGGCAAAACTAATTTCAGATTTCAAATCCACAGACACAAATTAGGCAAGATTAAGTATTTTGGATTGAAAAAAAAAAATTGTTCCCCATTGTATTTATTACATATAGATTTAAAACTATAATTCTCTATGTTAGAATATGTGTTTCTTCTTTGTGTACTTTTAAATGATAATATTAACAAAAATATTGTAATGTATAAATTTTAATGAAAAGGGGGAGAATTAGAGTAAATGGAATGTGTAATATCCTGGTGTTCAAGTGATTTCTTAGACTGGTTGCTAAAATAGATTTTATTTATACTATTTTTTTCACAATGATTTTTTTATCTCCTCTGGCCAATTAATATTAAAAGTAAATAATATTCTTGTGCAAGGGAATTACCGTTGATTTATTTTTCTCAGCTGCAACAAACTGAATTCTATTTCAAACTATAATTTGATAAAATGAGGAAATACTCCTTTATTAGATTTTATCATTTAGTTTATCCTCTTATGAATATTACTCCTTATTTTATTATTTTAATCTAAACAAAACAAATTATGTAATGAAAGCAGTATTATGCAATTTATTATAAGTTCTGATATTTAAATTAGCTTAAAATAAGCACATATATAGTAAATGTTTAATCTTTTTTTTTTTAAATACTATTAAAAATATAACAAGAAATATTTAATGTTTAAAAATAAATGAAATTCACAAACTTGAAATAAAAGGAATGCATCATATCTAGAAAGTTTGCAATTTTGTTTAATTTTTTCCTTTAATAAATATTTACACCAGAATAATTTTATTTGAGAGTTCTTTGGACCATAAAGAAAATGATATTCTTGATTAGAGGATTTATCGTTGATGTCTTTTTCTTAGCTGAGAAGAAGTAATTGCTATCTCTAACAGATATTTCGAGAAAGTTAAAAAGATTTCTGAATTAGATTGCTTTATTTCATCATTTTATTATATATAATGCATAACATTGAATGAAGAGAGCATTATCTAATTTAGTTACAAATCTTGATTTGTGATGATTAATGAAATGTGTTATTCGTAATATTAAATAAGTGTTTTATTTAATGCCTTTAATTCGTACAATAATAATTAATATTAAATATTGTTACATGCAAAGAATAATGATTTTCTGTAATTGATATAAAACAGTATTAGAGAAATTATATTATACAAATCGAGGCCGCTAATTATAATTTAAATCAAGAAAAACTAAAATTAAAAAAAAAAGTTTTTAAAATAGGAATAGGGGGACTGAAAATATTCTTAGCAAATAGAGTACCAAGGGAAGCAGAAGCGTTGAGAGAATATGATTAGAAACATTTTTAAATATTGAAAGGCATTCAAACTGGTTTTGATGTTTTTATGTTGAGTTCAGTAAAAAAAGATTATACATGATTGTCTGAAATTATTGTGAATTTAAAAGAAATAACGTGATTTTATAAATATAAATTTCTTTTTTTTTTCTCTTCAAATATTAATTTGTGACTTTCAATTAGAATATACAAATTTTGTTTACTTTGGATTTGGAAATTCTTCTGATAATTCATATTTAGGATGGTTATTAGTAGAAAAAATTTTTGTCTTAATTTAATTAGGATTTTTCTTTATTAATAGATTCTACTAAAATAACTTTTATTTCAGGTATTGATTAGAGTCATTAATTATTTGTTTTATTGCTTTAAAAAAACAGTGTGAAATTTTAATGTTTATCATATATCTCCTCATTTATGATCCTTACTCTGTCAAATAGGATTACTCAAATATCATAAAACATTCGCCGTACTCGACGAATCCGTTTTCAGTTAAATTCTAAGAGCAAACATTTCGTCAAAATTAAATAAATATTTTGTCGTTCCATTTTTTTCACAAAAACAATTTAATGCCTAAAGTGCTAATTTTTCAAATAATCACTTCTTTGCGGGCACCATATAGGCGAATGAATGTCACTCCAGTACCACTAGAAAGAGAGATCGAACAGAGAGATAAATTACACGAATGCCTAAAGCGGGATTCGATCCCGAGATTTTCCTGTAATGAGGGCAAGACCAGGACAACTATATAGGCCGGTCGGCGTATTTTAACACTTTATTTTCGATCCTCTAGTCTTCATTCTACTTTCATACTGGTTAACCATCTCCCCCAATGCACCGTGATGAGGTTTTGATTTGAGAAAACATATTTGTCATATATTTGAGTGCTGGCGTTTCCTCGCGAATCATGCAATTTTCTCATTAAATGATTCTCAAAACAAACGAAATACAGTTCAAGGATTGCTAAATAGAGAAGAGTTACATTTTTTTGAGAGAAAGAGATTGCGTGGATCTTTATTGAATTAATTATTCTCTACCCTCAAATTCCTTTTTCAGTACTTAAAAGGAGGCTTGTAAAACCAATGTATTTTTGTTAAACTGAATTTAAACATAATTATTGATGTCGTTTATATTTAAGGCATATAGTGCAATGATTATAAAATATCGCTTTTGTTCTCGGAGAATGTATGCACAATATAATACAAAGAAAATAAATTTAAAAAAGATATTGGTAAAACTTAATATATATTTCAATACAATAAAAATTTGTGTCAAGTAATATTAAAATAATTCTATTCAAATTTAAAATCAAGACAATCCATACAAAAAGAAAAATACTCTGCACGTGGTATTTAAATTATTCTTTCACCAAAAATATTTTATACCGAACAAATCAAAACCTTTCATTGAATATTGTTTATTTACTTATTCTACCTTGTAATTAAAATATTGTAAGCATAAATAAATAAGCGCTTTGGAAATAAATTCTTAAAGCACTTAAACTAAAAAGGCGCTTTAATTTGCATTACAATTAAGCGCGAATAAATTTTAAGAAAAATGAAATGTGAATAATCAATACGTAATATACGAGGGTGATAAATTGAGATGCGAATATAATAGGAACCAAAAAGGGGAACAAATAACAAATTAAACTTCAGTTTAGATGAAAGTTTTTTTCTAGTTTTTTCCAGAAAATAAATTTTCAACTTTGCGTTTACTTTTGTTTAAAGCAAAATAAATGACTATTTAAAATTATATTCAAAACTTTTAAAAATATATCATTGATTTCTGCTTTTATTCGATTTAAAATGTATTAGAATTATAAAAACGTCAAACATATTATTTGTTTATATTTAATTTAAATATTGTTAAAATTATTAACAATTATAATTGCTTCTGTATACTTTTTCGTTTAAGATTAAAAGACTTTTTGGCATAAGATTAAAATTTATAACATTTGAAACAGAAACTTCTTGAAAGGTAAGGATAAAATATCATACCATCTCTCTTATCTGCTTTAATGGATTAAAATTGATGTACTAAAAATAAAGAAAAATTACTAAATATTTATTTTCACAGATCAAATCTGCGAAGAAAAACTAAAAAAAAGTTGCTATCCAAATTTTCAATATTTAAATAATAATATAATTAATTATAGGTAGCTCTTTAGTAAGGCAAATATTGGCCATCACTACACTCTTCTATTTTGTTTGTCAATGCTATTTGTATAGTAGTTTAAAATGGATTATACAGTAATTACATTTATATTTTTCTTCAATTTGAATAGTTACTATCTAATCTATTCATTTATTTATTTAGTTTCGTTAAATAAGTTGGAAAAAATTTGAGATTAAACATTGTGACAAAACTTTACAATTTTATGGCAATCAATTATTTTCTTTTAGTTACTACTTAATAAACTAATAAGTTAATAAAAAACTTAATAAACTTTAGTTTCTTCTTAAAAACAAATAATAGTAAGATTATAAATTAAAAATCTCGAGAGATAGATAAATTTTTCTTTGCCTCTTTAAAGGAAAGGATATATGATCATTGTTTAAAACAACAAGTAAAAAAAAATGGGGAAATAGAAACTTAAAATTGCAACAACTTTGAAAGAAATTTAAACTTTGGAGAAAAAAAACTTGTTGTAAGTTATCAAATGAATTTTGAGATTTATGAGTTTATGAGGGAATATATAAAAATATTTTTAATATAACATATATAAAATGTATATATATATAATTTTCCTTCGGTACTTTGACTAGTTTCTATCTAATATATTTATTTTTGTTAATTGAATTGAAAAAAAAATTATTACACTTGGCTATTTTATAGCATCCAAATGATTATCTATTTATTTATTTTAATTTCACCTTCAAAAAGTAAAAGCAATATAATAAATTAAAAAACTCGAGAGATAACAAATTTTTTTTGTTTCTTTAAAGCAAAGGACATATGATTATCGTTTAATAGAAAAAGTAAAAAAAAAAGAGGAAAAAGGATCTTAAAATTCGAAAAAATTCGAAAAATTCGAAAAAAAAGTGTTTTGCTTAAAAATTAATTAAGAGATCTAAGTAAAGCAAATTTAATTTCTATAGTAATCAGAACTTTAAGGAATAAAATCTATCAAGGCTGACAAAAAGCAGGAAAAAAATAATGAAATATGCTACTCCAAGATCAAAAACAGTACTTTTGAATTTTATTCTATTTAAAAAAAATATTTAAAAAAAATAATAAAATAAAATTTACACGTGACGTTATTGATATTGGTGTTGTATACTTTATTTTTTCCCTATTTTTCTTGCTTTTGTCAAACTTTTGCCGGTTAAAAAAAAACCATAAGGCTGAAACAGTTGTGGGGGTTATTGTATTTATTAAAAGATAGTTAATTTTTGAAATGTCATATTACAAAGTGACGAGCTGTGAATTGGCGATTTCGTGAGAATTGAATTGCTAATAATATTGAAACAGCAGTTAATTAAGATTATCAATCGCACATTTTACACGACACGAAACTATTATAGATTTGTGCAGCATATTTTTTTAATACAATTAATTTAGAATTGATCCTTTATTTCAATTTTGAACTTATAATGCTGTTCAATACAATGAGTTTTTGTTTCAAACAACTCTTATTGTTATGTTAATGAGTTGTCCTCTATAATGAAATGTCATTTATAGTAGCAGTTGCATCTACAGATGCTATCTGTATCACGCAATAGCGACACAATTATCGAATACCCTTTCGGTATCTCATGATATGCTAATGGATTAGAAGAGATATTACTTAGCATTGTTACTGTATTATTAAATGTAGTCTCCAAATGATATTAAGTATTAGATATTATAGAAACTGTCATTAAATTCATCTTCTCATACTATATAACATGCTAATTAGTTAAGTAGTATAAAATATTTAATTCGTCTATTCTATTTTTTTAGTTACACTGGATATTTTTAATGAACTTAAAATTTTTCAAACTAGTTAAAATTATTATTAATGTGCTGAAATAATTTCTATATTACTTAAAACATAAATTTACCTTACCACCAGATGTTTTAAATTCTGAAATGATAATATTTAATTTTTATCTATAAACTAAATATACTTTTTAAAATTAAGATTTTCAAAAAAAAAATATTTAATTTAGCATTGTCCACTCATTGCAATTTTTATTAAAAACTTATCATAATAAATCTGGAAATTTTATTTTTATTGTGCAAAAGAAAATAGTTTTCGGAAATGACAATCAGTTTTAACTTTTTATAAGCCAATATTCCAAAACTAAAACATGGAGTTAACGTTTGAATTTAATGTAGCCCAAGTGAATTTAGTGTAGCCAAGTTTTCTTGCATTAACAATTTATATTCTGAAGTTTTTTTTTTTTTTTTTTTTTTTTTTTAGTTAAGTTAAGTTTATTTCCCATAAGCATATGGTAAATAAACCAAACTTTTTTTTAAAATAAAATTTAGAAGTTTTATATAATTTGTAATTTCTTCTCTCCTTTTTTATGTAATTTACCAAAAATCTCTTTTTCATAATTGACAACAATATTTACAAGCTTTTATAAGGATAAATAACTCCCTGTTGGGCAAAGAATTCAAAATTTTATTTTTAAATTTTAAATTCAAAATATTCGTGTAAAAGAAAATGTTCTATTTGTGGAACACGTTTCAAGGGTTCTAGTTTAATATTATGTAAATATGTAATTAAGTTATGTTGTGTGGGTTTCATTCATTTGGTATTATGACACTTATTCAAGATAAATTATATTATTGGAATGAAAAAGAAAATAATTATGTTTAGGTTCAACAGCTTTTGATATGAATTTACAAGTGACTGATAAAAAAAATGATAATGACAGAAATCTTAGTAAGTAATACCAGACATACTTCCTTTCATATTCAGTGTTTTTCTCTTTTGTTGAAATTCTAACTATTGAAAAGAAATTCATTCTGATAAGGTGATGGACTTTAGGGGACTGTCATTCTTTTTTGTGTGACAATGATAGAGATTTAAAATTTAACAAAGAGATTTTTCACAGTTTTCTGAAATCTATCAAAAATTTTGCAATTGATTTTTATTCGTTTCTAATTCTAGTGATTTATGATAACTTCCATGATAACTTTTTTTGTTACTGATTGAGTTAAAGAAAAGAGTGTCGTGCCCGTTTTTTTTTGTTTGAATTAAAAATTTTGTTGGCATTTAGCACCATGTCTAAGAGATGTATAATGATACAGCAAGCAATGGCCTTGTTTGAAATATTTTCTGATTCAGATTTGAAAGATCTACTAGATGTTTGTCAGTTCGAGTCTGATGAACCAGGAGTTCTAATCGATACCGAAAACATGGATAAAAATAACTTAGGAACTAGTATTAAATTCAATGCTTGTAGAATATTGTTTTTAAAAGTAATATTGGATAAAATGAAGTGAAAACTTATATAAACCCTAGAGTCAAGTGCAAGTTAAAAATGAAATAGTGAAAGCTCAATTACAAAATTGATTAAGAAAGTGAAATTCGACGAGTCAACAGAATTCAAGGTTGTAAAAATATCGTAACGCTAGAATCGTGCTCCTCTTATCGTATTTTGAAAACTATTCCTAAAGAATACGTAAAATAAATAAGCATCTTATGCTTTAAAAATAGTTTAAAAATAATATTTTAATAATATTCCCAAAATAATGTTTTAAATTTTTACGCGCTACTATTTTGTTCCGACTGAAGATTTGAACTTGAGCACACCTTAAGCGATCGTAACCAAAGTCAGTAAAACTTACCCCTGTTACCCACATATGAACTGCTTTTGGAATATCGTTAAAAACACACTTAAATTCTTTTCCACTCATGTTTTATTCTCTTTAAATGCACTTTAAAAGTGACTTTATCAAATTTCATGTTATTTGATTTACCATTACTTAGTTCGACATTTAAATGGTTGAAAATAGTTTAAAAGTAACGAAACACAAAAAGACTGCATATTTTTTTTTCAATCAATAAACAAATAAATATATTTGTTGAGACTTCATAGATTACTGTATGGTAAATATTTCTTAAAGAATATCAAAATCCTGAAAGCAGGCACTGTAATGAAGCCACATATTTATTTTCACCTTGATAACAAAAATGTTGCTACACAGTTCAAAACAGTTGTTAGGGTATCTTACCAGTGCAAAAAATAGGATTTTGGACAAAAGTTTTGAAATTGACGTTGCACTCCTAGCTTTCTGAAAATATTTACCATTGCTTATGCTCTAATTATTTTCAAAGTTAGAATAGTTTTTATGTATAGTGATAACAGTGGACTGACTAATGATTTAAAGTATTAAAATACAAATATCTCAAAATTAGATTTTTTCACATCTCACACCACCTTAAACACAATATCTCATGTTGTTTTCAAAGTAATTGTCTACAATTTTCACCAATTTTTATGATTATAGCGCACGTATTGTGAACAACAGATAAAACGTGGAGAAAAAACCTGTGATTCCATTCTTTATGCATAATTTCAACAAAGACAAGTGCGGGAATTTTAAAAAAATGTGCTTTTTTAACTACATTGATCCCTAACTCGATAGTATATACATTTGCTTTTAAAATAATAGTTCAAAACATAGTTGATAGTCTTCTAACTAAAATCATGAAAGGATTTTTTTGTATTGTTTGCTTACAGTTTTCACCGCATTTGTAAAACATTTCGCATTTTTACATATAAATGCCATTAAAAATAATAATAATATATTTTGCTAGTTTTATAAATTTTTACACATAAAAAAATAAATAAACTAGTTTTTTAAACGTTTATATCAATAGCTTAAAAAAATTGTCTAAATGAGTTAGAAACCTAATTCTTGTAAAATCAATGTAAGAAAAGCACTCAAAATTCAAAAAAAAAAAATACACGAATTGGGCAAAAATGCGATGTTTAACTTACAATTGCAGGTTCATATTTTTCTCTAAAAACATGGTGATAGCTCAAAATTAATTTATTTTTACCTAACACTCTCTAGTTTTTTTTTCGATTTTCATATTAAATTTTAGGTTGTTTAAATCTTTATATTCGTACGAATTGCTTTCCCCAATTCTAAGTTTACATTTTTGAATTTTATTTTTATTTTGATACTTCAATCAACCAAATTAAATTGAAATAAAAAAATATTTTAAGTTTACTATATAAAAAAAATTCTTTCTTAACTTCAAATATTTCAAACTAATAAAATTTTAAGTAATTTTAAGTGGTATCTTTTAGTACTGCAGTTACTTAATCATATTTTGTTTAATAAGAACTTGTTTCCTTTTAAAACTCAACAATTGAATAGAAACATTTCACTACATGCTCCTTAGATAAATTTGGTAGTGATATAAAGCAGTAAAATGTCTTTTGTTTATACCACTATAAGAAGAGAGTATATATATATATATATATATATATATATATATATATATATATATAGAGAGAGAGAGAGAGAGAGAGAGAATTTTGTATACTCCATTATTAATATTTCTAAAATGATTTCTAACACAGAAATTAAATATTTTAAAAAATTTTACAACTTAATTTTCAACTCATTGCATTCATTAAACATAGAAAACTTTTAAATTAAATGTAAATCATTTAATAAATTTAAGAAAAGTATGAATATTTTTTTTGTGACTAGCATCCATATCCCGAGACCATAAATTTCAAAAATGATTTGACTTAATTTTATTTCATATCTGAGGAAATTCCTTTAAAACCATTAATATGACTTCTCAATAACAGAATCCTTTTCCCTCTACAATTAAATATTAATTGATAAATAAATTTTTTTTAGATTGTTAAGCTAATTACAACAATCTAACTAAATACGAAAATAAAATAAATGGAACAAATATTTGCTTACGAACTAGATTATTATTGTAGTAAGAACTATCCAAACAAATATGCAATAAAAATTCTAATGCAAATTTTAAAACTCTGAAAGTGTAAGTACTGACATGATAGAAATATTTTTTTCCTTAAAATTATGTTTATAAGTTTGCTTGAAATATTTTTATCTATAGAGAAAGGGAAAAGAAAAATCTTTATTTCAATAGGTTGCGTTCGTTTCATTTCTGAAACATTCTCCGCACGTTTTATACATTTTTATGAGCAAGAAAATATTAATTTCAACTCGTTTTCACTCTGTAGTTCAATTTTTACTTAAAATTGCCTGAAGTAAGACCTCTTAAGGAGTAATTGCATGATGCTGCATTGTTGAAGTGGCTGAGTTGAAAAACATTAAAAAACTTTGAAGTACAGAGTTGCAAAGATGAACTAAATACTTTCATCCTACCTTTTATAAAACCAACTTTTTGTTCGCAAGAATTTGATATTAATTGGGCTCTTGAAACAAAACTTTTAAGCTTTACAAGGAATTTCTTACTTAAATTTAAAAATTTACGAGACATTTGTAGATTTTTGAAACTGTAAAAATATTAATAAATTTAAGTAATATTTATTCAGAAATATGATTTTTCTTATTTTCACCTTTATTCACCAAGTATTATTTTCAACTATATAAAAATTGTTTTAGAACTAAAATAATTATGATTCTTTGTTAAAATAACAGAGGTAAAATTTTTGACAAATCTGTTATATATTTTATATAGCTTTCATTATAATGGTGATTTTATACTTTTAGTAAAAACATTTTTAAATGTGTCGTTCTCTTTAACAATCTTCTTTAAAAATTTTAAGCGAGTTTCATAAAAATTACATTAAATCAAGTTAATTAAATAAAGTATCAAGCATATATAATTGAATAAATAAAAATTTATCTTAAATGAACAAATGACAAACTTTAACATTTATTGTAGTCGTACTCAAAATAAAGTTGGAATGTACAAGTATATTTCACATACACATATGAAAACTTGAGGATTTGAAGCCGATATAATATATTGTGGGGATAAAACATTAGAAGAAGAAATTTTTAAAATTTAAGGTAAGAGATAGACAGAAATGAATTTTCTATTGAAATGATATTTTCTTTTTAACTAAGATCTACGGCATTCCTTTTGTGGTAAATATATGAAAAAATATATAAACTTAAACTGTTCATATTAGTATTGCATGAAATATTTCTGGGATATATATATGGATGTCGACTAAATTTTTGCCGTATCTTTTTAATTTTAATAATTCACCATTTCATTACATATTTTTTGATTCAATATTCTAATCATTTAAATGGGATAAAATTGAATAGAATCATTAAAGTAAGTTGAGAAAATTTTTTATTTTGATTCAAACACTTTCTTCTGCAATTAATCAAGGTTCCAAGGCCGCAAAAGCTGATCATGACATTAGTACGGATGATAGGGAAAATAATGAAAGGACTGCTTTGGGTTGGTATGCCAAGTTTAAAAATGAAGATTTTGAACTCTGACACATTTCAATGTTTATAAAAATTTCTTTATATATATATATATATATATATATATATATATATATATATATATATATATATATATATATATATATATATATATATATATATATATATGTATATATATATACTAGCTGAATGCCCGTTCTTCGCACGGGGTAAATAAAAATAAGTTAAGTATCAATAAATCACATTTGAGAAACACAACAAATCATTCTGAAAAGCACATAGCGACCACTATGAAAGAGCTTAATGGAAGAACCAGGTAAGTGACATTTTTAAGGGAATTGATGAATCACTGGTTTTGCCTTTTTATAAATCTTAACACAACTAATCACATAAATTTTTAGTATGCTAGTATGATTTTTTATTTCAAATTAGGCAATAATGTTTTATTTTCTAGGTAGTAGTTAGGTTTTATTTAAAATTGGGAACAATAAAGCGAAAAATTATTAGTCCCGTCTTCTATAAAATTGGTAATGAAATACTTCGAATACAACTTTTTTTCATTATGAAAATGTCACTTATCTGCTTCTTCTACTAAGTTTTTCAATTAATATACCTAAAATTACTTTTTTTATTATTCAATATTATTTGTTGCCATTTACGATGTTTTTACGTTATTGAAGTAAATAAAACTTGCTTTTTGTAATTCATCCCATTAAAATAAAGAGAAAATGTATTTAGCATCACTTGGCATGATGCTATTACTCGAAGCTAATCCAATAATAATTAAACCTTAGCATTATCAAATAATTTTCTCCGGTACATATCCTTTTCGAGGGACCGTTCTGAAGTATCAGTATTTAAACGGCTTAGTATTGGTTCTGTTTTAATCATAGATAAATATATCATTATAATATTTTATATCCATATTAGCATATTTGGTACTTATTATATAACCCTTCAACATTTAAATTTTGTGAAAAATATATTTGTCAGTGACAGCCAACTAAAGCCGAAATTGAAAAAAAAATTGAGTTCTTATTTGAAAACTTGATAGGGATTTTGGAGAATAGCTATTTCTCTATCTAACCTTTAATTTATTATTAAAATATTTGGTAGTGAAAGAACAAAGTTCTTTTGCTCTCATTCATTAAAATATTAATAAATTATCTTTGCTACCACAGGAAAAATATTTTCTCCAATCACGGAAAACCCTTGTAGAATTTTTATCAAAACTGCACCAATTAGTATAATACCAGTAGTATATATTACCGTCAGGGATACATATAAATTAAGCATCATCTGTGAATGGTGATTTTCTACGGTTTTCTTAGCAATTTTTTTATTAACTTTTTTTTCCTTTTAACTTTGCTTTTTAGAGCATAGCTTATATATTTTTTTATTTCAATTAATACATATTATCAATATTAATAAAGCATTAGTGTCAGTAATAAGATATCGATTAAAAATGAATAAGTAACTTTTCTCCTATATTTTTGCTATAATTTTGATCAGTTTCTTATGTCAATTAACAAATTACCAACATTAATTAAGCATCATTGTCGTCATTGATAATATGACGATTCCTTACGCTTCTTTTAGACAAATAAATAGATTAACTCCATTACTTCTGCTTTCTAGTACAAAGCTTATTTCTTTCATTTCAATATATTATTATTTAAATTAATTAATCATTATTGGCATCAATAATGTGGCGATTTTTTACGTTTCACCTACACAAATAAAAACAATATTCCCATTAATTTTGCCTTTAAATACGTACATATTTTTTCTATTCAACTACTGTTGACTTTTAAATTAATTTTTTTTTGGAAAAATGTTTGAAAATAAATGTAAATAAAAAAAATGTGTGGTATGAGACAACGTTAAAAGTATAAATTTGGTGACGGAGTTCTCCCGTGTTACCACATCATGTTGCTCATTGAATTTATCTGACATAAAAATAATTCCATATTTAAATTCGCGCAAAAAGTTTTTTTATCAAATGGAGCTATAAGCCAGATATTGTCACTGATGTTATACTTAAAATATGTGACAAAACTGAATTGTCTATAGTTAAATGTAAGGCAATGACTAACGTTTAACCAATCAGAAAATTCCATTCCGTTCGAAAGGTTCGTCGTAGAATGATCTAATATCGACAGTGACCTTCCTCGTGCTTCAAACTATCTGTATGCTAAGTTCCGTCGATTTCATTTGAATGATTTAGGAGTCTATAAAGGACACACACACAGAGATTTTTTACGGTTACCCAAAGCGCTTTTCTCTTTATTTTTGCTTTTTAGAACAGAAGTTCCTTTTTTTTCAATTAATACATATTACCAACATTAATTAAGCATCATTGGCGTCAATGATAGTAAGACGACTTTTTACGGTTCTTCTAGACAAATAAATACTTTTACTCCATTTCTTTTTCTTTCTAGTACATAGCTTATTTCTTTTATTTCAATATGCATATATTACCTTAATTAATTAAACATCATTGACATAATAAAGCCTCATTGGCATCGAGTTTTTATGATTCTCCTAAACGAATTAGTACAACTTTCCCATTAATATTCGCATTTTGAATACATAAATATCATTTTTTCTATTTTCATTAGCGTTGATTTCAAATATGTATTTTTTTAGAAACACGTTTGAAAGAATTAATATAAATAAAATAAAATCGCGTTGCATCAGACAAAGTATAAATTTGAAGACGTAGACCACGCGTGCTACCACGTAATGTTCATCGAATTCATCTGGCATAGCGAATATAAAATTATCAAATATTTAAATACGTGCAATAAACTATTTTTTGACCAAACAGAGCTATAAGTTAGCAATTATCACTAATGTTATCTTTAAAATATGTGAAATTGAATCGTTAAATTTAAAACAATGGCTAACGCTTAACCAATCAGAAAATTCCATTTCGTTTTTCGCTCATCACACAAGAACGATTTGTCGCAGAATGTTTTAATGTTGACAGTGACCTTCCTCGTGCTTGAAACTGTCTGTATGACAAATTTCATCACCTTTCTGTCCGATGGTTTAGGAGTCTATAAAGGACATACACATAGACATTCATTTATATATATATAGAAGATTATATATATATATATATATATATATATATATATATATATGCGTAGAATCACAATATTTCTCTTGCTTTATCATGCCAAATTAAAATGATAGTGATAGAGTTATCAGATTGTTATTACAAGTTAATGGTATTTAAATAGGTTTCGCTCGTATTTATTCAAAAACATTTTTCCATTATCATCTAAGCATTATTTTCAACAGAAAATAAATTGGTTTTAAGTTTTAAAAAAATTATCGTGCTTTAATGAAATAGTTGGGTTGGAAAACATTAAAAAGATTTGTTTCGACTGCGCTGCTATGTATTTTATATGACTTTCCTTAAAACGCCACAATTATATGGCATTATATGGCAACACAATTTTCTGACACAAATAATTAAAAGCGAATGTACACTAGCGAAAACCAAGATCTCGATTAAATTGTTCAAAACACAAACACAAACAGAGTAACGAAATTTTTTGAATAGATGTTTGGAATGAAATTTAAACATCTGACTTTTTTAAAAAAAAGTTTTAAGCAAAAAAAAAAAATATTTAATAAATTTCGCCTAAAATTTGTAGTTCGTGATTTAAAATGACATAGTTTGAAATTGTGTAAAAATGATGTGTTCGTGTTAAGTTAATATTACAATGTGAAATTTGTTTTGCCTTATTGAAGAAAGACATTTAATAATTATTGAAGAAAATATTATTTCAAACAATAATCTGTGCATACACAATATTTATAAATGTGTTCAAAGCAATTTCGAGTCACTTTAAAAGTTTTTGAGACTTAGAGAAAAGTTCGAAGTGCAAATTGACATAAAAAGCGACTATTCGACTAATTTCTTACACGAACTTTTGAAACAATTTTTTCCACCTTATTGCAATCTACATATTTTTAGGGTTAAGAACCTGAATCCATTGAAAAAAATCTATGTTGTTCATATAAAGGGATTATTTGTGTGCGACTATTTAAAGTTTTTAATAACTAACCCTAATTAATTATCTTATTTGAAGTTACTTTTTTAAACAATTAAGATTGCCCTATTGATTAAACATTGATAAAACTTATTGATTGAACATATTGACATTAACTAAACATACTCGTGCTAAGTTAATATTTCATTTGAGATCATTGCAAATATAAGTTTTATTTCATATCTTATATAATTTAAGATACATAATTGGGAAGGGAAAACCTGGTTGATAGAGCATTGGGCTCAAGTTTAAGATGTCGTGGGTTTGATACCCGCTGGTCATAGACACCCCGTGTCGTAAATGGTAACTGAAGGACATTAAATCTGTCAAGTTACAAAGTCCTCCATTTTCCCAAGCAAATCATACCTCTAAGGATACTAAATTGGAGATTGATCTTTCTCTGGTTCCGATCATAATGACGATCTGTAAAAAGCCGTATGGATAGGTCCACCCTATAAGCAGGCAGACTCGTGAGTGTAACTGAAAACGTAATCTTGGCCATAAACGACGCCAACGAAAAAAAAAGAAACCCACCATCTGACTTAAATTCGCTTTTCACCAAGCAGGCTCGCTGATATGAGCAAGTGGCATTAGAAACAACATTAACTACAACAGATACATAATTTGATTTTGGCAGTTTGTATTGCGTCTTAACTTAATCAATTTCTTGGATAGTTTTTTAAGAATAATAAGTTATGCTAAAAAAACATTTTAGTATTTAGCGAGTGTGTTCTACGCTATTATATGATGGAATTCTATGAAATTATTTTTGTATCTTCTTACGAAAAGATATTTTATTTCGTAAACAAAACTGAGGATGAAACTATTAGAAAAAAAAAAAAACATATTATTCGCAATGAAAAATGAATAAAGAACAACCATAACTAAAGAGACAAAGAAAATCATCTTCGGCTCTTTTACTGACACTATAATTTAATATCAGTTTCTGTTCTTTATCTGGTTTGCCACTAATTGATTTATTATGATGCATTATACTCATGCATTATGAGACGTCCAGACGTCCTAGTATTTTTTTTTCTATATTTAGATTTATTTTGCAACGGGTGAACTGCAAATCAAGAGGTTTTCCTATGAAACATTTTACCTAATATTATTGATTATACCTAATAATTTTACCTAATATTATAAATTTTTTTTTAGTAAGAAAAGCAACTAAAGAAGGAAAAGAAAAAAAATAGACATTTTTTATTTTATAATCGGTGTTGAAAATCTGATCCAATTCTAGGTTGGCGACTATTTATGTGCAAATACTAAGTCTTGTAATTTTGAAACCAACCCAGAAGACAAAAGTACTTCTGAATCAAGTATTGGGACAAACTAGCATTCGTCGGGGGTATTTTGTCCAATGGCAAGTAAATTCTAATCCATGATCCGTCTACCACTCACTGAAGATATTTTTCGTTAGTACTGCGTTCGGTACGGGCTGAGAGCAGAATTTGTATCAACCAGCCCCCACTGGGATTCGAGCTTGGATCACCTCATTGGGAGGCGAGTACTCTATTCCCTGAACTACCACGGCTCTAATGAAAGAATCGAGTCTTCAGTGACTTGATATACATATACCACATATATGAAACGCTAGTTTTAGATATGAAATGTCAGGTTTGGCTCTTAACAATAATACTATGCATTCAGATTGGCTGCCATTGAAGTTTTTAATAATCTCTTTTCAAATGTTCTTTTTATGATTTTAAATTATATCTACTAAGGAAATGACGATCTGTGAATATTATTATTTGCTAGAAGGATATTGTTTAAAGAATAAGTGTTTGAAGAGTATTGTTTCTTAAAAAAGTTATAACTTTACAAGTAGTAAAACAGTATTTAACACATCTTGCTTTCAATGATACACGACACAAAATATAGTATAGACATAGTAGCATTTTATAAATAATATTAATTTCTCCTAAAAAAGCCACAATTTTTAAACTACTTTCAAAAACATTTTAGTAGTTTATTAATTTCAAATCGACTTTAGCAAGGTTTCGGTTATTCAGTTCATTGCAATCTTAAGAAAAAACATAGTGTTTAGCATGATGGTTTTGAATTGAAAGAGGGCTTTTGTGCTGTAAGTTTAAAAAGAGCCCAGATAGTAGTCTAATGTTGACTTTAATGTCAGCAACAACCTTTATCAAAAAGCCTAACAAGGTTTATAAATGATTAGCAAATAAACCATACAAACTTTAAATAATTTGAAATTAAACTTGCTAAAGCGCTATTATGTTCGGATTAAGCTTGCACAAAAACCGTTTTATATGAAACCGTTCATTAAGATTAAATCAGTCTTTACAAAACAAGGCTAGAAAAATCTTCTAAAATTAAGGATAATTATTCCCCTTTTACAAATCAAGAATAGAAAGCGTTCACAAATGGTGGATAAATTCACTCTTTGAAATTTTATTTTTAACTTTACGACCATCACAGTAGAAATAAAAAAGGTTTATTTGCACAGGCTTTTATATAATTTCGTTAACACTATAAAAGTGAAGGATGGCCTGATCATTAAATTTTTATCTAAACAAAATGTTACAATTAAAATCCTTGGCAAAGCTGGAATGAAAAAAAAAAAAACGATATACAACCAAGATATAAAAGATAGCAAAATTTGCAGTAAAAGCTAAGAAAATGAGATTTTTTTGCAAAAATGTTTGCATGGCTTTATTATATCCTTATGAAAACAAGGTTGGCATATTAATAGTCATTATAGCTTTAAAAAAAGGATTAATTATTCAACCTTTCCATACAAACCAAGTGAATGCCTGCTATTTAAAAACGTGATATTGATATATTTTATATTTAATAAAAAAATTAAATAGTCCTCTACATGAAACTTAAAATTATACGGCTAAGATTATTTAAGTGTCATTTTACTTTTTCCTTTGGACTTAGAACCCTAAATATAATTTGATAATTATTAGAAACTAACTGAAAGAAAATAGAACATTGTATACAAATTGTGTGAAAATTGTATTGTTTCGAAATATTTTTACTCACTTTTGATTTACAGCGATTCATTTCTGAAAAAAATAATTCTAAAAAATTAAATGTACATCAAACATACACGGATAAATTGTATTCAGAAGATTAAATACTAGGAATTTCTGTTGGTACATTTATAGAATACATTTTAGTCAAAAGTAGGTATTTGGGAAAGTATATATGTTGCAAAGGGAAAGAACCTAAAAGAAATTGTAAATACAATAAAAAGTTAAATTATATCAATAGCACTAAATAAATTGCGTTATTTCAGTAACCTAATCGCGACGTCAAAAGTTAGTACACATACACTGTAAAAAATTCCAGATCAAATTATGGTTCAAAGTAGAGAACGGTAATGAACTTTGAGCGCATTATCCGTATAAATTCCATTCTTACCGCAATTTTTAAATGTTTTGTTCTGCAACATGATCCGGTAAAAATGGATTTTACGGAGCACCCTGAGTGCTGGTGTTTTTTTATCGCAACTTGATCTGGAATTTCTTACAGTATGGGTCTAAGTTTTTGAATTAATATGATATGAAAAATATGAAGTTTATTGAAGCAAAATACGCGTAAAATTAAGGTAAATAATATAAAGAATTCGCGTATTTCATCAAGAACTAATTGTTAAGTTAAATGTGAAAACTCTTTAATGAAATGGCAACAAAACTATTAACTCTTTTAACATTAAAAAACAAAGATAATATCAACAATTGTTTAGTGTTTACTAACTGTTAATTGAATAAGAATAATCTTAGAATAATCTTTTCTTAACAAATACAAAAAAAGCTATTTAGTGTAGAAGGAAAAAAAAAGCATCACACCAATTACGTACTTTTTACATTGCTCACAGAAAATTAAGTTAGAAGAAAAAATCTCTTTTTTCTGAAATCTGGTGAGAAATAAGAAATGAAGTAATAAGATAAAAACTGAGCTTGTAAATGTGTGTTGTTTCAGATTTTTGTTCCATGAAAATCTTTGATATTTATATCAAGTATGCCGAAATGCAATTATTAAATCTATTGTCATCCAAATTATGTAGCATTAAGTTTATAATAATTACATCCTAAAAGCACCGACATTGTTGTTTTTTTTTGCAACTTTAATTGGATTTTGTTAGATAAACGTTTAAAAAAAGTCATTTTTTTTCTTACAAATTTTTTTTTATAAATTATATCATCATAAATTAAAACAAGAGACTTCAAAATCCCGAGGTTGTGACAACTGTGATTTAATAAAAAAAATGCATGTAATTTTATTAAAGAATAAAGAATTAAACAAGCGATACTAGTTTTCAACACTTTTAAATCAGGAAAAATTTTATAGTTTCAATTTTGAAAACAATTTGCCGTTAAATCTTTTTTTATGAACTAATATATTTATTACAAAACAATTTAGTCGATTAAATTAAATTATTTTATTACGATTTCAGCTTATTTTTAATTTAAAAACCACTTTTTACGTAACAAACTATGTATGTTCATGCTAGCGTTAAGTTAAAAATGCGGTTATCATATATATATATATATATATATATATATATATATATATATATATATATATATATATATATATATATATATATATATATATATATTTATAAACAACCTTTATCTTTCAATTTACTTTTATTGTTTATTTCACTGACTTATCTCTTTTGTTACTTAAAGTGATTTTCTTATCTCTTTCTGTACTTTTTTTTAAAATTCCGCTCTTGTTTTAAAAAAATATTTATTATCTTAAACAAAGTGTTTTTCAAATGTAATGAGAATTTGATTCAATTGAAAGACATTAAATATAGTTTATATTTCAGTTTAATATGTTATCAAAAATTCTGTGTTTTATTTTTAAGGTAAATTTTAAAACTCTTTTAAAGACAAAAATAATTTAATGAAACAAAATTATGCATTATTTTAATGTAAAGATAATGACATTACTTATTACAAGATAGTGCAATTTTCAAATATTGAATCATTTCCAAAATATATATACATTTTTTTTTACAAAAAAGGTGCTATTATAAAGATAGAGGTCTTAAAAAAATAAGGTTATGATATTTTTTCCACGTATTTATTTTTCAATGAACATACAATAAAAATAAGATTTAAGAATTAGAAGAATGTTTTTAAAATTTAGAAAAGACAGCATTCATTTTATGGAAGTATATTTATCGAAACCTGAATCCTTTCAAATATATATATATATATATATATGTATATATATATATATATATATATATATATATATATATATATATATATATATATATATATATATATGTATATATATATATATATATATATATATATATGTATATATATATATATATATATATATATATATATATATGTATATATATATATATGTATATATATATATATATATATATATATATATATATATATATATATATATATATATGTATATATATATATATATATATATATACATATTATATATATATTAAAAACAGGTGCTATTACAAAGATGAGAAATATAAGGTTAGTTTGAGAAAAATAATTTTATCGTATTTTTTCATATTTTTATTTTTTAACGGGCATAAAATGAAAATTTAAAAAAAAAGTTTGTTTCTTTGAGAATTATGTACTTCAGTTAACATCGCATTACTTTATTTTACGCTGCTTTCCTTTTTAATGACAATATTAAATACTTACATTGTATTTTAAAGATTATTAAATTTAACTTAGTAGTTTAGTAGTGTTTTGTAAAATAAATTTTTTTTTAAAATTTCATTTAAAACAGCTAGCACAATTACTAAGTTTTCCTAACCCTTGTTCACTATTGTTATCTAACCGGCGGAAGAATGGTCAGAGTTCCTTTCGAACCATTTCGCGTCTTATTCTCGATTCGGTATTGTTCGTATTGTTTGTTTTTAATCAAAAATAGCTACTCTTATGGCTTCATATAAATTAAGAATACGTGCAGTATTAGACAGTTTTGTATGCAGTTCTTAATATGGGGAATTGTTTTATTTCCCATGTAAAATCCAAACCTTTCACTGTAATTACATTGATAACTAATCCAGTTTATCTGGCCTTTTACTCAAATTACGCTACTTAGTAAGTGTTTACGTTGCTAATAAACATGCACACTCCATGTTATTGTGTGTTATTTTTCTCGCCTGTTGCACGATATATAACCACATATTTCTCTTTTAGACATTTTCCTAGAATTCCAATAGAACAATATCGAATATTTGCAGAACAAAAAAGATCGATTTTGGTTGGTTCTCACTCCTAGTCGTTGACATAGAAAATCGTTAGGAAGTTGAAAATTTCTCCTTCCAAAAGCAGCCCTTTTCAGGTTATTTTACGTACAATTTCCGATAGATCTTGTAAGCATCATTAGTTTAATGCATCGTTAATGAGTCGTGTTAGATTTCGTGATATAACGCAATGAACATGTTTTACGTTCACTGCAAAAAGAACATATGTTAGATTCATCGATTTTTGAAGCTTTTCTCCCATAGTTATGACAGTATTATAAATCAAATACTGCAAGCGATTGCAGGAATTATTGTATTGAATTTTTCGATGAAAAGTTGAGTAGCTTTATTGAAGTTAGGATGTGCTAAAATGATAAATTTTTCATTTCTGAAACAATTTTCGGGTATATTTGTATCTTAATAGTGGATTTTCCCTTTATTTATATTTAAAGAAAATATTATTAATGGACATAAATATATGCTTTACTTTGGAAAACAGACTCTGCCTACAAGTTCTGTTGTTACTAATATGCTTTTAATTGCGATATTTCCAAAAACTTTCATAAAAGTTGCATCATCTAAAAAAATGTCATTTTTGTTATGTAAAATAGGCAATTCCTTTATCTTCATTCAAATTTTTTTTGTTATATTTTTGTGCAAAATTACAAATGCAAAATATTGAAATTCCTTTATAATTTTCTTTTACTTTTTTTTATGATATATTTAAAAATAAGCACATTATTAAAAAATATCTAATATTGAACTAGTTGACTAAACTACAATTTTTAATAATATTTAAAAAGAAATATTATGCTTGACTTAATTGCAATCATTCCGTAATTTTTTAATACAGACAAGAGACCTGAAACACTCTTTAAAGGAATATAAATTTATTTTTGGGGGGTTCTTTATGATATTTGTTCATAGATAAACAACAAAAGATTTTAAAATAAGGACTAACTATACTATGTATCAAATAAGTTTTGTAAAATCCTCTGCAATCACAACAGAAGTTTAATTTTAATATTTAATATGTGTTATGAAATAGTGAAAAGTAATTCATATAATTAAATGAAACTGACTCTTAATGCGTATTTATAATAAATTTAATATATTTAAATAAAACTGACTCTTAATACTAAAACAAAAGTGTTACTAGAATAAAAAAAAATTCTTTTTGATAAAAGATCATTATTCATTTTGTTGCAAACCATTTTAAATATTTTCTTGAGAAAGAAAGGAAAAAACTATTTATTTATTTATTCTAAATTCCATTATTACCAAAATTACTATGCCCGCCGAAAAAAAATGAATGCAACTTTTTGTTTTTCCAAATTTAGTTTTAATTTTCGTTGAGTGTTTTATGAAAATTTTAATTGTACGAGTGTCACGAAAGAAGCAATTAGAATTTATTGTATTTTTTAAAATACTATTATAAATACAAAAAAAAACTATCTTCAGGTATTAACATTTAGTGATGAGATATTTCAGAGATAAATACAAAATTTATTCAATTGCCCCTCGCTTCGTGCAATACGACCTGATATATAATGCACGATAAATATTTTTTATTATGTAGTAAGTGATTTTTTTTCTGTAAGAAAAAAATTTGCCTCGTGTTTTAAATATACAGTATTATTTCAATTTTAGAATCAATAGAAAATAAGCAAATAAGCTTCAGGGTTACTCGACGACGAAGGGAATTTGAGAAATTGTTACATGCTATACATATTTTTATGAATATGAATAAAATTATCCTATGATTCGCACTTTGTACAAAAATATATCATACATGCATGCATATTTGCAAAAAAAAATTTTTTTTGGGACTATTTTCTCAATTTTAAGCCTGGCGTGTGAGTCAAAGCAGCAGAATCGCTCTGCATGAAGTAAATTATGAGTCGAAATGCAATATGGTCGAAATGTTCAATTTGAATAGTTTTGCCTTACAACAAACCAAGTTGAGAGCTTAAACGAATTGAACAGTTTTACCTTGAAATGCTAGAAATTTGAAATGTGAAGTTCAAATATTGTTCATAGTTTCAATATATATCGTTCAAAATCTTAACACATTATTCAAAATTGCTACCCTAACATGTTGCTAAGTTTATTCTTGACGGCATAAAGACGCATTAAACTTGAATGATAACTTGTTTCAAGATAACACATTACTAAGTTTGCTGCTAATTTGCCTCAAATTATGGCTTAAGACAATTTACATTATTCTAAGATTGAAGTAAATATCTGAGGGTAAAGGCCTTATATTATTATTTTTTTTTTTTTTTTTTTGCTTCGAATCAAGTGATGCATATCCTGTGTTCGTTAAAAAAAATATTTGAAGTTTTCTTTGAATACTCTCAGAAATAAAACTCTCACTTCTGAATATTCAGCAATCCTTAAGTTATACTTCGTTAATTTTGGGAATTATCTTTTCTATCTTGAAATGACAAAACGAACTCTCAGATATATGACGAAAATACTTTCTCAACTCGAAACCTCATCATATTGCATTATGGGAGATTGTTAACTAGAATGACGAAACTAGAATGAAGACTAGACCTTCAAAAAACAAGTGACGAATTGGACCGATCGGCAGTAAGGTGGTTAAGGAGTTGACCTCGCGCCAGGAAGATCTCGGATTCAGATCTCGCTTCGGGGATTGGTGTATTTCTCTGGTTTTTGCGCAGTAGGGGTGACATTGATCCTCCTATAGGATGCCCACGACAAAGAGATTATCAGAAATGATAGATATATCAGGCACAGCAGAGAGGGGGGGGGGGTTTAGAATAATCAAATATTTCTTTGATTTTGACGAAAATCATTTTTTCAAAAATTGATAATAATTATTCCGTCACTTTGACGAAATTTTTGCTCAAAGCATGTACCAGGAAACAGTTTCGTCAAAAACAAATTAAGTTCCATGATATCTGAGTATCTATTTTTTTAAAGTGTAGAAACTTATTTTAAAACAAAAACATGTTGTTTTTAAAAAAAAAAAAAAAAAAAAAAACAACTTGGTTTATATTTTTAAAATTCGAATCTTTGTAATATTAAGCATTTGAAATCAAAATAAATTTTCAAAATAAAACTGCCATACTATTGCTTATTTCAACCTATTTTCGTATTTCTTGCTGATCAATGACACTAAAAAAGTTCACGTCTTTGCGAGGTGATTAAAGCAACACGTTGCTGAAAGAAAAATGCGAAGCAAATTAGCCAATCTTCACTTCCTTTCCCTAATGTATTTCTTTGCTCTAATGTTCATATCAATTAAGGAGTAAAGGGACGAAAATAAATAATGTACTTTTTTCTTTCTTCACGCGCCTTTCGTGTCTCGATCTTGAAAGAAGTAGCACGGCAAGCGTAAGAAGAAGTTTTCGATTTCTATGACTACACATAGTTGGATCGTCCATCAAATTGCACGTCATCCCGCGGACGCTTGGGACCTACCGGGTGACGACGTGACATTTGGCGCGCAAGTGTCTCAAACATCCATCATCTTTTGTCAGATGGGCAATCCTTCTTGGAAATCGGCCAGCCGGAAGAATTCCGATAGCTATTCACACCGAAAGGTACCAAAGACTTCAAAATGAAAGGAAAGAGTTTAATTCATATTTAAATTTCGATACCCGTGTTTGTAATAATTATTGCTCTATTATTATAAATATGATGATAATTGGAAATTTCACTTTAACTACTATAAATTAAATATATTCGCCAGCGTTATCAGCTCTGTCATTGTCCAAATAGAGCTTCTTTTTTTTTCTGATAATCAAATGGCAAACTTTGGCCATTTGGCTACTGAAGATTAACTATGAAATGAAGAAAATTAATCAGTACATTTCGGATATGAGTAAAAAAGTAATATTTAAAGAATAATATTTTTTACGAATGATAGGATACACTTTGTACTAAGTAGACTAGATTATTAACTAAATTTTTAAAATTTCTCAAAATATAGAATAATTTTTGAGAGTCAATACGAAATTCTATGATCTTTTATTTTTGTAAATTCTATATTTTGAAAAATTCAAATGATTTAGTTACGGATCTCTCAAGTATGCCATCGTTTTCCAATATTTGGAAGTCTATTTTAATTTAATCAGTTACAACCAAGGGTTCAGCCAAATTCCCTTACACCTGTTTCTTATCTCCACATCTTTTTATTTTCTTATTTAACTTTGTTCTTCTGTCACTATTGGTTAAATTACTTTGCACGTATTTGTTTCCTCGTTTTCTCTAACTTTATTTGGTGCTTAGAGACTGAGCAGGGTTCTTGTTTATGGAAGTGAAACTGCAGTATGTATATTTATGAACTTTTATTTGTACTCGATTCATGTTGTTTTTTGAAAACAATTTGCTAAACCAGTTTAAATTCATAAATTTTACATTGTTATGTTTAAAATAAAACCAGTGTATGTTAGTACCTTTTTAATCGTTTGAAAATTTTATGTTAATAATTATTGAATTTTTAAAAGTGCAAGTCATCCATAACAACTGCCGATAAGTTTATGAACTTCTACGACAATAGTATGGTATGCAGTTATGAATATGCAAAATTAAGTGTTTACTCAAATTTCCTACTATTCTTTGTATTAGAAATGACTTGAAAATTCAACAAGACTTAGTTCTAATGAAACAGTGTATAATCTGTGTGTAATGCGATTACCACACGGAATATACACTGCCCACTTTCCCTAAGTCATCATATCGGGAAATTCTTTCACAATTTAGTCAGTTTATTCGAGACTAGATCCCTTGTTAAAATGTTTGTAGTCCTTGAAGAAATTATTGAGAATGTCGCCTGGGCTGATAGTAATGATTTTCACGCAGCGTCTGAACCTGAACTTTTCGCCAAAAAAAATGGACCGTCCTGAATAACTTTAGATCTAATGATCGGATCTTTAGTTCTAGGACTCAATCTTAATGTTTCGAGTGGGAGATCTCAAATATGCTAATTAATTAGTACATGCAATATTTTAAATTATGAAATCAGACACAAAAACCTAGTTTCTCTGAATAATCAAACTATCTTTGTACATTCAAAAGTATGTAATTCAATAGAAAGAAAAACATGTAATGTTGTTGGAAACCGTATTTGCCTTAAAGAGAAAAATACAGAGATAAAAAATATAAACAAAACAACATTAGAAGAAACTGAAATATTTAAATAATCACGATTACGGTTAATATTTAAAATTGCCTAAGTAAAGGTAACTTCTATTAAAGTTTTGATTGATTATGATTGTTTTAATGTATGTTTATAAAAATAGGTTTACATATCATACTGATATTTTGAAAAATTAAATCTCAATGAGATCCCCGTTTCTTTTCCAAAATCCAATTTTCAAAAAAAGCAATAGTATCAATGATATGTTTGTACTCCATTCTAGGAAAAGAAAATTCACAAATATAAACCTTCTCAGTAAAATATAAGAATGTAGTATTTCCTGCATAAAAAAGGATTTAGACACAGTATTATTGGTATTTTGCTTCTTCGTTCGTATCTGCTAAAATATGATAAAATAAATTTTAAACTAGTTTCTTAGAAACCAAATTTCCCCTATTTTTTCCGAAAAAAATGTTCTTTTTCTCTAAGCTGTTTCTTATAAACATTCAGTTCTCCTTTTAGAGAGTATTTTTTCTGAATTCAAAATGTTTGTTTATTACAGTGTTCTTCAACTACCGTGATGGTTACAAGCTTTGAGAAGAGATAGGGTGCCTTTTAAAAGGATTAAGAATTTGTGTGCAAGTGTCATCATGCTTCGCTAGAGGTGCTTTACTGTTACGGTCTGTCTTCTTTCATTTATTTAATGTTAACACATATAGTATGGTAGTATGGGTGCATTTTAAATGACACATTTTCTTAATCAAAATTTATTTTACGTTAATTTTATATTTTCTAATATTTGTTGCTGAAAATTGTATTCAAACAACTGCGGGTTTAGATACTATGTCACACTCTATTGCTTTGGTGATTAAAAACAAGAGCTCTCCAATTTGGTCGTCATATCAGCAAATTAAAATTAAACAATTTTTTGACATTAATTGTTTAAAAAAAGCATAAATTGAGATAAAACAATTCAGACAAATCTTCTGGTTTGAACAGTTAAGATTAATAGGAAGTGCTCTTGCGATGCATTGCACTTCGTTCCATGCTTTGCTAATCTTTTTGATGTATGTTATCTGTTTTTAAAGTTTTTTGCCATACGCTGTATCAGAACTTAAAATGTGTTTCAAAGTTAAAGGTCTTTTTATATGTATGACTACTATTTCTTTCTACTCTGAAATATTCGTGAAATTTCTGGTATAAAAATTTTTTAAATTCTTTTAACCTGAAATAAAGATTAATTTGTGTGCAATTCGTGTGAAATAAGTTGGAATTATTATATTTGTTTTCTTCTTTTCCTTTAGAAAGGTATAATTTAAGTGCGGTCATAGAAATATAGTCATAGAAAGTACTTCATTTAAACTTTTGTTAGAAATCTGAGTAAACTTTTGAAACACTGCTGTAAACTAAGTCTGTCAAAAATATGAAAGAAAAAGATATCCTTATTTTGAAATGAATTTAATTATATATATCGTTAATCAATGATCTATTTTATCTTGTTTAATTAATCTCGTTAAACAAACATTAATAATTCAAAAATGGCCACACATTTGGATAAATCTTAATAAAAATTTACAAATGAAACGGATTACAAAATAAGAGACAATTATTATGAAAGATATATATTTCAGAAAATGTATCACTTAAACATTATTTTTAATATTTTTTAAATAATAGGCGTTTTCTTTTTGCAAAAAAAATAAATAAATAAATAAAACAATTCCCCTTAATTTTATTTACAAAGAGATTTCAAATCCTTACATTATCCTTAGGTTTATTCTATTCGTTTCTTATGTTTCTCTAAATTCACTAGAATGTTTGAAAAAGAGTAACACTTTCGAATCAGAATTTCCTATCCTTCTTTTTTTTATACACTTATTCTGCAAAATTTTTTGATGAAATCGGAAAGTGACTATTTGATTTATGGATCTGTTTTTCCTTTTCAAAAAGTCCGTATGCCGATTTGTAAAGAAAGAAAGGGAATCGCATCATGCTCAATTTAAAAATCAGGATAAAATCTAGTTTATCCAGCCTTTATGATATGATTTTATGAGAATTGAAGCAGACGCTATACTTCTTAAACTTCCTATTTTAAGCAATATTTTTTAAAGGAACCGTACATAACGTTAAAAATGTCGAAAAAGTAATATTAAATAATGAAATTACATATTTTTTTTTTCTAAATGTATTAAATGCCACATTTATTACAATATTTAATTTAGTATATCACTCTAATCTATCAGAGATCTCATTTCATTTTATTTCTTTTTTTTTAAAGATTTTTGAAGAATCATATGTCTTGTTAAGAAAAACAGCAATAATGAATGGTAAACGCGCGTAGATTTGTTGTATTCACTAAGAAAAAAAGTGTGGTTTAAACTATTAGAATTTGTTACCATATTTCTGGCTCTATGTGAACCTTAAAAAGATCGGTAGTTTTTACCGAAGCGCTTTGGAATTCATTTTAGTAAAGTCAGCAATAAAATATGGTTTTATAATTTGCAATAAAACTTACCAAATGTGGAGGAATTGATACTTTTATCATGATACTTTAGATCATGGTATGAAAATCATTTATTCGGTTAAACTACTTTTCAGTTTTGTATTTTTGTATTGAATATGTGGAAATAAGAACTACAATTTTAAGTATTAGAATTTTCGATAAACCATTGTCATACAAACGGAAAAAGTACAAAATGAGTGGTTTAAGTACTTTACATTTTAATTTTATTAGCCAGAATTATGGGCTTTCTTTACAAGAAATACATTGCTTTACAATTTTAGAATTTTTTTCTACGTGTTAAAGGACATAAATTATATAATTTACCATGGAATTTTCAATTATATTAATTTAACTTATTAACTATGTATTATATTTACTTAAAACTTCACCCCAAATATTTTCTAATTGAAAACATGATGATAAATTAACCAAAATAATAAAACTTTTATTTGAAAAAAAGTTTAAAAGTTTATATCCATATCAGCTTCAAAGAACTGTTAATTGATAGCAAAGTTTAATAGTATTTAAACCGGAAAAAAATCTGCCCTCAATTCAAACAGTCTTACAAAATCAAAACGAAGGAAGTTAAGCAGAGAAAAAATTTAGTCTCATTTAAAAATTGCAGTCGCACTATGGGAGATTCAGAGAAATTAGTTATATTATCTCTTTTGCCAAAGAGGTAAGAAAAAAAAATTATAAATGATTTGAACTCAAAGCGAAGCTTTAATTTGAAATTATGTTTACTATCTTCCTAAAAAATATTTCTATGACCTTCAAAACAAACAAATAGCTTATTTATTTAAAAACAATTTAAACATAGAATTTAAAATTGATCATATTTTTTCATCTAGAAATAAATTATTAAAATAAATATATAATTCTATTTTTTTATTTTGTTATAATATGTAAAAAACGGTCTTAAACAGAAGAAAAAGTACTATATCACCTCAAATTCATCAAAAATGAGATACAGAATAGTTAAACAACTAGTGTATAGTAATTAATTTATTTAATGGTTTAAGAAGTTTGCATAACTTTTTTTTTAACGCAGTTAGTATACTCCACGTAAAATATACAGTGTTTAAGACTTTAATTACTACATAAAAAATCTAAAATATTTTTAAGAGTCAAATTGCGCTCTGTAGTTTTGTGATAATTATCTTTTAACGAAGTTTAAATGTCAAGCTTTCATTATTACTACACTGCAAAGAATGGATAATCATATTTCACAAAACTTTCTTCGTTTTTGACGAAATTGTTTCCTGATATGGTACTCGGAGTTAACATTTCTCCCAAGTGATGAAATGATTATCATCGTTAATTCGAAGAAGAAACTAATTTCGTCAAAAGTAATGAAATAATTCACCATTCCAGTTTCGATCACTTTGTCTACATTGTAGTTTTACCTTTCTAGTTAACAATCTCCCAGGATGTTTTGCAATAACATGCTGAGTTGAGGAAACATTTTCGTCATACTTTTGAAAGTTCGTATTTCTGCCCAAATCGCGTGATTCCGAAAAGGAATGATTCTCAAAATTAACGGAATGCAGCGCAAGGATTGATGAATTGTCAAATATGAGAGTTTTATTTCTAAGAATGTAGAAATCTTTGCTCTCAGCCTGTTCCCCAACCAATCCCCGCTCTTGCATCTCACTCATCATTATATTTTTCTTACGCAACATTTTTCGCAAAAACAATGTACATATGTAACATATGTAACATCTGTACATATGTAAATCTTACAAATCTGTGTAATATTATGTTAAGATGTGTTAATCGCAAGGATTTGAATGAAACTTTGAAAAAAAATCCGAATGAGCTTGAAAAAAATATAGCTTGGGGCGACATGTATAGCGAATTGAGCAAATCAAGAACTATTTAACGAATATTTTATATCATTACAGAAGTTCAAACTTGAAGCAATTTTCATATTTTTTTATATAAGTATATGAAATAAAGCTTATTTTTATATTTTTTTTAATATTTCAATATAAAAATTTGGATTTAAATCTGGCATTTATTTTTTATTAATTTTAATAGTTACTCAAGCACAAGCTTATCAGGATCACAGGGAAGATCAAGAAATTTTTCTACAACATTGGTAAACTAGTCATTATTCAAAGCTGAAACATAGTGGAATGATTATAAAAAATGAACTTAAAATCATATAGCTTCCAAACAAATTAAGACTTCGAAAAGTAGAAAAAAAACTTGCGTTTAATTTACAAATAGAGACGAGCCGCTCAGAACATCAAATTGACGATGCATTGCCGCAGGCTGCAAAATATGAATATATTATTATTATTTGCATATTTTATTATAATAAAATATTAATTTGTTTTCATTTCATCCTACTCCCAGTACATTTTTTTTATATAATATCTTTTATGATGTTTGCGCGTCAAGCAAATGTAGCATTAAGAGGAACAATGGTAACATATATTAAAAACACACTTCCTATATTTTAAAGAAATTATTGAATGTGTTTTATTATTTGTGGTGTAACTTATGCAATTTATATTTGCTTAATTAATTTATTCTAATTCTTAAAGATCTCTCAAAACATGAATTATCCTCGATATTCGTAAACAGTACGTTTCGTTAACGGTACTATAATTCAGCCTACAACTAAATAAGACTTCAAATACAATGTTTGATTTCAAATATAAGGCATATAGTGCTATCCAAGATATAAATAAACTGAATTGATGAGATTCAAATATAAACTTTTCCATCGTTTCTAAATTGCATTTCAACAAAAAAATCAAGTTAGTAATACTTTTATATTGCATAATGTTTTAATTGACACCACGCATTTTTTATGATTAATAAAATAAGATATGTATTTTAAATTATTTTCTTTTAAATGAGAGCTAAAATTGAGTGTTAACATTTGTTTCAACTTTGCTCTTTTTTGAGAAAAACAATAGTGATAAAATGTTGCCAATTAAAATTAAATGTGTGTTAGAAAACAATAAAAAATCCTAATGCCTTAATTTCGATTTAGTTAAACACTACGGATTTTAGCAACTGAAAATTTTATCAAGCAATGCTATTTATTTCGCGTTTTATAACTATATTTTACATCTAAAATTTTAAATTTGAAAAAAAAATTTATTGCTCAGTTTTGTTCTTTCTTTATTGTTTCACAGTAAGTCCTGATTAAAAACTTTGTAAAGTATTTTATTAAAATAATTGAGATAATTTTATTAATATTTTTACTAATAAATACACGAATCAAAATAATAACAATATGAAAACTTTGTAGGCAGAATTTACTACTTTTTCTAACTGAATTGTATACACTGGTTATTTAATAATTTTTATTTGTGTTATATTACATATTCCTTATTGGATTTTAAATAGTTCGTTGCTTATTCCTAAAATTATAATAAAGAGTTGGCAATACTAACGATCAATCATAGCGAAGGAAGAAGATCGTATAATTGTACTTGTATGTAATTACAGTGAGTCGAGTATGCGTTTTTAGAAGTGAGGAATATAGTTCATTTTGTAGTATGATTGTTTTTTGGGGAAAAGAGACCACGTGGATTAATTCTTTTTTTATATAATATCGAATGTTTTTATCACTGATAAAATTTGCTCAGAAAACCAGAGGGGCATGCGTATGTGTAAAATTCAGGTTTATTTATCCCATAGGGGTTTTTTTTGGAAATGTCATCAGGACATATATGACTCAGTGGGGCAGTAAGAAAAGAACTCATATGATCTTGTTACTTTAATGTTACATTGTAGATCCCTTTTGTTAAGCATTATAATAATAATCGTTTATAATACATAAAGAAGTATAGTGTTATCTCAACTAGCTCAAATTTACTAAGTCCCGCAGTGGACTGATCGTTAAGACACGGTTCCCAGTAAATCACCGAAGTCAAGAATGGCGGGCTGCGGTCAGTGTGCGGATGGGTGACCACTTGTATTAGTCTGCATAGGGACCGAGCGTGTGCGGTATTGGTCTTCGCTAAACTGTTCTACCGTAAAGTGCTCGACTTCGCGTGCAGGTCGTCGGGCTACTGAAGCTGAGGTTCCATCCCCTCCGCAGAGGATCAAAATTGTGATGGCATGCCTTCGGATCCTCCTCAGGGATGTTTTCCAGACCGTCGCCAATAACCCATTGGGCAGCTCTAGTGCGACGTAAATGAAATACAACAACAACATCCAAATTTACTAATCTAATTATGCTTCAACCATGTCAATGTTACACATATACTATATTTTCCAATCATATATTATTAATGCTGATTAAGTTATATTATCATACACCTTGAATTATTTCTTTCTTGGTAAAGATTACTAAAAAACTTAGCCTTATTCAACGCAGGAAATGTCTGATCAAATCGCAGCATTACGTTCCGGAATTTTGGATGCAACATTTTTACCTTAAAGCATTGTATTAGACTTTTACAGTTATATTATTTAATTAGAGTGGTTTAAAGATTTTTGAGTAATTATTACTGTAAAAAATTTTGATATATCACATATTTTGTTTCGTAACATGTTCAGGTAAAAATGGAATTTAGTGCAAAACGTACCGGCTCCCTGAGTGCCGTTTTTTTTAAAGTAATTTAATCCGAAATATTTTTGCAGTGTAGAAGTATACATAATTTTTAAAAATCGTTATGCTCTACACCCAGATAAAATTCGTAAAAACAAAAATTGATTTAGAATTTTAAAATCTTAACGTCAATCTCAAAAGGAGTTGAATAAAAAGTTATTACTACTTAAATTTAACCGAATTTTCTTTTAATTTAACACATCATTTCTTTAATAATTTTAATTGGAAAATTCAAAAAAGAGAACATTCAATTCTTATATCCCATTTCTAGAAAGTTCCATTGCAATATGATTCTTTATTTACTGTTTAAAAAAGTTTAAAGGAGGAAATGAGGATATTAAAAAGAAAAGCTGTAAAAGGAATTTCACAACATCTCGTTGTCTCGTTATGAAATAGAAAGCAAAGTAATTAGATTTATTTTCCGGCTTAAAGGAAAAATTCCGAATAAACAATAAAGAAATTTCAAAACAAGACTGGGAGAAGTAATTTCAATTTGGCAAACAGTAAAAATGCTTTATATTCATTTAAAACAATAAAAACGCGTTAAATTCATTTAAAAAAATTATTTTTATTTTATTAAATTTTGTATAGAGTAATAAAAGTAGTCCAATGTATAATAATTTAAAGTTGATTTTAGAAGTACGTTATTTTGATACAAATACAACAGTTTTTGAATTTTCATTTAATAAATAAATAAAATAACACCTCTAAGCATTACATTCTTGTATGCTTGTGCAGTTTCTGATCTTAAGGACTTGAAGTAACAGTGATTAGCTGCACCTTTTAGGTACTCGTAATTGTTGTAACTTTTTTCCCCTGTATTGTTTCCAGATAAGTGCTGCGCATGTTTTAAGAATTTCTTTTAAATAACAGCTCACAAAATATAAACATCTTACTGCTCACTCGAAAATTGTAGTGCCTATTCTGAACAACGTTCTTTTAAACAATTTTAGAAAGAAAATGATGAACCATTCCAAATTTTGTCGCGGGATTGAATCCCGCTAGGGACATGGATGTTTCTCTTTGTGCTATACTTTGTTGTGTGATGTGTGAATGTGGCCCACCCTATGAACTGGTATTTGTGGCAGTGTGGCGTGGGTAATGTTGTTTGCCTATGTGACTTTGATTCACAGGTGCCCACTGGGTAACGATAAAGAAGCAACACTTCCGGCCTCTTCTAGGGCGAAGAACGAAAGTTCAGTGCCTTCCGTAATTGAAAAAAAAATTATATTTATGCTTGAAATATCTTAAAACCAAAAGTCAATACTTAATTATGGGTGAATTTTGATTGTTTCCAGCATGCGACGCAAGAAATTAATTACGGTATTTGTTACAAAATAGTTTGTTAATATGTATCTTTTTTTTGTATATTCATGAAAAAACTGTATAAAAAATATTTTCTAGTTACTCTTCTATCCATGGAATAACCGTGTTGCTTTTGTTTATACATTCCTTCTCTCATTCCTTCAATTATAAATTATCAATAAGGGTATATATTTTCGTTAACGAAACTTCATACTTCAAACTCTTAATAAAAATAAAACTGTGAAATGCATAAGGTCTACATAAAATGTTAAAAAATTCCTGTTCCTTAGAGATTTCAAACTTTTTTTTAAAGGAATACACTACCTCAAAGTACATCAGTGATATTTCTTCTTTCTTACCAAACCAGAATTTCCGTTAAATCGCTACTATATAAACAGTAAAATTACCAAATGAATGGGTTAAATATCGTATATTTTGTTTTTATTAACAAGAGTTATAGTTTTTTTTTTTTTTTTTTCAAAATGTCATTATCATGCGATACGGTAATTTTGCTGGAATATTTTTCGTCGCGTAATAAAACTAATTATTTAAAAATTAAATGAAATCAATAATCTTCTTTAATGAGATTGAAAATCAATATGAGATTAAGTAATACGCTAACGTATTTTAGTAAATATGTACAATTCACTACATGTTTACCAATATATAATTCTATAAAAAGCGTTAATACTTTCATTTTTTTCATGGAATACTTAAGTAATTATATCTTCCTTGTTAACATGAAGTAAGTAAGAATACAAATAAATCGTGGCTAAGGCCAATTTATCCTAAGAAAGAAAAACTTATTCTCCGAGATTTTTTTCTTATCTATCACATTTTCATATCTATCACATCCAACAAATATGCAGTCTTTAATATTTAAAGAGATTATCTACTTTATTCATGCTAACTTGGCATCATGACTTGACACGATCTATCATTATTTATTAGAGGGGAATAGGTACCTTGAATGACACAAAATAAAATACCTCTCAATTATATTTAGTTAATATAATACGTTTATGTGTATAATAGATAATGTTTCTGATTGATTTAAATGCACGTTTATTTTATATAATCTTTATAATTATTTAAAATGATAAAAACAGCGATATAATTTATATAAAATGATTATTCTTTCAATTTACCAAGCATATTTTAAAAGAAAGTCATATTCTATTTATGCATGCGTAAAAACTTAATCAGTTCCTATCTATTATAATTAGAGAAGATATATAATTAAGAACTTAGTGCTTAAAGAGAATGAGGGATTAACTTATTTATTATTTTCTTCTACATTTTTGTAACTCAAAAAAATAAATAAATAATAAGAAGAATAAAATAACTGAACTGTCTTCTATTTGTTGAGATTCATATACAAAATTGAAAGTTAATAGATCTTTGAATAATATAAATAACTGAATGGAAAATGAGTTTATGAGTATAAAAGCCGGAATAAACTGTACTGCACCAAACGTAAAAAAATGTCTCGTAATCTATGTAAGCTAAACATACTTTTTATGTAGCATTTTAGTGAAATAGTTCACAGCAAATGCTTAAACTGTAATAAAACACACTTGAAATCTAAATATTTTTCATGCACTGCTTGGATGATGTTTTCTTTTTCTTATTTAAACTAATTTAAAGAATAATATTTTAAAATTTGCTTTCATGGTTATCTTTTTTATATATAAAGAATTTTTTTTCGGAACATTAGCCTGAAATTTAAAAATATTAATGAATATTGATGAAAATTATTAATGAAAATTTGCCTCAATCCTCTATATGCTCCACTGAATATTGCAGATGAAGCTACGTACTGTGGTACGATATAAGATTAAAATTTTATCATACCAACTAGATTACGGGGTTCGAGTCGCAATGTTGTCATCAATATATTTTTTTCTATTCCCTTCATCACACGAGGAGTTTCCAGTCTCCTGCACTCTCCTATTTGTGACCATAGGATATTAGAATACGAAACTCTCCTTCACGCATAGCTTGCAGTACCACAAAGTTGCTAAACTATCTACAATGTCTATTTAAATGTATTTTTTATGGTTTTTAAACCATATTAATTGTAAATGGTTAAAAAAACGGTATGATTTTGTATTCATGTTTTTTTTTAACCATACTATTTGTAAACGGTTTCAAAACAAAGGCTCGTTACTGTAATATATGCGGATATTTTGATGGACAAACTGATGCCGATTATTTTACCATAATTTTAGAGTGCAAATTCAAACAGTGTAGTCTATTCCGCTTTAGGCAGTATGTTTTTAGATTATGATAAGTTATTATCAAGAGTACAACCTTTGCTTCAAAAAAATGTTACTATAAGCAGCTGATAAAAAAAAATCTTCATTTAATCAAGTACTTTTTATATGAAACACTAACTTCACCGGACACATTTTCTACTACATTCAACTGCTAAAATAAATAAAGGAATAGTTTATTATAAAATATTACGTTTTATTCTATTTGGCGAAAAAGTTATATTTTGAAATTTAATTAAAGCCATATTTGTTTATTCCATATTTGTATATCGTTGATATTATATTCAAATGTAAGATCACCTTCTCAAAAATGAATACTAAGCAATTTTTTTCACTCCAACCATCTAAAAATTAAAACAATTTAAATTTAGCACATCATCCGAAAACGTCGGAATCAGTACAACAATTTCAATTTTATCCTCTAATGATTTCATATCATTTAAGCAAATTCTTAACTACTGCATTCAATTACCCTCTTGCTTCGCAGTCTGTGGAACAAACAGCGTTTTGGTTAATTAAAGAAGTGATGTAAAAACAATTCTAAGGAAAAGGTAATTTTACCTGTAATTTTCACATAAAAACGGGTCATTAAACCTCTCTGATATTTTGTATAAATTTTCACGCATTATTAAAATGATTTCTGTGTAAACATATACAGTAGTTACCTTAATTACCTTAATTAACTAAATCAACTTACTTTCCCTGACTTTTGAAATATTTCGTAAATTTTACCAATTATTACAGGCAGAACTTGCATGAAATCGCAAAAAAGAAACTTTTTTTAGTTTCTGATTTTAAGTAACACTTTGTAAATATATTATGACATAAAAAGTAAATGTATTTTAATAACCTAGTCAACAGATAATAATTTAAATATATCATTCATTTTAAAATAGGATAAAATATTAATTTATTTAATTATTTTAATATGTATATTTCATTTAATTTTTGTCACAGTAGCTTCAATAAATATTTATTTAATTAAAATTATACAATAATTAATTCATCAAAATTTCCTTACGTAATAATAATAATAAAGATGATAACAATAATAATAATAGTAATAATAAAGATAATAATAATAATAATAGAGATAATGATAGTAGAGGAGAACTTGTACTACTCTATAACAGCATACACACTTTTTGAGTATTCATACTTAATGCTTCTTTTTAATGAAAATATTTATGAATTAATATCATTCCAAATAAAAAATAATGCAAGTAAATTATGACTCAAGGAATAACTGAGCAAGGGAACAACTTAAGTAGTTTAATAAACGCAGTTATTTATACATTTTGCGCAAATATTCGTTGTAAAATATTGTATAATAAGGTACTACACATTGACGAATACAGTTTATGTTAGTGAATAAACTCTAAAAAAATCACAGAGATTCTCAATTTTGTGTCTGTAGATTTTTGCAACATATAATATGTCGAATAAATATGTTTAAGAATTATATATTTATAGAAATTCCTTATATTATTTCATACTTATAAAAATATATAACGAGAAAATTAAATACGAAATTTAAATCTAAGACTATAATCTAAAAATTAATAAAAAAGATTACGGTGGAAATTTCATAAAATCACTCCTTAAACGAAAAGAGCAATAATTGAAAGAGAGAAAATGTTTCAAATTATTCGTGAGTTCAAAAGTAATGATTATTAGACAAATTTGTATACAAATGATTCATCCCAACAATTAAAAAAATCAAAAACAATTTATTTACATTTTTACTAACGGGGCAACTTAAAACGGCATTAAAAATATACACATTGCAGAAATCGGGAAAAGTACTAAGAAATATAGTGGAGCATAGTAAGTTACAACTTATGCAGAATTTTATAATTTATGTACTTCAATTACAAAACAGCACACCTCTACGATTGGAAAAAAAATTATCATAAAAATTTGGTAAAAATTATAAATATTGTAAATGATGAGAGCTTCATTTTCATGGATATGCATGCTAGCACATAAAATAACTTTCCGATTTTACGTAATCAATTCACCCGCATTGAGGAGCTTACACGGCCTATTATTAATTAATGAGGCCAATGAAATATTTTAATAACAATTATTTTATGTATTTACAAATACATGTTAATTAAATATACTTAAGAATACCCATATCACAGAAAATCAAAATAACAATAACAGAGATGTCAAATTGCATACTCGAAATCAATGAATTTAGAAATAGTGTATGGGAATTAACATATAATAATTATTTACATATTACGTAAATTGTATACACTATAAAAATGTATCTGAATATCAAAATAGTGTCTACTACTTTACAACAAATTGGTGTTCCACTTTACCGAAAACCAAGGATAATAACCTAGTGCAGTGGACCAAATAATTAAGGCTGATACGTTATAAACTTATTTAATACAGGTTTCAAAGACTTAGAAATTAAAATATGAAAATTCTCAGTATACAACTAAAAGCGTATATACATATTTAAAAACAGCGAAGCAGTTGAAAAGCAGCTTTTGAAACAGCCGCAAACGCTCCCCAACTCGTTTTTGATTGTAAACAATTATAGTCGATATCAGAACGTGTCTACATTGGAGTTTCCGAAAGCAAAAAATATATTTAACTTATGATGCAAAAAGCGAGATCTCGGTGTAAAACTTTTGAATTTTTGGAGCTTTCATTAACCCTTCAAATTGTATATTTGTGATTTGGTGTTAATTTGAAAAAAATGTTTCTTCACGCAATTTTTAGGTTTGCTTAGCATAAAATTTGTTGAGATATTATTTCAGTTCTTATGTTGCACATAATGGATTTTATTGACGAATTAGATCGTCTCTTAATGTATTCTTAACAGGCTCTATTTTTGATATTTTTGAATTAAGCATAAATAAAAATAAATCATGGAAAAGCCACATTTAAAACTAAGCACTGAGCAACATTCTCACCGACATGCTTGCTACCACGTAAAATATTTTACGATTTTATGCTATCTTCCGAAACACATTGAATCCTAATTCATAGTATGAATATTATGCCCAACAGAATATTTTATTATTTTAACGTTTCTACTCATTCAAGCAAATTAAATCTGACTAAGAATACACAGTGAGCACCAAATTATTTCAACAAATTCGCTACTTTTTTACAGATACAAATAAAATTATACATAATTAAGAATGGACAATGAACATTACCGAATCATTTTAAGTAATTCTCTGAGTTTTCACAAATAAAAGTAAAAGTATGCATATAATTAAGAATGCCTAATGGACGTCAAATTATTTTAAGACATTCTCTACGTTTTCTCAAGTACAAGTAAAATTATATGTAATTAAGAATGTACAATTAGCATCACCGAATTCTCTTAAGAAATTCTCAGCGCTTTCTCAATTACATGTAAAATTACATATAATTAAGAATGCACAATGAGCATCAAAGAATTATTTTAAAAAAATTCTCCACGTTTTCACAGATACAAGTAAAATTATATGCAATTAAGAATACACAATGAGCATCACCGAAAATTCTCTACGTTTTCTCAAATACAAGTAAAATAATATATAAGTGAGAATGCACAATGAGCACAGAATTATTTTAAGAAATTCTCTACGTTCTCACAAATACAATTAAAATTATTTATAATTAAGAATGCGCAATGAGTGCTTAATTATTTCAAGAAAATATCTACGTTTTCACAAATACAATTAAATTTATGTATATTATTAAGAACTCACAATTGGCACTTTTATATAAATTGAAAAAAAATCCTTTTTAAGGCTTCATACACATTTATAAAATAAAAAAAAGAAAAGAAAAAGGCAATCATAGAAAGTCACATTCAAAACTAAGCAGTGAGCTAAATTCCCATGCTTGCTGCCGCGTCAAATATCTTTCCAATTTTACGCAATTCTCCCAAATGCATTGAATCGCTTATACATCCTAATAATACGGCTGACTAGCTTTAGGAACTAACACTAACAGTCTACGTTCTTAAAGCTTCTTTTTTGATCCCCCTTCCTTGTGATGCATGTCGGCTTTCCATCACACGTAGGGTGTTCAAAAAGCATGTGGTTGAAGTGCAGACATCCTTGTGGTGTTGCGGATTCAGGACTTTGATGGATTGGCCATCTCTCCAATTCCAATACCTACGGCTTCAAAAGAAGGGAAGGGAGAAAAATAAAGATTGAAAAGAAAATGACTTTTACGTTAGCTTTTCTGATGGAAGATGGGGTATTTTTAACACGGTTTCTTTTTGTACGCTTTAATTTATGTGACTCGAATGCAATTTTTATGACGGTATGGGTGCGTTATCGTTCGTTTCATTTGCCATGTTATTAAAAGTATGAAAATTTTTCATATCTAAAACTCATTTTAGTTTTAAGAACTTATTCCTTTTATTTCTGTGAAATCATTTATCATACTCAGAATTGTGGTTTGATAAAATTGTCGAAACAGAAGTAAAGGGAAATGAAAAATATTATGAGGGCTCAAGATTAAAACAGATTCCATTTAGATTGGCATTTGAAGTGTATTGTTTAGAATTTGGAGAAATAAATTATTATAAGAATCATTTGCAAGTGAATATAATTAATAGTTCACGCATAGAAAATGGAACTGAAACTTTTTTATTATTATTTCAAATGGTATAGGAATATACCGGGAATCATATCAAGGTTATGATTCCCGGTTTGATACCTGACCAATTGCTATCCCAAAATTAAATACTACTAAATAAAATTATTTTGAAAAATAATAAACTTTGGGACTATTAAATAAATAGAAGCCCTCTTACTGTATTTAATTTAAAATTTGAAATAAAATAAAAGTAAATTCTTGAGTATATTGTTATGAAAATCTTTCTCTTGACGAAGATGACAAAAACTACATAAGTCTATTTTTAGAGTAATTACGAAGAATAATGTTTTAAACCTAAGGACCTCTGCTCTAAGGATTAAAAAACTATATTATACTTAAAATATTCTCGTTTTTTATAATATACTACTACGCACTATACAACTACATACACTATACTGCAACATACACAATACTGTAACACACACTATACTGCTACACACACACTATACTGCTACACCCACTATATACTGCCACACAAACTATACTACTCACTAATTATGATGAAATGGCCCATTAAATTCAGTGTTTTTTAAATGATATTTATTAGTATAAAATTAAAAATAAAATATGTGTAAAATAAAAATAAAATAGTGTAAAATAAAAATAAAATTGTGTAAAATAAAAATAAAATAGTGTAAAATAAAAATAAAATTGTGTAAAATAAAAATAAAATAGTGTAAAATAAAAATAAAATTGTGTAAAATAAAAATAAAATAGTGTAAAATAAAAATAAAATTGTGTAAAATAAAAATAAAATTGTGTAAAATAAAAATAAAATTGTGTAAAATAAAAATAAAATAGTGTAAAATAAAAATAAAATTGTGTAAAATAAAAATAAAATAGTGTAAAATAAAAATAAAATTGTGTAAAATAAAAATAAAATTAAAAATAATACACATGGAATTTAATGAAAATATACTTGCATTTTCTCATTCAACCGCAAAAATTACTGATTTCTGAAAACCTTGATCAATAAAACTTTAAAGTAAGCCCTTCAATAGGGTAACTGAAAATGAATCACCTTATAATGTCGTCAGAAGTCTATTTATTTATTTATTATTCTTTTTTTTTTGGAAAGGGGCCCATAAATTTAATACTTTTTGTATATACGTTTTAAATATACGTAACTTCCTAAAGGACTATTATAAAATGATTACCCTTAATCGATTACGTGCGGAACATATAATAATTAAGCATGTAAATTTTGTTTTTTATCGTTTTTTTTTTTTTAAATTTTCATAATTCTCTTCTTTTGGCCTATCGTAAAAACTTAAAATAGTTTTTTTCTGAATTTGTAAAAGTTTACTTCTGGAAAAATTTTTCTCAAGCAAAAGTTAACTTCGAACAAATAAATATTACAAATATTTAACATAAAAATAGTACAAACTACATGCTTATAAAATATTTTTTGGGGTTTTTCAAAATTATTCTTTTTGTTCAATAGAGCTATTATAAGCGTTTGACACTTTCAGGAAGAAATCAGAATTTCAAAATCACTCTTTGGTGTATGACATAAGATCGCACAATATTTATCTTCTTATGAAAGCTAATCTTTTCTCTTTATAAAAATTTATAAACACTAACTCAAATAATAGAGCATTATCTGTATTCAAGCTGAATAGCATCTAAAAATATAAAATAAAAACTATATTTTTTTTTTATTTAATCATTTGAAACGTGAAAAGAAAATCATTTGTGGAAATCTAAGAATTTCTAACTGACTTCGTTTCTGTGCTAAAGAATTTCTCATCAAAACTGGAGAAAATGTTGAGATTTCATTCTTTGTGCTGCAAAAGTTTTGCAACGAAGAACTTCTTGAGTCCTTCAAAAAAGCTTCATCAGTCTCTGTCAGAGGGAAAGAGAGAGAGAGAGAGAGGAGAGAGAGAGAGAGAGAGGAGATAGCACTTTAAGATATAGGAAAGACATTTCGCCATTCCTTTTATGTCTTCCATTTCTCTGTTTCTAACTCAAAACTTTCATTCTCTTCTTTAGAGTTTAAATTGCGTTTTTGAACTTTTTTTAGTGTTTCTTTTTAAACTTACAAAAGCTTTATCAAAACAAAAACCAGTATTAGTATTTCTTTTCGTTAAAGCAAATATTTTTCGCTTTGACTCTTTTGACGCAAAATTTGACTCAGTCAAAAATGAAATGTATTATTTAACTTTACAATGCTGGTAATTTTTAAATAATTTAAATAAATAAAGTCAAAGTCATAAATACATAAAATATTATGTATTTCACACTGACTAAGAGAAATTCATTAGAGTCCGAAGATGTTAAGATCTGAAAGAGAATTCCATTAAGGACTGGACACTGGAATATTTCTAAATGACTTGAAATTCGGGTGTACTTTTTTGCTTTAAATAAGACTTCTTCATAGGATCTTGAATGAAAACAAAAGTTGTAAGTATAATGTAAATGTACATATTACCATCATCAAATTTAACCATTATATTACAATGGGTAAAAAAATATTGTACATGTGGTGAAATTTAATAATTTTATCGTGATACCTTAAAGCATTTAATAAAAATCATTTAATCGGTAAAATTTACTTTTCAGTTTTGCAAAATGTGGGTCAATAAGAAATATACTTTTAAAAACTGGAATTTCTGGTAAAACGTTACCATTGAATGGAAAAAATATGAAATAAAAAACTTAAAAACAGTATATTTTTATTTCTTCACCAGAATTATGATTTTTTTTACCAGAAATGTCATTGCCATATAGTGCGGTAATTTAATCAGAATTTTTTTCTCTGTGTGTTCTGTTGCGGAAAATCTTTACTGTTTGTTTATTTTTTTTATAAACAAAGAGATTTTATAATTTTTTAAAACTCAATACATATATTTGCATTAATATATCTTAATAAATCTAGGGAAATTTATTAATATAAATAATTGTACATGTTACTTTTCTTCTAAGTTTTAACTTTTTTAAACAGTTTTAGGAATTTGGGTAAAGTGTACTAGCTCACTCTTAATTATTTTTCAATTATATTATTTCAATGACATAATTTATGTATAAATATTTTATATATTTAAAAACTCTAGTGTAAAGAAAACAATATTTGCTATGCTGTCCAAAAAAATAACCAGTTATGAAGCATAAAGAAACCGCCCCCATTTGAACCTGCAAGAAGGCGCATCCTAAAAAAATTGAACCAAGAATAGTGTGGGATTTCCCATGCCCCAATACTTATTCCAAAGATTCCAAAAGTGTTTCTTAAGTTACGTAATTGACTTTCGTGATTGATATTATGAAAAAAATACTGAATTTGTGCTAAGAGAAATTTGTTCCAAAAAAAGTTTATTGCAAACTAAAATTAGTATAAATGAAATTATTTATAAAAATTCAATTAATTATAACAGTACTTTATAAGATCAAAGTGTCAGTCTAAAACACTTCTCATTTCGTAGTGCAAAAATTTGCGTGCAAAAAATTCTTCTCCTGTTTGATCGTTGTTTAAAACAGTTTTTATAAGCTATAAAAACAGGCGCCAGTTTCTATAAGTGGCGGCGTAGCAGTTAAAAGCAAAATTATTCGATTGCCGCAATATTCAGAGGAAAAAATTTCTAATTGCCAATCATAATTTATTCAGGGAGTAAAATTATTTGCTAAATGCCAGATATCAAACAGTTTTTAGAAGCTTGCGAAACATTTACAGTATCAAATGTTGGAAATCAATTTTACACTTACCAATCTTTCGAAGAAAAAAAAAGACATGATCAGGCTCATGAGGTGTATAACATCCCAGTTTCCTTAAAATACTGATAAATCCTTTTCTAAAATGCACATAATAGGAACTTTCGGTTTCATGAATTAGTATGATATTTTACTTTTTGTAGGGCTTAGACGTGATAATACTATAAAGAACATCTTAGTTTAGCTAAGAGATTTTTTTTTCACGGCTAACAACTTCTTACACCGATTACAAGAAATTTTTTGCTTTTTTTAAACATCTGTTGGTTCTGTATTTTTCATTTTTAGATGCGAAAAAAATCTGCACCAAATGGAAGATATAATTTCATATGACTTCGGCCTAAGTTTCCCAGCAAAATTTGAAAAATATTTATGAGTTATGTATCATTATTTTATTTGCATAATAATTAAAAAATCAATTAGTGAGGAAATACTAATGAATATGGATCAATTATAAAAAGATTGAAGCTACTCAGTTAATTTAAACTTTGAAATTCACATGATTTGGTAAAGCGAAATTTAAGAAACTAATTAAACAGTTACCTGTTCGACGAAATGCATTACAGTACTTTTCATTGAATGCATTATTAAATATCAAGTCTATATAAACACTAAATACTTACTATTTTACTTATTTTGTATTACCGTCGTTGAACAGCCAACCGAAATTTAGTTTACGGCTACCAATGTTCAGATCTCCAGCTTTGTAATTTAGATTCCAATTCAGAAGACAAGGGAACTCTTGGACCAAATATTGGGAGAAATTTGCCTTCGTGGAGGACTTTTTGTTGGAACTACGCATTTGCATTACACGGAGAGGAAAATTCACGAAAATCTTCAACGGTTAGTCTGACGGCTAGGGGACTCTAATCAATGATCCGTAAACCACTGAGGATATCTTACGCCAACATTGTGGTAGGTGAGAACTGGGTGCAGAATTTGTATCAACCAGCCATCGCCGGGATTCGAACCCGCTTCAAATCATTGGGAGGTGAACGCTCTATCCCCTGAGTCACCACAGCTCAAATACTTACTATTGTTGTTGTTGTTGTAGGCTATTGAAGCAAAGGAGTGTGATTGCTTTTGTTTTGTAGTGGCGCCATCTATGGCCAAGAATTCGACTTCAGCCAAACCCATTCGCACATCCATTCATTCATCATCAGATCGTACTTTTGATCTGAACTAAAGAACAATTCAATTTAGTATCCTCAAAGGTATAATTTGCTATGGCAACAAGGAGGACTTTGTGAACCCACAAATTTAATGTGCACGAGTCACCGTTAACTACATATAACTACTTTGAATTCCCGTTTTCACGAATGTAAGCCCAACGCCCTGCCAATCAAGCAATCCCACCCTAATACTTTCTATTGTCTACAAATAACTGTTCTATAAATATTTTTAAAAATGGCCTTCATATAAAAATATTGTATTTCTTCATATTTATGTAAAAAAAAATTGTTACAATGATTATTATTTGATTTCTGCTAAATAAGTATCACCTACTAAAATTCCATGTTTTCCAGTTATTTTCAATTTTCTATAACGAATTTTAAGTAAATGTCTTTACGTTTAGGTGCTGGGCGGCATGCCTAACATTACATTTTATTACTCAAAGAGTTAAATCAAAAGTATATATTAACACTAAATACTTACGATTTAAACCCTTATATAAGTAAATTTTACTTCAAGCATTGGAGAGGAATGCAAATTCAGCTCTTTATGCACAAGTGTATATCAAATATCTCCCATAAAAGGAAAGTGGTTCGGCTACTTTTAGAATTATCAAGTGCCTTAAATATTTTATTGCCACTGCTTCCATTTCCGTCTTTTCGACATTAGGGCTATCAAAGCGGAATAAAAGTCGGTGAACTTGTATTTTTATGACCGAAATAGCAAAGTTCGAACCCTTTTTTTATGGCTACATATTTATTTTCGGTATTTCTTTGGCATGATCAGTAGTAGTATAACAGGGCAAGCAGACGAGTAAGAAATTTTTAGAATCAGTTTCAGTGGAAGTAAAAGTGGAATTGAATATTCTTAGGTGGCGCTCAAATTTTATCTGGATTTTTTTGAACGCAGTTAATGTACCGGATTCTGCCATTTTATTTAGAACATAAATTTAAGCTGTACCTTTTTTTGGTCATAGATTTATTTAGCTGAAGAAAACAATAAAATACTGTGGAATATTTAAGAAAATTAACTAAGTACGTGATTGTTTTAATAATACTTAGCGATTTTAAATACCGAGCAAAATACTTTGTTAAACTATAGATTATTTTTTTTTTTATCATAGATTAATATTTTTACTCTTGTCATGCTAGAAAATTTGAAAAAAAAATTATATTTATTAACTTTGCATTAAATTCTTATTTTAATTGGACATTAGAAAAATGATAAGAATATGGTTGTGATAAACTTCCACAAAGTTGTCGAAAGCATAAGTTTCGCAAAATTAGAGCTTGCATTTTTTATTGCATACTGTGTTGTGACAACCTACAGATACCTTAATAATTGGGCAAATAGTGCAAGATAATAAAAATTTAATTCTTGATTTATATGTTAAAAAACATGTGCTTTGTCTTAATATAATGTTTGTACTTAATGCATAAAAATTGGTTTCTTAAACTTTCCCTGTATTTTCGTATGAGGTGTTGCAATTTGTATGGCAACAAGTTACCTAAAACTTGGTTTTCAAAAATCATGTTTCCATATATTTCTCATAAACAACAACTTACCAGAGTAAAAATACATTGAAATAGAAAAGCATTAACTTGTATACTTCAATTTATTTATTTTCAAATATGTGCTTATGTTTAATTTTGTGAATGAAAAGAAATCAGAAGCACTCAATTAAATTCAAATTCAGTGATTTTTGTTAAACTTCCAACAGGAGGCACCACCACGACACATTACCACACATTTAGTAATAATTACAAAAGTGAAAATTAAATTTAACCAATTTTAGGGTTTTTATGTTATGCTCTAAGGTACCCCTTTAAAAAAAATAAGATGTTTGTGAAGTTGTTTTGATAATGACAGCTGGAAAAAATACACTAAAGGTAAGAAAAAGAGGTTATATATTGCAACAAAAATAATCTCATAAATAAACCTCAATTTCAACATCATTTATGAATCAACAATATTTTAATGAAAATTGCATGAAATTATTCACACCTTAAATATATACTGATTTTCCTAAGGTGTAGAAAAAATAACCAGTAGACCGCAAAACAACCTCTCTAAGTCAATTGCGCTGAGAAAGATTTCTATTAACCTCAAAATAAACTCAAGTGTTAATGAGACAATTTCATACCCCTTGTTTTTAAACCTTGGGAAGTTTAATTTTCAAAGTTGTTTTTGAAGTCAAATAAACCTCAAACCCACCTTGGATAAACCTCAAAAGCTCCTTAAATATTTCTAAGAGATGAGGTAAAGGTATCTCTAAGATATGAGTTGAAATGAGTAAAATTACCAATTGCTACCAAAAAAAAAAAAAAAAAAAATAATCCGGTGCATTTTAGATTTATTGGGTGTGGTACAAATACTTATAATTTAATTAATAATAATGTAGTATTAATAAAAAGTTTAGTAAAAAGTATTAGTAAAAAGTTTTGCAATTTTCTTAAAATAATTTTACTTAAGATTAAAGAAGAGAAAAATATTGCTTTTAATAGTAACGTTGAAGTTTTGAATTTTATTAATAATAATGTAGTTTCGAATATTAATACTTTAGAGTTTGAAAATTTGTATACCAGTATACCACTTGCACAAATAATTGATATTTGTAGTGGCATTTTTTTATAAATATTTATTTAATGAAAATATTGATAAATCCTATTGGATGGATATTTGTAAGTTTACATATTTTTAAGCTAAATTTATTAAGTTTAATGATTTTAATGCTTTTTGATATATTGATGATGTAATTCTATTTAATTGTGATAATTATGATTTTATTTTAATTATATAGCCTAAATATTTGCTTTTAAAGAAGACTAATGAAAATTGCTTAAATGTTGAATATTTAGTTTTTAAAATTGATATTGTTGATAACCAAATTAAAATTGGTGTTTATGATAAAAGGGTTTTCTAATTTAAAAATAAATAAATTAATAAATTAAATTTAAAGTTTTTTTTGTGTAATTTTAATACCAATTTGTGCAGTAAAATTTTCAAACATTTAGTTTTTTCTCAGTTGTTTAGAATTAATAAAATTTGTAATAATGTTGAATGTTTCTTAGAGGCAACAAGTATTTTTTTTTTATAATTTAGAAAATAATGGTTTTCCTTTTGATTTTAGTAATATTGATTTTAAAATTAAGAAAATGGTTGAGAATTATTAGTATCGTTTTTTTCTTTTAATAGGGCAAGATCAAGTCTTGACCGAGTTGCCCTGGTCAAGCATTTCTATTAATGATATCACTACTTTCTTACTCTTTTTACTATTCTTTTTTCTTCCTTCTGAGCAAATTAGGGGGCGTTGTTTTTATGTTTATTTCTATTTAGTTGTTGTCCGGCAGTCAGTAGTGTAATTTGATTAGTGGAATTATGCTTTTGTGCTTATGCTTTTGTGCTTATTATTCTTATGTATTTGTCTTTATTTCATACTTCTCTATTTGCTTTATGTATTTTATATTTTGTATTTTATTCTCTTTCTATATTTTGGCAAAACCTTTGGGGTACAGAGAGGGCAATTTAGGCATTTGTTGTGCTCTCTTGATAGAAAAGGTTTTGCTTTTATGACTTCCGGAGCTGGTACCCCTTAAAGATGTAAGCTTCCGTTTTTCATTGTTTCTTTTGTTACCAATTTTACCTTATTTATATAACATAGCAAATGAAAAAAGTAATATTGTTAACTCTTCCAAAAAATATTGCCAAAGTGTTTCGGTAACGATTACAGAGCTTGTGTTCCCACAGCGCCCGGAACACGGTAAATTTTATTATGTTTTGATAGTTTTAGCGATACTTTTTTTTATCAGTGTACAACTGCAAAATAGGCAATTGAGATTATATATGTATTTAACTGAATAGCATCACTGTATACTTTTAATAACTTTTACATTGATTTAGGTATACAAATATAAATAATAGTTATATTTAAAGCTATATTCTTGTGAACAAGTCCGTGTTGATTTTTCTTTGTATATAGAAGTATAATGTCCAATATACGACACTACTCTTGTTAAGGGAAACGGTGGATTCTATCGAAACAATAGGAAACACACGTGAAGTTTAAAAGAAGTGAAAAAATTGACGTTTTTAGTGGTTGTAGAGTGAACATGAATGGTGCTTGGAAAAATCGTCTCAAATCGAAATCAAAGCTCTTGGTTGTAATGCATTATTTTTGATAAAATTAGAGTAGATGCTTTCTTTTCTTTCCTATTATATTAGTAAAAAAATTATATGCTAGAATTTGAACGACACACATCTGAAAATTCAAAATGCACTGGTGTGCAAAACTTAAGCAACAAGTGGTTTTTCGGCCACAGCTCCCCAACAAAGTATAAGATAGCCATGAAATTGCAGTATAATATGCACGTAATTCAGTGGAAAGATCATTTGTATGCAAATTTTAGAAATAAAACGTCGGAGGTGATGTAAGTGTACGTAAACCTTGTGGGTCGGCGCGCGCAGGTCAAAGCTGTGATAAAAGGATGAAGAGCACCGCAGTTAAAGACATTGGCTGCAAGTGCAAGTGATTTGTTTTGTGAAACATGTCTTCAAGAAATTGTTTAGAAGACTTTGCTCGAGGAAGAATGATTGGGAAGCTTGAGGAGGAGCGTAGTGTGACCAGTGTCGCCGAAGAGTTCGGGATCAACAAAAGTGTTGTTTCTCGTGCTTGGAATGCCTTTAAAACTACTGGTACAGCTGTTCGGAAGGTGGGTGGTGGCCGTCCAAGGAAAACAACACCAAGATATGACCGTTACATTGTCCTCCAGGCGAAAAGAAAACGTTTTCATTCAGCGAGCGCCATATCTCAGCAACTGTGCACAGTCACAGGACGACAAATATCAAAGTTTACAGTGGCCAGGCGCCTCCACAAAGGCGGCTTATTTGCTAGACGTCCTGAACGCTGCATACCTTTAGAAGTTAGCCATCGGCGGCACCGTTTAGAGTGGTGCAGAGAACACGAAACCTGGACACCTCATCAGTGGAGTCGCGTCCTCTTCACAGATGAGAGTCGTTTTAGTGCTACAAGCGATTCTCAACGTCAGTTGATCTGGAGGGAGGTTGGAGCTCGATTTCATCCCAATAACATCGCGGAAAGAGATCGTTACGGGGGTCCTGGAGTTTTCGTCTGGGGTGGCATTATGTTAAACGGGCGGACTGAGCTTCAGATCTTCGACCGAGGATCTGTAACTGGAGACCGCTACTGCAATGAGGTAATCCTACCCCATGTGCGTCTGTTCCGAGGGGCCATTGGATCAGACTTCATTTTTATGGATGACAATGCCCGACCACACCGTACTGCTAATGTTCAAGAGCTACTGGAAAGTGAAGATATCACACGAATGGATTGGCCAGCTTACTCTCCAGATTTAAATCCCATAGAGCATGTGTTGGATGCATTAGGGAGACGTCTTGCGACAGGACAGTATCCTCCTGGTAACACACATCAGCTGAAAGATGCGTTAAGGGAGGAATGGAGACGTTTACCCCAAGAACTCCTGGATAATATGGTGCTTAGCATGGAGAGACGATGCCAAGCAACAATTACAGTAAGGGGAGGGCATATCCCATACTAGGGAACATCTGCCAGTTGTACTTACGCTTCTTCAGGCAATCATGTGTAATGCCACTATATGTCAAATAAAGCCTTTTTTTGTTCCATACGCTACTTTAAGCTTTGTATTCATTTCTGCGCCATTATTCTTTTACCATCGTTTAAGTAAAAAATAATGTACATCATATTCAAATTTCATGTTGATCGGATGATTTCTTGTAGAGTTATGACAAAAAACGCACTTGTTGCTTAAGTTTTGCACACCAGTGTATATGACACAATTTATACATTTATTTTTATAGGATATCTATATATTTAAGATAACTTTTGTGATTTTGTATGCATAAAAAAATAATAGCCATCTAGACAAATACTCGTTGAACTAAATCAGACAAAAAATGCACTTTCACAAAATAAACATACCATTTTTGCAACGTATTTAGATTTTTGACCTTCAAAATAAAAGGGGTCGATGCAATCTTGAAAATTTACTACTAATAGTTTGATCAGGAAAGTGGATGTAGTAATAGTTTTCTTTCAACCTTCCTTGCCGTTAAAGGGGTAAGTACAGGTGAAATTTACATGGCTACGGTAAATTTCTAATATCAAGACTTTGAGCCGCGATGGCTCAGGGGATAGAGCGTTCGCCTTCCAATGAGGCGAACCGGGTTCGAATCCCAGTCGATACGAATACCGCTTCCGGCTTGAACCAAACCACAGTGCTAACGTGAAATATCATCAGTGGTAGACGGATCATGGGTTAGAGCCCCTTGCCGTCAGGCTAACCGTGGGAGGTTTGCGTGGTATTCCTCTCCATGCAACGCAAATGCGGGTTAGCTCTATTAAAAAGTCCTCCACGAAAGCAAATTTCTCCCCATACTTGATCCAGGAGTTCCCTTGTCTTCTAGATTGGGTTTAAAATTTCAAGGCTATGGAGTTGAACATTAATAGTCTTAAACCCATAAAATTGGGTCGGCTGTTCAACGACAGTTACAAAGTAAATAAAATATCAAAAATGTTTGTCGACTAAGTACGTAATGATGAAAACAATATTTTTGTCAATGAGATAAAATTCAAAAATCGTAATGTACAGCCACCAAAAAAGAGCTAAAAATAGCTATATACAAAAAATATGAGAACTATTTTATCTTCATTATATGCGTCGGTATAGGTCTTACAGTTTTATGCATGATTTCATAGAGATGACCAATAGAGATTTGTTGATAATATACTATGTTCAACCTGTTTGAAAACGGGTATTCAGCTAATAAAATAATAACGAATAATAAACAATTAGTTAAAAGTTATTCTTGGTCTTAATTTCTAATTAGATAAAAAAGAATTTTATAATTGCGAGTGTAAAAGATTTTGATTTGTTAAAACCAATTGTTGAGATATGATGAAATACGTAAAATTAAAATTAACAATAAGGGTATCAAAATTTGGACTGCTATTCTGCCCAAACTATTAGGACCATATTTCTGGGATGCGGCTACCATATATATTATGAATGTTCAGGATTTCGAATCGTAAAAATGGAATATTTTTTCAGAGAAAATATAATTCTTTGTCTGATTTCGTATTTAAAAATAATTAATTAGCATATTCGAAGTAACTTTTTCAAAGCATTAAGATCGAGTCCAAGGCAAAAAATTCCAGTGTTTTAGATCAAAAGTTATTCAAGATGTTGTGTTTATTTTTCTTATCCCAGTGAAGGGAACGTACATTCAGATAAATTACATATAATTCAAAATATCAATTGCACAAATTCATTAACTTATGAGAGAACACACCCTCAAAATATAGTTCTAGTATGTGAAGATCCGATCATTCGATCAAAAGTTGTGCAGGGTATTTATTTTTTTTACTTACACACTGTATATTAGATGTAATAATTATAAAAATTATAATAGCTGTTATGTCCTAATCTTATTTTAAGAAAGTATTAAATTTTAAGAACTTTTCCTTTAGCTTTATATCTTGCCAGGCGATTATTTTTTATACTTTAAAATAAACTAAGTTAGAGAAACCAATAAAAAAAGACACATGAAAATGAGGTGGGTTTGTAAATTAGGATGTAGTAAAAGTAAATATTATATTTTACCCTGCAAATTAATAAGTTAAATTTCTCCCTTAGTTTAGCTTCAATAGAAAAATAAAAGACTGATTTTTTATAAGACAAACTAATTACTTTTGAAACAAACAAACTTTTGAAATTTTAACAGGCATTTTTTGTGGTTTTGTTTACATGTATTTCTAAAGTTTGAAGTATTCCGGACCTTAACAATAAAAACAATGAAGAATGAAATATAGTTATATATTTTTTGTATTCTTTTATAATTCTACCATTTAAAAATAATATACCACTAATTTATTAAGTGTGAACGTTTTTTAATTAAGTCTGTGTTATCCTAAAAATAAACGTTGGTGAATAGTGTTTTATTTGTAAACATTTGTGTATTTTCCGTAAAGATAGAAACTAATGTAAATAAACGTATTTTATAAATTTGAAATAGAATTTACTATTTCTTAGTCTTAATTGGAATATCATTGAAAACTGAAATATTTTTATTAGTATATTAATGTGGAATAATTTTTTCTTAACCCAGGCAGATTTGTACTTTTGGAATATTGATTCAAAACTAGGAATAAAATAGTTTTTGCATCAATGGAAAAGCGCTCCATCAGCTCAAAATATTATTCAGATGTTAAATATTTTATAGTCATGTATTATTATTCTATAAATATTATTCAATAGTTATTTATAATAATACCATTTCAAAATATATTAAAAATTTTAAAATTCCCTATTGGCAACATTGAAAGTAATTGATAATTGATTTATTTCTTTTTGATTCGGAAGTTTAAAAGAGTAGACATATCTACAGTTTAAATATTATCGTTAATATTTAAACAAAAACATTATTATTAGTGTCAAAAATATTCTTTAAATAACGTAAATATTTAAAATTGTATTTATTTTTTACTCTCTTTTTCATATCATTATCAAACAATCAAATTGCACCTCAATGTTGTATGTTTTTTAGTTTTTTTTTTATTTTTAAGAAAAGCTTAATTCATACATTATACAAGAAAAAATTATTCAATAATAGATGTATCGTCATCAGATATCAAAAATAAAACCACTCTTTTGTGGTAACACAGAATGTGGAAGATCGTTTTTTCAAGTATCTCTTCAAAATTATGACACGTAGAAGATGAAAAGGATTGGAGTACTCTAAAATACCTAAGATTTTTTTTTTCATGATTCTCATCATCACATTTTGTTGCGAGAGAATCACATTACACAGATCATTAACCTATCTTTTTTTGGTCATCTGAGAGTACATTTTCTCGGTCGAAAGTATTCATCATTATTCGATCATATTCCTTTGCTCATTTAAACAGATAAGCCATAATGATGAATGTTTTGATGGCACAAATATCATTTCTTTCGGATATCATTCATTATTTTTGAAATATTTGAAGTAAGTATTATTAGTTAGGATAAATTATAATGCTGGGGTCATTTAAATATTATTTTAAGTATTTCATAGAAGTATTCCTTTTTCCAAAATGCAATTGTATTTTATTTAATTAAAATGGTGTAAAAATAATTAATAGATATTAAATTCTTTTAAAGATTTTTTTTCTAGATTAGCAAAATGTATTTTCTAAACATTTTTACTTCAAACTACGTATTTTTCAGGTTTTTTTGAAAACTAGTGACAAGACTAAAGTTTTTTTGACTTAGCACTATTTAATTCTCGTGCTTACAAAACCTTAGATAAATTAAAATTTGTAGTTAAGATTCTCATTTAAATCATTCTTTCATTCCGTCCTTAAAACTGGTGGTAACAGTTAGTACAAAAATAAACAATGTAGTACTTTCCTATAAAATCACTTCAGTACACTTCAAAGTTCAGTTGTGGAATGATGCAGATTATAAACATCTTCTTGTTAAATACTTTAAGGGGCCAATCTCACTGAATATGTTTTCTTTTCAAATGCGAAAACACGCATGCGAATTAGAACCGGGTTGGTGAAAAAATTTTACCCACGAAAAACTCGTCAATTAGGTCCTCATTCATATCCGGTGAAATCCTTAAATCTTATTCGTGACATCTTGGAGGTAAGTAGGTATTTATTTACGTCACACTAGAGTTGCACAATGGGCTGGCAATTGAAATTGAAGTCGGTTGCAAATTGAAGACGGTCTGGGAAACATCCCTGAGGATGATTCGAAGACATGCCATCGCAATTTTGATCTTCTGCAGAGGGGATGACTCCCCTGCTTTAGTAGCCCGACGATCGGCGCGCGAAGTTAAGCACTTTACGGCAGTATAGTTTAACGAGAACCGATACCATGAACCCTCGGTTCCCATGCTGGCTGATCAAAGTGATCAACTACCTGCTTTCTGACCGCAGCCAGTGATGTTTGACTTCGGTGTTCTACTGGGAACCGTGTCTTTACGATCTGTCCACTGCGGGACAGTGACATCTTTGAAAGCAATAAGTCGAAAATGTATTGTAAGGCGAGGTATGTATTTGTCTGAATGGACTACGGCGTGCTATTTACTTCTAGTTAAATATTTAGACGCAATGAGACTATCAGATTTGAACTACGTGCTATACAACATGTTAAAGAAATATATTAAGCTGCAATTCTTACAGTCCGATATGTTCGAAATAATTTTATCCATTGAAAAGTTTCCAGGAGTGTTATTTAAACCAATTAAATGTGACTTACTAAAGCGGTGATGATTTTAGAAAGCTCAATAACATCCAGAGTTTCCGAGCATCTGAGGCCACTAATCTCAAAATGACGAGTGCTCTTGTTTCCATGATCCATGATTCACATTGAACAAAGCTTCCTGGTAGTCTAGTGTAAACAGCATTTTAAGGTTGCAGATAGCAATTACGAATCCAAAAAGTAAACTTGCAGACAATTGCAGTTTATAAAATGTTAGACATCGTCAAGATGCCATCACAGTAGCTATTTGTTATACTAATGTGTCTGAGATCATAGGTTTAAAAATTTATCCAGGGTTAACCAAGTCCATTCTTATGTTCAGTGAAATGCATATTTTGCTCCTTTCCCCACCTCGAAACTGTTTTCGTCAGGATGGGGGATTTCTACTAGCTGCTTGTCAAGATGCACTTAATGAGATTTTTAGTGCTTTACAAGATAAGATTGAAACTTAGTGTCATACCATTCAATATTATGTCATTCTACAACTGAGCTTTAAAGCGAAGGACTATAAAATTGGTTTCTTTGAATAGCTTTCCAGTGTTTATTACTCTACCAAAAGTTCTAATTGAAGCAATGAATCAAACGATGAGCTAATAGGAGAAATCTAATTTATCGGCAACATTCTAAAAACTAGAATTGAATACCTGTAAGTAGAAAATGGTTATTTCTTTCTCAAAAATAACATACCGTTTAACTTAACTGAAGGTAATGAGAGTTTTTTTTTTTTTAATCGATAATTTGAAATCGAGGTTATATTTGTATCAGAAGATAACATTTGATTTAGAAAAAATATATATTTGATATAAATTAGAATAAATTAGCTACTTTTGACACGTATTGCATGAATGAGCATTATATTTGCTTCAAAAATAATAAATACCAAGCACACAATTATACATAATTTCGGTGAGGAGTAAAATTAATCTGAATACATTTTACTAAAAAAAAAAAAAATACGTTGATTGAAACATTTCGGGCATCTTTCTTTGAAATAAATCTTAAAAATATAGTTAAAAATTTAAAACGATAAAAAATTAATTTTTTAAAATATATCCTCTTAAAAAACTAAACAATTAAATGCGCTTTTTAACAGCTGTAAGTAAAATGCCACATTTAAATTAAGTTATTTGTAAAGTATTAAACCTATAGATATTTGCAATTATTCTGAATTTAAAGCACGAATTCTTCTACGCATTAAATTTAACATTCCGAGCTCAAAACAAAACCAACTCACGTCAAGCAAGTTCCTTGCTAGATTGATAGTAGAGGGTAAACTACATATTATTATACTTGGCGATCAATTAATTTTAGCCATTGAATAATGGGAGGTAGAAGTTATACTAATTTGAAGGTTCCTCAACTGAAACTACTGAAGATTCGTGCGGAGATGCTAATCAAGACCCACGTTAATGACAATTTAAACACTTTCAACACTTTAAACGAAGATAAGACTTCGAATCTTGTTAAGCTGTGTCGATCGTTCCAAAAGCCTTTTCAGCTTTGATAAATATTATTAATGAAAATGAATGTCCAGGTCGTAGAAATTATTAAGTGGAGCATAATAAATTGCACATTACTCAGCAACTGAATTTTGATGTAGTCAACCTCTTTGTTATTAATAGAGTTCAAAAGACTAAATAATAATGGATTATTGCCTGACAGAAAAGATAGCTTTTGAGCATAATGGTTTTAAAGATAAATGTTAAGTTGAACGCGCATTTAACATATTAAAATAGTTATTATATATATATTTTTTTTAAAGTTAGGAAATAAATTGTTTTATATACTTCAATAAAAGATTTAAGTTTAAATTTAATTACTGATAAGTAAACAGAGACACAAGTATGGAGGGAAAATATCCACAATAAATAACCAATATGCCCGGTAATCGAGGGATATTCCCATAAAGAGCGAATATCCCAAAAATTACGAATATTAAAGATAAATAATGAATATCTCTAAAGATTCTGAATATTAGACATAAATGAGGAATATTTCCACTAAATAATGAATATTCTGAACAAATTATGAATTTAAAATACAAAGAACGATAATAACTTTTTATTAGTATTCAATTTAGCTAAAAGACGAATATCTCAGATAAATAATGGATATTATCAATAAATGACGAACTTAAAATACGAGAAAGATAATATTTATTCATTAGCTGAAAGACGAATATCTCAGATAAATAATGGATATTATCAATAAATGACGAACTTAAAATACGAGAAAGATAATATTTATTCATTAGCTAAAAGACGAATATCTCAGATAAATAATGGATATTATCAATAAATGACGAACTTAAAATACGAGAAAGATAATATTTATTCATTAGCTAAAAGACGAATATCTCAGATAAATAATGGATATTATCAATAAATGACGAACTTAAAATACGAGAAAGATAATATTTATTCATTAGCTGAAAGACGAATATCTCAGATAAATAATGGATATTATCAATAAATGACGAACTTAAAATACGAGAAAGATAATATTTATTCATTAGCTAAAAGACGAATATCTCAGATAAATAATGGATATTATCAATAAATGACGAACTTAAAATACGAGAAAGATAATATTTATTCATTAGCTAAAAGACGAATATCTCAGATAAATAATGGATATTATCAATAAATGACGAACTTAAAATACGAGAAAGATAATATTTATTCATTAGCTGAAGGACGAATATCATAGATAAATATTGAATATTCGAAATAAATGACGACTTTCAAACATTAGAAAGAAAATAACAATTCAGCAATATTCAGGACAGTTAAAGAACGAATATCTTTGATAAATAATCATTAATTTCATTAAATGATTAATTTCAAATACAAGAAATTATAATGACCTTTCAGCACTATTCAATTTAGCTAAAAGACGAATATCTTCCATAAATAATGAAGGAAGAATTTATTTTTAGCTTCCCGAGCTTAATAAAACAGATCAATTGAAGTATTTGAAAAGAAAATTAAGGTATAACAAAATAAAAATTTAAACCATTAAAAAAGTCATAAAGTATGAGTTCATATCAATTTTATATGTATTTAACAAATTATAACTTAAGTAAACTGAAAAGTGTTACCGATTGCATACATTGTGTATCAGTTCTCTTTGAAATAAGAAATTTATGTTTCAGAAAATATGAAATTTAAGTCAAAAATAATTTTAAATGCAAGGATTATTTTTAAATTAGCATTTCCTTAAGATTATTTGTTTAACTGTTTGCTAAACTTAAAAAAAGCTAAATGACGTTTTTTGTAAAATTTGAAATAAAAGATAATTTTTTTATGTATTGACTTTCAAATTTAATTTTTTTAATTATTAATATATTAAAATAGATAAAAAATATATACGTTATTTGCATTTTTTTGAAGTAACAACTAAGTCTTAATGAAAATAAAATAAGGAGTCAAATGAAGATAAATTTACACACTTATTTGTCTGCTTTTATAAACGACGAATGCATATTCGTTTTTTTTTTTTTTCAAAAAATAAATAAGTTTTTTGATAAAACAAAAACAATTTTAATTAAACATGAAAAAAAATCTGACAGCCATCAAAGCTTATTAGCTTTTTTTTCTCATCATTTTTTCTATTTGTAATAAATTTCTTTCTTACCTTTTTCTTAATTGGCTTCTTTTTAGTTTTAGTAGGTTCAATAGAAATATTTAAAAAAATATATTTATACAATTAACGTTTTAAGGAGATGAGAAATATGTGAAGAGGTAGAAAATATTAAGAATATTTTATAAAGTTTAGTTTGCAAGATTTAGACATAAAATACTAAAGAAAAGCAATAAAAAGTAATCGTTAATTTATAACTAAGTAAACTATATATTTATATTCTTGATGGTCGTGAGATATTTTGTGATAATTCAGCAAAAGGTCAAATACACAGACACTGATTAAATGCAAGTTGCATATTTTTACACGAATATAAATAAATTAAGTAAAAAACAAGTACAGCTTTCACTTAATATTTTAAAAAGAAAATATTTATCGCAATTATAATTAATATCAGAACAGAAATCTAAGTTGAATTGAAAAAAAGTATCATTCATTTTTATTTGAAAAAAAATTGAAACTGTCATTTATCAAAATTTTTGCGCAATTTATCATACGTCATAATACTCTTAACAGATAATTATAATAAGTTAAATTTAATTTACATAGATTGTGTTTACACGTTAAGAAGAACCTTCTTTCTCTAACTTAGATTTTAAGTTTAATTTTTGAGTTTTTGATCTTGAATTTTTTTTATTTATTGATAACTTATTGCTAAATTTTCGATGATGTCATACCATTTGTCAGCACATGACCACTAAGCTTTAAAAATGATAAAAAGAATCTTTCAAAGAAATTTTTTTTTATTGTTATTGGATAATAACATTAAATTTTACCTATTTATAAAGATATTGCCAAGTAAGTATCCATTATCAGTTGATATGTGAAAAACAATATATGTAATTAAAAGCATATTCACAATTTTTCTTCGACATTTACTCTCCTCTGTATGTTAAGTTCAATTGTGAGGCGTATCATTTATAAGGGTAATGTTTTGTTATTAAATAGATTTTGAAAATGTTTGAATATATATACAATATACAAGATATTAATTTTAAAAAAAAACATATTTCTCATAAACTTTATGCTTATGTATACCAAAGCTGGATATCAAAACAGGATTAAAGCGTAAAAAATCCCTCAAAAGTGTAATCATTGGCATTAGACCAAGAGTGTGACTCTGCCAATTGTTGAGATTCAGATACATTGTTTTGACCTAATGCCAACAATATGATAAGTAATATTGTGAAAAAATCCTATTCATAATTCAAATATAATCTCTTAACAATTCGATTTAAAAAATATATAGCCTCGAGGCACCTATAATTCTACATAAAAGTATCGATAAGTCTATGTAAAAGTATAGATAATTCTATATAAAAATATCCATAATTCTTTAAAAAATTATTCATAATTCTATATAAAAGTATCTATAATTCCATGTGAATGTGTACTTTTTTGCAAAAGTATCCATAATTTTATTAAAAAAAATTCACAATTAGATTTATAATTATCTATTTCTTACTAAGTATCTAAAATTCTACGAAATTATGTATAAAATGAAAATATTCTATCAAAAATAAGTATACATCTTACAATCAAAGATATAAATTGTTAAAATCAATATCAATTTATAAAATAAAATTTTATTCACTCTATTAAATTCTACCTTTCACAAAGTGACGAGCAACACAAGCTCAGCTAATGCCTAAGCCCAGAATTTAAGGAAACTATTGCAATTAAAGTCTTCTCTTAAAAGAGACTTCTGATAATGAGTTAGTGGTAATTTAAAGGTGTCTCCCTGCCCCAATCTTCTTAAGCATTGGAAACAAAAATAATCTCATTAAATTAGACCATGGGTCTTTCCGGAATTAAATTAATTTTTCACAATTTGGTTTAAAGGCTTTTCTCTCAATAAAAGTTTTACTCATTCAGGTCAACTTATCAGCCACTCTTATCTAATTATAATAAAGAACGGGAAATTAAAGGTAAAGTCGTAATATTAAAAAACAAGTTGAGAGCTAGATTTAAATTTAATGAAGTAAATATGTGATTTCATTTTTATAACTTAATTTAAAGACATAAATGTTGAACTAAAGTGCCGTGGTTGTCGAATAAGCGGGAAAGTGCTTTGCATTATTTATAAGCAAGTTAAAAATAATTTATATTATACTTTTAAAGAATCGAGAGGCAATTATAGAATATAAAAGTTAAGTAGTCTTATTAAAAAAAAAGGGATAAACAAATATTGTACATTAGCTGTTTTGTTTGTGATGAATACTCAAACTTGAATCAATTAAATTTGAGCAGTAATTTCAGACCAAATTCTTCTGCATTAATTTGACACTATTCTCGTATATTTTAAAATTTACTAAAAGTAATCACTATTTTTCAGTCATTTAAGCTTTAAATAAAAATTTTATTTGTGAACATTAGATAAAAATATCCTTTAAGTTATAAAAATTAGTTTTGATTATAAATAAAATAAATATCTCTAGGTTTAAGTGAAATGAAAAGAAAAATAAATGGAATCGTTGAGTTTAAACCAAAACCACAACATTACACTTAACAAATGAATTAGAAAAGTAAGTATGGAGCACAATAATTAAGATAAGATTATAATACAAAAAGAAATTAACCAATTAACGCCTAAATTTTGCCTAAATTTTTTACATGCCGAGACGCAAAAAACCTCCTATAAAAAGTTGTAATTTGTTTTAGCGAAATAAATATTTTCTTTTCTTAGCTACTACTTGAGAAAAAAATCTTGTTTCAGATACGACGAGTTTCCGTAGAATTCTCATAAATTGCGTGACATGTATGTAACGCTAGGTTAAAATGGGTTTTAATGATACGAAAGTCGAAGTCACAGCTAATGTTCTAAAGGCAAAACATTTTACTTATCAGCATACCAAAATAACAGTGTTATGAACTAAGCATAGAGACAAAAAAAAAAAAAAAAAAAAAAAAAAACACGGGATATATTTTGGTTATGTAATCCATCGATCCATGATTCTGTTTAATTATAGCGGTTTTTGCTTTTTCGACGAAATGCATTTCAGTTCAATATAATGCATTGAGTAATTCATTATTAAAATTACTTTTATTTAGTGCAGCCTGTGTTCTACTAAGAATAGTTAATTTATTTGCTTTAAAAACTTATTCTTGAATGTAAATGCTCATATACTTAACACATTATGAAAATATAATAGTTTAATCAGTTTTTAATAGAATGTCCACCACGTTTTTTCTTTTTTTAAAAAAAAAAAATTCTTGAAATGACGTAAGTAAAGAGGTTAATTCTGCGCAGATTCGACTCCGTCCAGCAAACCGTAAAAACGGAAATATAAACACATACCGTGTCCTGATAAGTAGATACATTATGATACATGTATAAATAATTGAATTTCTAATGTTTTTTGTTATTGATTTTTTTTTACCAAAAGTTTTTTTTTACCCTTAAATCTTTTATAAACAGATCACATATTGCATGTTTTCTTTTTTAAAGAACATAAAATTTATCATCTTCAACATATATTGAACATATATGTCATTAATGTATATAATCATTTAAAAACAATTAATATATTTCAATATTTTATAATTGTTCCTAGCTCAAATTTTGAATCCTATCTTATCTTTATACCTCAAATTCTGGTTAACATTGATATTGTAGTCATATATCATTTGACCCATTCTTCTAAATCTTTACTTTAACCGTGAAAGAAAAAAGACAATTCCAAGCAATCTCAGTGACAAAGGAGCACTCAAACTTTCAAATAACAATTTTTCCTTTTTCATAAAATATATTTTATTTTTTACTTCTTTTTTAAAATTTATCGAATACCAATAGAATCTTACATATTTCGTGTTGCGTGTTCGATAATTACTTTAAAAGAAAAGAGTGGGGTAAAACTAAGAAAATAAAAGTACATTTCTAACGGCCAACGAATAGCAGTTTGTCGTTCGACCAAAGTAACTTATCGATTGATATTAAGGATGCGATGTAATCGTAGTTTATTCATCGCTTTTTCTTTGTAGTTGGTGTTTGTATTTTTTCCGTAATTACCTTACTAAATCATTTAAAATTGGTCGAGAAAAAATGCTGAAAAATAGATGTATATTTTAAAATAAATTTAAAGTCAAATTAAGGAAATGCCAAGAAATGAACATTGGAAACATATCGGGGGTCGTTCACATATTGTAGTATAAATAGACGGTTTAAAGGTTAAGTATGTATAAAAAAGACAGCTCAAGTTTGAAATTTAACACCAAAATATGGATATTAAAATATAACCCTCTTGAAATTGCACTCAAGTTTAAACCTTCAATTACATTAATATCTCCGTAAGTATTTTATTTGGAATAAAATGATGAGAGTGTATTAAAATGACGGGTCAAACTGACGGGGTGAAGTTTCGCCCTCTGTTTCTTGTGCCCGTGGTATTACCGGGAAGGTTCAAACGTAACTGACCAGAAAGATTAAAATATTATATTTATTATGCCCAGAATAATATTTATTTCTGAATCTATACACCCAATGACAGTACCAGATTATTTGTCATAAGCTTAAAGATAGTTTATTTAAAACTAGATGGCAGCACTCATCAAGCACAGAAATTAAAAAGTAACCCGAAAAAAGAAAAATGAGCACAGATATTGTATATATAATATTCTAACTTAATTTTATATAATATTCTTGAAAGAAAATGGGTATTTTTATGACCATTTTCTTCAAAATATGCTACCATGCTTCTTCAAATATGCTCAAATGCTACCATTAAAGAGTTAAAATAATCAAAATCAATTTAAGAAAATGCCACAAAACAAAAAACAATGAAATGAATATGGTCTTTAAGAGAATATTTATCTATTCTTTCAAAATATGTATGTTTGAAAGATTTTTTTATAGATACTTTTTCTTGTTATTATTGTGTTTTATGAAATTTGAACTATACCATTCTATGTTTCATTAAATTATGCAAATGAAAAGTATCAAAATATGAAATCTGCATTTATATTTAATTATATTGTTTGCGCAATTTATAAACATTTGTTATCTATTATATATAAAATGATATTTTAAAAATAAAGATTCTATTTTGTAGGAAAATTAAACATTCTAGTCAAAATGAAAAAGAAAGAAATATTTTTTTTTAAATCAAGACAGCTTTTAAAAGCTCTTTAAATCCGCATGTTTGGTTCCGGGCATTTATATTTTTGATTTTAATTTCCACGTTATTTCAACTTTAGAAAAAAAAACATTCCATGGATTGTGTTTGTCAATACATGAAATGATGTCAACAGAATTTAAATGACAGCAATAAAACTTACCTGTATCAATATATAGGTATTTGTTGATACAAAGGTATTTATTTATTTTATTGATAATTGTATTTATTGATATATAGTCTATACCAGTCTTTATCAATACATCAATTAGTGAATATGAAACACAATTAATATACCATCAAATCAGGTTTGATCAACTGAAAACTCTATCGCAAACGTTTTTAAAATTATGTAATTATTTCCATTTGCATGCATAATCAATTTACTACTTAAGAGGAGAATTAAGAATTTCTTCATAGTTATATGCAACAGATTATAATTTTATCAAATAATTAAACTTACGAAATTTGTTCAAAAATTAAAATTAAATTAGAAGTATAATAAGGAAATTAAAACTTAAACTTGCATAGCATAGTTAAATGACTATTTGGAAATATTACATGGTTAAAATAACGAATTAAATATGGTGGATAGTCTGGTTGGTAAGATGTCGGGCCCTTTTCCAAGAGGTCGTGAGTTTGACCCCCACCAGATGAATACTCCGTATTCGCTAAATCTGCTGTGGTCAGAAAGAGACTGAAGTTCCCATAACAAATCAATACCTCAGGGAGCTCTGGATCGAAGAGTGATCGTGTTCGGGTTCCGTTCAAAATTACGAGCTGCAGATGGATTGATGGTATGTGAACGTGTTTTCCCTATAAAACAGGCTGTGGCGTATGTGTGTGGCAGAAGTTTAATTCTTGACCATAGATGGAGTCACTAAAAAAACACGAAATGCACCCCTTTTACTTAAAATAGGCTTATCAGTATGACAAGTAGCATAAGGCAACAGCAACAGTGTTTAGAGCTCTGGGGTATGCACCAAAATTTCTGAGGGAAAAGAATTTTATTGTAGAGATTTTCTAAAGGAAAATATTGCAAGATCTCTATTTATGTCATATTTAGGCGATAAAAAATGATATTTTCTCTCCTTTTGAATGGTCTAATAATGGTCCCATACTTTCTGAAGGGATAAACTATTAAAATTAATCTTAAGAAATAGTAAATATGTAATCTAAAGATACTTTTGTTTGAAATGGAATCTTTAATTTTCAGAAAGCTTTTCATTTAGAATAAGAAAGTTAGAAAAATATTGTATGCTAAACAATTATAATAAAAAAATATTAGAGTATCTTTAAAACTGATCGGGTTAAAACATAGAAGCAAATAGCTTACAGGCTATAAATTATATTTTTATACATTTATGTCTACAGTGTAAGCATAAAGTCCTGTGCACTTTTGATCTGTGACCGATCAAAAGTACATTCTGACTTTAAGAATACTCTATATAACAAAAGGATACAAATTTTTAATTAACATTAAATTATGAATGTGCGATTTATAGCCATTTTGAAAATGATTTGGTTATTATATAAATTTTATTGATAAATTAGTTATTATTTAATTATGTAACCTCATTACGTTAATTCTCTATTATGCCATATAAGTTTTTATGTTTACATTTTACAATTTAAAAAGTAATATCGCACAAATTCTTCTTTTTTGTAACAACTGACCATTTATTTATCCTATCATCCCTCATAATATGTTTGATGGTAAAATGTACTCTTCCTCTAAATGAAATCCATGACATTAAAATTATAGAATATGAAAATATTAGGGAGAGGGTTCAAGACAACATTGGGTGTTTGAGATAAACGGGACAATATTTTGGTTCAGCAGACTATTTTACCTAGAAATCAAATCTGAAGGAATCAGGGCTAGGGAAAAAACTGTTTGCCGCGCAATGTAATTAAAAAAAATATTTCTACTTTATTTTATGTTAGATTGAAATGGATTGAATATTTTGAGACAAAAGTGGTTAAGTTGTGCAAAATACAAATTTTTTAGTTTGTGCAAGATAATAAAGGTGGTAACAAAGCTATAAATGTTAGTAATTGATTCTGAAGCAAAAACAAAATAAGAAATCGAACAAAATTTTTAAAAAACGTATAAAATTTATATTCTGGAAAGCGTGATGATCTCTAGCGTATGAGTTCTTGTTGTCACTGTTATTAATTATAATAAAAAATAACTCAACTATTTTCAGATCCATAAAATATGCATTCATTCAGTTCTTTAATAATTTTACTTCAAACATTTTTAAAATACAATTCTGAAAAGAAACTTCCAAGCAAAATCCATGCTGATGCTTAATGATACATAAGCCCCTGTTATGTAAATAAAAATTAGGGTCATATTTACAACTCCAATATAAAATATTGCACTAAATTTTCATTTCTATTTTTTAAGTCAAATTTCCCACTTTAAAATAAAACGAAAACCCTACTTCACCAAATTCATTGTTACACTCTGGAATATTATTGCTTGGCTTCAGAAGCTATTACGAATCTAAGTCACCTAAAATACCCTCTTTCACTCGACAATCTAACCAAAATATGTTCCCTAGGGTATAAGTTACACTTTTTCCTCCCAACTTCAATTCCAAAAAGGAAGGAAAACTCAATCGAACAATGAAAAAGGAAAGCTTTAGAGAAAAATAAGGAAAAACAACGCATTTTATCGAAAAGGTGCCAGAGTTCTGGAGAACAATAAGAGAATCGTGGAGTCTTTGTTTGTCTTCCTAGTGTTTTATTTTTATTAGACCACCCCTCCTCTGCCATCTCTATCGTTTGCAGGTGTGTTAGGGGGATTCGCGTGCACCCCTGTAATCTTGGAAAAGACACTGCAACAGGACTGAAATAAAGCAGAAGTCTGGAGAAGGGAGGTTTACTCTATTCCCACCGTGTATCGATCTTCTACGTCCAAGCGAATTTTATATATCGATGTTTTATCGCCGCCTAACAGACAGGTAAGTTTAGACATGTGGAAGATTCAATAATTGGAAAAGAGAGTACAGACGGAGGACTTGTTTGCTTTAAAGTCTCCCAATGTCTGTTCATTGTCAAATGTAAACTGAGTTCGTATTGTTAGATAATGCGATTTGAAAACTAATGAAGTTTAACTCATTGATAAATTTTATTTAATTCCACTCTCTGTAAAAATTTGCTGTGGATATATTAGAGGTTTATTTTTAAAATAATTTCTGCATTGGGGATAAAAATGTTAATTCGTGATTGCGCATGCAATAAGTAATTTTGTCTAATTTTTAACTCTTAAATACAATAAAAATACCATACATGGCTGTGAATACACTATTATATTTCCTACAGAATTTCAGCTCTTGCATTGTAAATATAATAACATATGGTTTAAAGTATTTTGGGTATTTGTTGTGGCAAGTTGATCCGTTAAAATTCATTTCGCTGCACATGGTTGGTTACTTTTGTCATTGACAACATAAGACCTTGTTTTCACAAAATAAATGAATGAAATAAATAAGAAGTTTACTGTTAAATACCGTGAAATAACGAAATAATACGAATGCATGAACCATGATTTTTCTAAAATATTTTATTCAATTTTACTACACTGTAAGATATTCTGGATCAAATTACAGCATAACATGGTGATATTTTGCACATCATCTGCAAAATCCATAGACCGTAAAATACATTTTATCTTAAAATTCATTTTGAAGTAAAATCCATTTTCATCGTTAAAAATGCCATAACTTTTACAGAAATATTTATTTATTTAAAGTAATTTAGTGATTTGACGCTAATTATTACTGTAATAATAGTTCCCGATTACCGTAATTATTATTTAAGTAATAATTAAGATTTAGCGAATTTATTGTCAATACCGAAGATAAAGGTTAATAAAATTTTTTGTTCCGTAACATGTTCCAAAAAAAAAAAAAAATGATTTTACAGTAAAAACAACGGCAGCCTGAAAGCCGGTGCTTTCATAAATAAATATTATTATTAAAATATTTCAAATGATAATAAAATTAATGGAGAAATAAATGTAACAAACGAAATAAAAGTTAGCAAAACCCCATTACCTTTCTCTCATTCACTCAAGTTCTTCCAATAGAATGTTGGAATCAGTGCGTTAAAAACTAAATTATCTGAATCTCTTTTATCCGAGTACATCTGTAAATTGAAATCGATTTTTTTCACTCTTCAGACATATTTTTCTTTTTATACTTTACTGCAAAAATATTGGTGTTTTATTTTAGCTATAAGTAAAGTCTACTAAATAAGCAACAATCTTTGTATTCAATGGTAACATAGAATTAATAATTTTATAAGAGTTCAAAATAAACGCCTTTTTAAGAAGAGAAAATGCTTAGAATATTTTTGTTAAGGAAATTTAAAATGTTTTAAATTTATTGTCTTATCAGTTTTTTCCCTATTACTAGAGTAATTTAGAAAGGCTATAATGGCTTCTATATATCCCAGAATTCGGCAAAAATATAATGAATTACATATTTTGATTATAGTAATTAGTTACTCGCAATCATTATTAAAGCATATAATAATTTTATCTACGGCTGAAATTATGAATACAACAATCAATTACTTGCATTCTGGATTACAACTTTGATTAGAGATAATTGTCGTTTACAGTAATAAATTATTTGTAATCTTGATTACAATTTTTCATAATTTTGATTGCAACTGTAAGCGTAATTCCAATTAATTGAGACTCCAAGTAATAACAAAAAAAATTATATGGTGACAAACAATCAAAATATATAATTACATGCAATTATTATTGTGTGTAATCGTGATTATAAGCAACTGTGATTACCTTTAATCAAATTATAAGATTAAAAATAATTAAGTTGCATACTTATATACACTCATGTCCATAAATTAAGGATAATTCAGAATCACACGGAAATCAAACTCAAAAATTAAAATTTCCCCTGTAGAATTATCACACACATCTTGAAGAAGAATATGCAAATTACAGGAAACCACTAGATGACGCTGGTAGTACGTCACAATGACGAGAGTGTTAGAGAGGGGTATATAAGGAATGGTGGCAAAGAAGTAAAATTGTTCACAAGCGCTTTAAAAGCCTTTCAGTGCAATAACCGCATAGTTATGGCACAAAGGAAGCATTTGGATGATTTTTTACGTGGCAGAATCATCGGACGACTGGAATGTGGACGTACCCAGCTGGAAGTATCCGAGGATTAGCCAGCATACTCACCGGACTTGAATCCAAAAGAGCATGTGTGCGATATGCTTGGCCGACGAATTGCAGCCCGTCAACTCCCTCCCACCTGTCTTCCGGACTTTCGGAGGGCATTGCTTGATTAGTGGTGTAATATTCCCCAAGATCAGATTGATAATTTTATACTCAGCATGCCTAGGCGTTGTACGGCCTGTATTGCATCGTCCGGGAGACATACTCTGTATTAACCATCATACTAACCATGTTATACTGTTTTTTGTAAATAGGTTCTTTTATGAAATTTGCTCCAGGGAGTAAAAATCGCAATTTTTATTAATTATGCCAAACATATAGCATCTTTGTTGCTCTTTACCTTTTGTTTAATACATAGACTTTACAAATAAGTCAAATTTGTTTGGCTTCTGTCTCTTTCTGTACCTGAACTTCGTTATCCTTAATTTATGGACATGAGTGTAAATACAGTATCTAATAATGGATGGCGACATACATGTTTTCATACACGAAGTATATAAGTACGCATATAAATACAATTTGCATACGTATGCAATGCATGTATGCCCGTATGTATAGATATATTTTATGTTCATGAATTGTTCGTACGCATGTACAGTACGCAAAAAATATACGGACGACCCTGAATAACTTTTGATCTAATGATTGAATTTTCACGTTCTAGGAGTCATTCTTAACGGTTTGAGGGGAGACACCTCAAATATGCTAGTTTTATTTAAATAGATATTTTAAATTATGAAATCACAAAAATGAACTTTCTCTGAATAAACATACATTTTTCCACGGATTGGGATTTCTAACCCTCAAAATATAGGGGTTAGCCGCAATTTGGGAAATATGGTCCCAATAGTTTGGTCAGAGGATTGCTAAATAGTTTGGAATCCTTAATGTTTATTAATTTTAGGTATTTATTATTTTTTTATTGTTTTATTTAATAATGGTCGAATAATTTTTTAGTTGTAAGGTACGCAAATCTTTTGCATTTTTTTAAAAAAATATGCAAAAAATTTTGTATTTTGCTCTAATTTTGTATTTTCCATGGCAAAATACAAAATTTGAGAAAAACCAATTGAATGATTCATGAAAAATTTAATTTCAAAAATATCAGATATTTAAAATTCGATCTCTCAGGAACTATTCGACAGATTTTAATTTTGCATTTTGTCTAGTAAAATTATAGTCTTTAATATGATGCAAAAATTTATGCAACTTCTTACTCAAAATTTCATTTGACCATTATTAAATTTAATAAAAAAATAATAAATATTTACTAAAAGTTATATTTTGCATAGATTTGGGTAAACAAATTTTGTAATTGTGTGCAAAATGTTTTCAATTCAGCTCACAAATTCTTCGAGATATACAAAAAATAAAATTATCATTAAGGGGTCCAAACTTTGCACCGCTCTCTAACCAAAGTATTGGAACGATATTTTGAGGGTCAGAAATCCGAATTCATTACAAATCAGGTATGTTTATTCAGCGAAAGTACGTTTTTGTGTCTGATTTCGTGACTTAAAATATCGCTTGTACTTATTAGTTAGCATATTTGAGATCACCCCCTTCAGTCGTAAAGATTGAGTTCTAGAACGTGAGGATCTGATCATTTGTTTAAGAGTTTTTCAGGGGGGTCTGTTTTATTACGCAATGTACAATTAAAGTATGAATGTTCGAATGTCAACACAATATAGGTATGTATATACACAGTATATATCCTCAAGCGTTGTTTGTATGTACAATATACATACATAATTATACATATAAGATACATTTGCGCATGTACGTTAGTTAGTTGACAAATGCAATGTTATGCATGTATGTATAATCAAACATAATAAGTATGCACGTAAGTGCATACAATGCGTATGCATGCATTTATGTACGTAAATACATATATTGTTTAGACGTGCGTTAATAACATGTATGTGTTTACAATGTACGATATGTAAACGATGTTCGTGTGTACGTACTCTGTATATGTAAGAAATTTTTTTTATAAATGTCACTGTACAACATCCAATTACTACTTGTCACTGTAATAAAAAAAAAACTATTGTTGAAACTGGATTATAAGCTTACCTCTGTAATCCACATAATCCGACTGTTTTGGTTATGCATAATAGGTTTAAATTCAATTACTTTGAAATATGTTTTTGTATTTTTTTTTTTAACTTATAAACTTGATTTTTTAACTAAGCTGTATTTAAAACTTTTGCCAATGTACTGTAAATATGTAATGCGTTCTTTTCGTATGTTATCTTAGAAGTTTTTTGTAATTATAACTGTCTTAGTAATTTATTATTTTAGTAATTATTACAACTTTTAACTAGTCACCTAATTTTTTTTAACAAGATTATCATATCACTTATGATTTGTAATAACTATATAATGACAATGTTCTTTCGTTTTTGTTTTTGTTTTTTTTGATCGAATATATAATCAAATGTTCAAATTTTCAAAGAAGAGCAGAGATGAGTAATGATTCTTACGGCACATGGTTTAAAAGAAGATTTGTTGCTCCAAACGAATCAAAACATAAAAAGTCTACTTGGGGAAATATATTCAAGAGAAAATGTGTACTAAAATAATAATGTTGATAAAATGGTAAATTTTACAAGAAAAATCAAGGTAATTTATAACTCAATAAGTAATTTAAAACTCATTATACATTTGAAGCAAAGTAAATATTAAATATTATTCCTCTCTTTTTCTCGCTTTAAAACTTTAAAATTTCCATTGAAAAGGCGAAATGATTGCATGGACAATGTCCCTGAAAGCTTTTTCTGATTCTGAAGTACCTATACTTATCTTGTTGGATAGGGCATAGGTATTTGGTAGTGGATAAAATCACGTAAGAGTTAAAAAACAAACCTACATATAACATTCTGTTGCATTCAGTTGTATAGAGTTTTGAGCAACAATCAAGCAAAATAGTGTTAAAGTTACTATTTTGATTTAAACTTTATGATGTGCGTAGTTATTGTACCATACAATAACTATACATTTTTTAAAACAAAAATTGGCCGTACATGGAAAAACATGTAATAAATTCCCTTGACTACTTTGATTAGTTTCCCTTGCACGCGAAGGAAAATAAATTCTGGTAACGTTACCGTACTGTATGGTAATGACGTTTCTGATAAAGTTACATAATTCTGGTTAATATAACCTAAATTATGCTGTGTTTTATATTTTTGTATTCCGTTTAGTTCTAAATGAAGTAGCTATTCCATTGTAATGTCTATATAATTACGATATTGAAATATATGAGATTTGTCCTTTTATAATATTTAAACAATATATTGAGCTACTTAGAACTTTATTGTATCTCACGTGTTATGACAAAAAATGTTTTGTTTATAACTTTGAATAATATGATGATATTAAGTAAAGAGCAATTGATGATTGATGCTTTGAACTTTGTCTTATTATTAGTACAAAAATTTTAAATATTTTAATTTTTAAACTTTTGAAGTATTTTTGCGCAAATTTTTGATGATTTTCAGCACACGTTATCATTTCTTAAGCATCGATTAAGCTTCGTTGCATCGATTACTGCAAAGTATTAAAATTATCATCAAAAAAGTTCATTTTTTAACGCAAATAGAAATAAGAGCATTCATATGAGCTTTAAAATTATTAATTAATTAAAATTATTAATTATTTTAAAATTAATAATTAATTTAAAACATTAATTATTTTAAAATTAATAATTATTTTAAAATTAATAATTATTTTAAAATTAATAATTATTTTAAAATTAATAATTATTTTAAAATTAATAATTATTTTAAAATTAATAATTATTTTAAAATTAATAATTATTTTAAAATTAATAATTATTTTAAAATTAATAATTATTTTAAAATTATTAATTAGTTTAAATTATTAATTAATTTAAAATTATTAATTAAAAATTCTTTTTTTATCTATGTTACGAAAATTTTATTAAATTACCTTATACTTTTTTTAAGATTATCCTTTAACTTATAAACGATTCTTAATGACACAGTATATCGATTTTGGTTATTATCAACTTTGATAAAATTTTAAAGTTTAGTTTTTCACAAAAAACTCCGTAATATATAGTAGGAAAGACAATTATCTACTAATTCAGGAAAAAATGTCTTATAACTTGATTTGTATGGTAAATTATTAGCTAGGAAAGCAAAATAATAATTATATTTTAAAAGTGTGACAAATGAAATTATCCCAAAACACAAATATATTAATTCATCAATAAATAGTCAATTTTTGTAGCAAAGAAATTGCTAGAAAAAAGTTTTATTTATTCTATTTATTTGAAGATTAATTATCTGTAAAATTAAGAAATCCACACATTAACAATACCATTTCTTTATCTCTGTTTTCTGAATTTCTAGTTATCCATACAAGTTTACATCTTTTTTATTTATTTTATTTCATTTTTTTATTATTTTACTTTTAGTTGGGATAACACAACTAAATGACTGAAAAAAGGAAGATAGGAGCAAACTCTTAAAAAACTGGTACTGGAAGTAATTGACATCTTAGTTCCCTTCTTTATTATCGTCCATTAATATCAAAAGTAAACATTTTTGGAACCAAATAGTGTAAATATTTACTTTTTTTTAATCTTTACTAATGAAATAAATCAGTCTTCCAAGACTTTAAAGTAAAACAAAAACTAATACTGATAATTATGTTTAAACTTAATAAATAAATAAGATTTAATTTTTTGAAAAGAAAATATTGTGTAAGTTTTTTTTATCCCTTAGGTTAGTTTATATACCTCAACTGAAAAATAAATATTATAAATTAAACAGGTCAAAAAAGAAATGAAATTTTTAAAAAAAGTATAAATTGATATGATAATACTTTCATATATGTTCCTAAAAATTCATCATTTTTTAAATATTCAAGTTAAAAATAGTTTAGCTTTTAATCTTTTCAGTTATTCACAAATTTATTCTATTTTTAAAAAATTCTTCATGATAAAAGTAGTTTGGCATTTAGATAATCTTTCTTTCCAAGTCTTTGGCCATCCTTAAACACTCCTAAATATTAACTCATAAGACTCCAAAAGAAGCTCTAAACCTCAATTCTTTTTGCCATTAACTAAGTATTAACTTTCCAGCTTCATTATATAACAATTAGTTTCAGTTTTGTTTTTCACTATTCATTTATGATTTTAAGTAATTTTGTTAAAAAAAACATAACTTGATAATTTACATTAAATTCTAATATCAAATAATAAACTTTACCCTTTAATACATTATATTTTTAAAGCCGTATTTACAAAGTATAATTAATGATGTGATAAAATTATTCGAACAAATAATTTATTTTTTTCATAGTTCGTAAACTAGAACTTTGAATCAAACGATATTTTTATAAAGAGCAATGCATGTAGAAGTCTCTAATTAGAAGCAGTGACAGAAAATAATAATATCCAGCTCAGAAGAAGAGCTTCATGCAGTTAATTTTTAAGATGTTTATTTTTAAAACCTTACTAATCCCATCGGAAAAAGTGGGACTAGTGTAATTATCTTTAAGACTGTTGGATAGTCACACTGTCACTTGCAAAATTAACGCTATTTTAAACAAATTAAACAGATTAACATTAAATTTTTAACAACTGTAATTGGCTTCAAATTTATAAATTAAAGCCTGATAATTTCCAAAATGCATTCCTAACCCTGACAACGCTCGGCAACATTACATATTCTGAAAAGTGTTTCATTTATTTTTACTTTCAAGACGTTTCTTATTCTCAAAAGAATCGGTTAAAGAATCCACTTGACTTTAATTATCGCTAAGTGGTGATTTTAATGATGGTTATTAAACAAATGTAACGAACGTAATTATCGACGGCATATTGGACAAGTAGGGCGTTAAAAGTCATTATCGAAGGTTACACATGGTTCTTGAACCAGAAGAATTAATTAGGGATGCGTTTTCTAACCTCCAGGATGGAAAATTGGTATATTTTCTGATTAGAAAAAGGAGTTATTAATCGTTGATTAATTCATTTCCGTTTCCAATAAAACAGTTCCGACAAGCGTTTACTTCTGTGTATAGATGGTGGGATAATAAATGTGATGTGATACAAAGATGATAATCTTTATAAAATTATTTTTTCGTTACATTTTTAATTTCAAACTTTAATTACTCTTTTTTAAATCCTTGCATTGCATCTAATTTGTCAATAATTTTAATTTATTTTCCATTGCCTCAAATCATAATTTTGAACACTAGGGAGGAAACCCTTAAAAATGAGTCATTACCAGTGACTGCAAACAAGTGACTGACTACCAGTCTCATTACCATGAGACCAGGGACTGAAAAGCAGACACTAAGTTACTTAAAAAAATTTAAATGTCTCTAAAATTAGTAGGAAGAGAATTAAAATATAAATACATCAAGAATATTATATCTTTGTAAACTTCAAACTTGCCTCTTCCATTTCAGCTATCATTTATTGTTTATAGCCAAAAAATGATTGATTGATGAATTGCAGAGTTTAATAGCACAAGAGCTAGATATTGTAATAAACCAAATTCAAACAAGAGCACACCTTGCAAATAAGCACATCAAATAGTATAACAAACTAAGACAAAGTCATCGTGGTTCTAATTTACTTTTAAGAGTGACGAAAAGTCATATTCTACCTCCTATACTCCTATGTTAACCTATGGAGAACTACATGAATACCAATCCCTGTTTACCAAGTCAAAGTTTATTATTGAGGAAGATATTTATTTAATTTTTTCATTAAAACCTATTTTTTTTTCTAACTCTGTTGTCAAATTTAAAAACCAAAAAGTTTCCGAAATACAAATTAGGGACTGAATAGATAGCGTATTCAAATTTATATTATTCTCCAATAAGTATCATCAATGACGAGAAATTTCGATTCCAACCTCAAGAAAATATTATTAAAACGCTAATCACAAGAGAAATAACATACATAAGATTACATAATATTCCTTAGTATAATTTCTTACAGTTAGGGACATAACTAATTAACAACCCATTAATAAGCAATATTAATTGATAATTATAAGCATAATTATTTTTGACTAATAAGTTAAATCTGACTTCAGGTTGATCTTAAAAAAGTCCTCGTAGTGAATGTGCGTAAATGCAGCATTTCTATATGTATTTTCTTATAGACAATGTAACGTATAATTTTCTTAAAGTTTATTTTTCTTCTATTTTTAAGGGATCTGGAGACATCTATAAAATGTTATCAATTTATTAGCTGTAAACACTTTGACAGCGTTTAAAAATTTGTTAGTTTTTTTTATTTTTATTTTTTTGTTAAGAAAAAAAAACTTTAAACGGTTATTGACTATTTGAAAATGTATAATTACTACACAGTAAAGATTAATAATATGTTTTTATTATGTATAAATTTACAAGCTCTGCTAATAAATTTACCATTTTATTCACTATTACCCTTTATGCACTATTACCATTAGGCATTTTATTACCATTTTATGCACCTTTTCTTTTCGTAAATAAAGTAATTTTCATGATCGAATTTTTTTTTCTGTTTTAATGAATGTAATTTAAGTAAATTTCAATTAAAAAAAAAAAAAAACGCATTTTAAAAAAAATAATGTGCTTGGCCTAAAATAGGGAAAGTTTTTTTTCAGGTATAAAAAGCATCAAATAGTATTTTAATCATTTAGAGAAAGAAATATAAATTATTTAAAAAGATGTACGCTGGATTTTATCTGTAAGAAAGTCGTAGGATTTCGAATACACATTCATGTAAGACAATGCTCATACCATATTAGACAATTTTAATACCAAGTTGCTAATTTAAGATTTACCAAAACTGACCATTTCCAAAATCAAAATGTTCAACTTAGATTTTGAAAATGGTCATTTTTTAACTGATATTATTTTTAAAAATTTTATAAAATTATCTGCGTCCTCACACCATATTGTTAGTAACTCAAACAGAAAAACAATCACCTGTCACATTTAATCAAAATATCTCTAAAATGCATAGCTGCAATAACGAAAGTAGCTCAGATAAACTTAATTTTTATACTAACACTCATTATAAAATTATGCTGAAAAATTCATCCCATAAATATATTTTAAAAAAATGCTGATATGCAATTAACTAAGTAAATTAAAATTTTGCTAATCAGGCATGAATTAATTCGAATTTATATTCGCATAAATAAAGCAACTAAATGTATCGCTAAAACCTTTTGGAATTGTAAGAAAAATTCCCCTCTTAAGAATCAAACACAAAAACATAAAATGCTGCCTGCATTAATTTTAATAGAAATTAAGACAATATAATTATCCTTTAAAGTGGAAATACATAATGAAACTAATAATTATTTATTAAGAATAAAGCCATATAAATTAACTACTGTTTTCTGATTTGTTTTCAGGATTAAATATCCCCATCTTTGTTAAACAAAACTTAGAAGCATTCACATCTATGGCTAGTTGTATTTTTAAGTTAAACAAATACACAATACAAAGTAATTTATTTCATTATCATTAAACATGCTTTATTACAAGCCATTTGCTTTTGTTTAATAGCTAAAGACAACCTCAATTAATGTCAACGACGTCTTACGAATAGTTAGTATCATTATTTCTCCAGAATTTGAAAAAGAAATTATTTGCTTTAATGGCGTTAAAAATAGTTTACATTAAAAAATATCCAGATGATTATCTTAATTGTCAACTGTTGTGATTTCCAACTCTTTATTTGAACTGGTTTTAGTAAACATTTTCAAAACATATTACATAGTCTTAATAATTAAATATCGTTAAATAGTTTCAAGAAGACAAGATTTGATAAAGGCCCGATTTGAATAGCATATGAAATCCAATTTTTAAATTCCAGTTCGCTATTTAAAATAACTCAGCCCATAAAAAAAACATTTAAATTACTTTATATATCATCCGTGAAACAAAGTGAATTTTAACAAAATATATATATATATATATATATATATATATATATATATATATATATATATATATATATATATATATATATATATATATATATATATATATATATATATTTCGTAAAATCTGTCTATATATATAAAAGCGAAATCCTATCTGGATGTATGCTCACTAACAACTCTAGAGAACGGGAGCACCAAGTTGAATCAACCTTTTTTTTTTTTTTTTTTTTTCTTTTGCATTTAGCAAATTTTAAAGGGTAATTTGTAAGCAATCCCCTCTTTCCGACATTACGTGGTTCGCGCACTGTATCAAAAATACGAAATTTCCCCGATGATAGATTTAAATGTACACTGTCGTGTAAACAGAAAATATACAAATAATTAAAAAATTAGAAAAAGACGAAACCACTTAAAAAAATTAAATATTTTTAAAGCTCGCTAAACTTATAGTTAAAATGCAGAATGGAAGTGAGTTAGAAATAAATATGCAGACGAACAAAAGTTATCGAAAAAAATATTATACTTCACCGTCAGTGGCAATGTTAAACATAAATATGCTTTTTCGTCCTAAAGTCATCTCAAGTCAAAGGATTTTAATTTTATTAAATTCTATATCTAAATCATTTTAGTAATACCAGCTATTAATAATAATATTAAATTGTTTATATATTTTTTTATCAAAAATTTTAAATTCTCAAACTTGATATTATTATCCTTTAAGTAAAAATATTATAAATTTTATAAAAAAATGAGTACTTATCGGTTAATGGCACTATAAATCTAAATTAGCCAACAAGTCGAACAAGACCAGATTAAGATTTACACTGGTCACTCGCTACAGACAACACGAATAAGTTCGTGGAATATGACATTCTGAATATTATACAAAACGATAATAAATGAATACGACATAATTGTGAACTTGAGTTACAAAAAGGGGTGAGATTTTTGCTTTAATAGTCACTACTTAATGCAAAATAAGCGAAAAACACTTAGAATTGCAATTACTTTCGAACAAATAAAAATTTCGAAAAAAGAAATTGAGGTTAAATTATAAATCAAAAGTAGGCCTTTCAGCCCATAACATTTCAACGATATAGTTGCATTCCCACTGTTTTTAGAGTTACCCGCATGGTATTCTGTGCAACAAATTAAACCGTTAATAATTCACGAATTAATAATTAAAACGTCAGTTTTTATTCCACTGTACTCCACATGCATTTTTCTACAAGTCCTTGCAATTTCAAATTTCTAAATATTATAGATTTTAAGCAGCAAAGCAAAATGTAATTCAACGTTATGTATATCTATATAAAGTTTAATATAAAAATACAAACATTTCGTTGTAATAACCATTTTTTTTAGCAAGTTGAGTTAAACCACTATTCAAATTGTGCATTTTCATTAAAACATACTACTGATCAAAGATATTTCATGCAAAAAATATATTGTTACTGTATGTTTGCAATTGCTTTCACATTCATTATATCATTTCAATTAAATTGTATTGTTTTAAATAAACATTAATACTTCATTCAAATGAAATTATTTTTTTTTTCCTGGTGTCATTTTGAACGGAAAAATCCTAGAGCAGAAGTTACGTTCGTCTCTTTCATAAAAGCCGCCGCTTTCTCACCTATAACATTGAAAAGACTTATGATCATAGACAAAGGCTTAATGCAAAAGCATGTTCCAGTGCCGACAAAGCGATATGTTTGACTTCCCCCCTAAGTGCTTTAGTGGTAGTGCGCGTTATTTACAAAGCGCTTGAACGAAAAAGAGAAACGCTTAAAAGGAGGGAGCGATTTTATCTTCTATCTAAATAATAAGACCTCAGATGAGTTAATAATTAAAAAGAATTGTCTTATTTTTTAAAAAGCTACTTTTAAGCTTTTATTATAAAGACTGAGGTCGAAAAAATTGAAGTGCTATTTGTTTGAAGGCGCTCATAATGAGAAAAGATGTGTTAAGTGTCTTTATAAAAAATCAGAATTAGCGGAACTACTTTTTGTGGAATAATATAGTACTTAGACAAAAAGATTTGTAGGTAGTATGTTTTTGCACTTTTGGCATTAATTTGAAGGGGAAGTGAAAATTTGTATAATAAATTTGACCTTAGTGTCACCATTTGTTTTTATTTCACCCTTTGTTTTTATCGGTGAATTGGGAATAAATTAAAATTATTTGCTATGTTTGTTATTTACTGCTAGAATTACTTTTTTCATCCTGACTTTAGATAAAAAATAAAGCATTCTTGCAACAGCAATCGCAAAGTATTCTTAACAATAAGTTGTTTTTTGGAGTATATTTTAAGCACTTTAAACCTTAAACTAATGTTGTTGAAATAAATATATTTGTCGCAGATTTATGAGTATTAAAAAAAAGAGAGAATAAAATTAACCTTTTTTTTAACCGTGCAATATAACGCTTTATTTTTGACCTTTCAATTTTTTGAACGAAAGTTTAAATGTAGGAAAAATATATTTACAGCAGAATTTCCTTTTCTTGAGCATATTTCTTATTAAATATAATTTCTTTCGTTTATTTTTATACACATAAAATTAAATAAAGTAAAAAAAAAAAATTTTGAATTTACTTGCCTACCAAACCGAAATTTACTGGAATTACTTTTCGCAGAAAGTAGTTCAAATAAATGTAGCTGCTGAATTTGTATAATAAACTTGTCCTTATTGTCCCTATTTATTTTCATTTCGATTTAAAAAAAAAAAATGGAATAGGAATATTTTTTGATAAAATGAATAAATTACAAAATCTGAATATAAGTTCCAAATTTTCAGGGAAGATAACTGAATGTATGGTTGAAATAGCAGGAGTATTATTTTTCATATCTTTACGATATGAAAATTCATACATTCAATCAAAATTTTCGCATTTTAACAGTTTTAAAAAGATTATTAGAATTTTTCACCATAATTAAATTTTCTCCTAATTTTCTTCTTTCCCCGCAATTAATGCAAGTTCTTTTTAATCTACAAATAAATGAATTTTTTTCAAAACTTCAAAAATTTTTACTTACAACTAAGAAAAAAAAATTAATTGAACTGTAAAATAATTTCTCCAACTCATTTTAAAAGGTAAAAAATATCAATAACGCTACATAACAGTTTCAAAATCACGAAATGTTTCAATTTTAATATGCTGATTAAATGTTCGTGTAATTTTCATCAATTTTTCTTTTTTTTAGTTTGATATTTTTCCTAGCTAAGCGAAGAGTAGAACTGATTTGAACACAGGTATGCGTTCTCGAGAAATGGCTGAAGATTAGATAATAGAAAAACATATCCATTCAGGTGTACGGAAAAAAAAAACCTGATAAATAAGTAATAAAATTTGGCGAGCAGTATTCAATTCTCGTGAATTAAAATGTTCATAAAGTCTTTTTTTGATTCTAGTCAGCATAATAGTTATTAGAAAACTGAGAATTTTCAGCTTACAATTTGAATTCACTCATGTCTTTATATTATTCATATCAGTTATAGGAAATGCATTTTTCTTATCAACAAAATAATGAAAATAGTTTCTGTATCTCTTTCATAGATATTTCTGACATATCATGTTCTTTAACATTTCCCCATTATGAGATGGAAACAAAAATATATAATCAAAAGGAAGGGGAAGAAACAAAAAAGAAACATTTCCGCAAATGAAACCAATTTATAGTGACTCGTAGCAAATCCTCCACATCTTTATGTAATGGCTTTCGTCCTGGGCACCCCTAGGGACCCATCAAACTGCCTGGGAGACCCCTTTCCTTTCCTCATCCACGCACGAACTCTATGGCTCTTGGAATAAGGAAAAAAATAAGAAACAAAAAATACTGGACATTAGCCGACCATATGCTGCAATCCCACACTAGCAAACCTCTTGTATCTTCTCCTGGATGAAAGTTCGGAATATTGACAGTCAGTCTTTCTTACAGTACCGGGAAATTCCATTTTGGGCTACTGAGTAAATGGAGGACGCGCGTTTCGTTGTGTGTTGAGTGGTGGGTGAATAGAATAAAAGGGGTGATTCGGATTGACCAGAATGCCAAGCTTGCAGTTTTGTCTGCGATCTTTTTCTTTGTTAGTGGAGTCTTTTTGTTTGATGGATCGTACCCTTTATTACTATTCCATTGTCTTGCAGTTTCTTCCTTTCAACAATCAGATACGATCCTATTTCCTTATTTCGTTTTTGCTTCCCTGTCTCTTCCTATTTTTCTTTTTGAAAACGTTCATGATTTTTTTTTTCTTTTTCCCCCCTTGAATTGAAGTTAACGATCCATGAATGAGGGATGTGTGATATGTTATAAATGCGAATTTTTTTATGCTTAAAAGTTTCTGAATCTGCATATTTATGTATTGATTTCTCAAGCTTAAAATAAGATAAAGTAATTTTATTATTAAAAAAAATGTTAATTGATTGTTGAATTGATTGAAAATAATATTATATATACAATATTACGTATTATAGGTAAACTTTTCAAATGTAAACCGAATGCGTTGGACCTAAATTAATGAATTTATTCAATTGTGTAGAAGGTAGTAGAATCAGAAAGTAGTGAAACAAACAAGCAATAAACTAACAATAAGTAAAAATTTTAAAAGCAAAAAGAAAAGAAAAGACGAATATCGAAGTTAACAGTTCTAGAATATTTTAGTAAAAATCTTTAAATCCTAATTTATTAAATTTTTAGTAAAAAAAACAAACTTAAAATGTAATAAAAATTTAATGCCGCTTTTTAAAAGAAATAATTTCAGACAAAATGCGTATGTTTGTTTTAAATAACATATTATTTTATAAAACTACAGGGTCAGCCGTTATTTGAAAAAAAAAAGTGTGGTCAAGAGAAATTGTGCTTCTTCTGTCTAGCCTGATAATGTTGCAAAGCCTAGGTTTAGAATATTTTCACCAAAATCAGGGAATGAATTTGGGTTTTGGTTACAAGATCAGATATAAGCCTAAATAATTTCACATACACGCTAAATCGAAAAGCAATAAATGTTACAAACTATAATTTAAATAGAAAAAAAAAGAGAAAGGTTCTTGCTTAGGATGTGAAAATCATACAAACTGTGTTTACCTGGAGAGAAAAAAAAAACATTTTGGGGGTTTGAAAAGATTAAAAGCTTACGCGAATTCATATTTATGCAAATTAATTTTTATTGAAGCTTCCGTTTTTTAAAACTTGGAAGCCAATTACAGAAATTTTTTTTCACCTCTTAAAGTGTCCCTACTTTTGATAAAAATAGCATCTAAATTTGCAAAACAGGAGTTCATACCTTTACACGATAAATTTGATTTGTAAATTAAAACCACTTTTACGAAAACTTGCTCGTGATAACAGCGAATGTTTGTTTGCATTGGAATGTCACATATTTACTTCATATTTTTTAAGATTATCACTTAAGTAGTAAAACGTAAAGTACACAAACTGCCCAGTTGCGCAAATATAAGATGTGACTATGTTCGGGATATTAAACGATCCATTTTCTAGTTTATGATTGCAACCCGTACAAAGGCTTTTTCTCTTCTAGAAGGTGCTGTTCAGGCTAATGTTCGTATAGGTGAACACTCACCACCATGACAGCAACCTGACAGCAGAGAACTACAAACCATGCGGATTCATTAGGTTAAGGCAAAGAGTCACGGGAGAGAAGAATTCTTCAGCACCAGTTAAGCAAATGAACAGAGAAGGCCCACAAACGAACTGAGCGGTGTCATGACTTCTGGTGACAAAGGACCTGGATAAAAACGAGATACCCACAGCAGTGATAACAGACACGCGCCGATCCATTGGTCAGTCAAAAACTCATTTGTGAAATAAAACTTTAAATCTTTGAATAGAGATTTGGGATGGCTCAGGGGATACAGCGCTCGCCTCCCAATGATGTGACCCGTGTTCGAATCACATACACCGATCTCAGTGGTGATGTAAAATATCCTCAGTGGTAAACGGATCATAAGATAGAGTCCCCCTTCCGTCAGGTTAACAGTGGGAGGTTTTCTTGGATTTCCATGCCATGTAACGCAGATGCTGGTTAGTTCTATCAAAAAGTCTTCCACGAAGGCAATTTTTCCCAATACTTGATACAGGAATCCCCTTGTCATCTGGATAGGATTCAAAATTACAATGCTACGGAGTGTGTTGTACACCAATTTTTTACATCACAATTAATGAAAAGTAAAACTTGCAGACTTAACTCTTTTTAGACAAAGCATAAAAAATTTGTTAAATGTATGCTATTTTTATTGAAATATGCTTAAAGTACACTCATTAAGACACAAAAAAAGTTCAATGAGCAAAAAATAATACTGAGTATAAAAAATTAAAATGGTGAGTATTAAAAAAAACTTGCAAACTTAACACATTTTAGGCTAAGCTTAATTGCTTTATAAAATGTCGTGTTATTTGCATCGAAACATGTTTAAAATACAGTGCTCAGTGCTAAAAAGAAGAAAAAAACTCGCGCTATCCTGACTAACTTTTGATCTAATGTTTGGGAATCTGGAAAATTTGGTCCTCATAGTTTGGTTAGGAGAGAGATCACAAGTTTGAACCCTTTAATGTTAATTTTACTTTTAGCATATTTCGCCATGTCTCGAGAACTTTCTAAGCACGTTGAAAAATTCTTGCATACAATTATAAAATTAGTTTGTCCAAAGTTTAGTCAATGCAATTTAGTCCATGCAAAGTTTAGTCCCTTAGTTTGTCCATGTGGAAAAAAATTAGAAAATATCTATGTTTTAAATTATTTTATTTAATAATATTTAAAAAATTTTGAATTGTAAGGGTTAAATTTTATAATCATTTTAAAGTATTTAATTTTACGTATACGAACTTTTTCGATAATTTAAAAGATAATATAAAATTTTCACCTTCTTAAAAGTTTAATAAAATAGTTAAATCCTTTTATTTTTCAAAAAATTTAGATACTTGAATGAGTCTTTAAATGCCTGACTAAAATTATTGTTTTATTAATTGTTATTGTCCAACAAATACGGGTTTTCATGAAACTAATAATGTAGAATCACGGGGAAAGGTAAAAATATAGTTGCATTCTGAAAATTTTCACGTTAGGGGGAATGCAGGAATGAAAGAGGGATTTGTAGCTTCATATAACTTCGTTTATAAGAAATGATTATAAAACAGCAATTATATTAGTACTTATTTCCGAGAATTAAAACTGTTTATCACTTAATCATCAACACGTCTTTTAGCATTAGTATGAGGCCAGAAGCAAGAATTAGTAAGTAAAAATTAGAATTTTAGAAATCAAATGTAAAAATTAAAATGCATTTTTATATAATTGTAACATTTACCCTTCTAAAGTAGTTTTTTTTTGCCTTTACCATTAGAAGATTACATTTGTTAATGACATATTATACGCTTTTTTATTTACTAATAAAAAAAGCAATAAGTTTCTAAATGACCAATTTAAAACAACGAGAAAAATAGTTATTAAGAAAATGGCTTCCTATATCTTATCTTAACACGTAACAGGTCATCCTACGAATAAAAATAATAACTCCTCACTTTCCCACATAAGATCAGCAAAAGTCTTCAAGCTATATTATCATCATCCAAACGATTCTATAGAATCAGGACAGTACAGTGAAACAGAAATGAACTTCCATATGATGTCACCGAAAATGAGTCGATTAAATCGTCCCACTTTATACCATTTTTACTTATTTTTAATATTTTATTTTCTGAGAAAGTTATCAAAAATATATGAAAAGGGAATCTTTTAGACGTAAATCCGGAATAGAAACTCTCTCTCTTTTGGTGGCCTGAAATCTTTTTCATCAACATGGCCTCACGCAACTCGCCCATAAGCCATTTCTTTATTTTGCCTTTTTTCTTCTACTTTCGGACGACTTTTCTTTCATCGCTTTAGATTAAGTTTTCTTTCTATTACGATTTTTCTCATCTTGCAGACGACTACTGTACAGCTGATGCTTGGTAACTGCTCATTTCTCTCATCATTTCCCTCTTTTTCCGATTCCTTTTTGTGCCCGCTCATGAGACACAAGAAAAACTATTATCTAGTTTTGTTTGTTCGGTTCCTTATTTTTAGTGAATTTTTTTTCCCCATTCGAAAGAATAAACTCTGAGTATAGTCTCTGACGATCGCTGAATCGAATCTTTACAAATGAGAAATTTCCTGCGTGTATTACGGGTATTATGTGTTCACTAGAAACTGTGTTTCATTTCAATTTTTAATATTTTTTTCTTCTCATTGCGCCATGAAAAAATGAAGGAAAAAGAATTTAATGACCAGGAATACATAGTTTCTTGACACAATGTTTCAGGTTTAATGTTCTGCTCAGCATAATCAACGAAGAGAAAATAGATTCGTGAACATTTTGAAGTGTGTTGCAAAGGAGAATTTTGAAAATAAAAAAATAAAAAAAACTTAACCGGTTTAACATTTTGTATCCAAAATTCTTTATTAAAAATGAACTAGTTGCACGTGATATCAGAAAGAAAATATTTTGAATTAATATAACAGGTGTTTTTATGTTTTATCGCTAAAATAAAAAAAGAGGATTTTTCTTGCCATACCAATTGCATAATAGCTCTGATTCCTTTTTTATGTTCAGGTTTTAATGTACAAATTTATGGATCACTATACCGGAAATTTAGTTCATGTCTTACAGTTATGTTTTTAGAAGCAATTAATAAAACAACTAAGCAAATTACAAGAATATTTCAAGCTCTTATTAAGTAGTTCAGATCCAAGAAATATAACTTTTTCTCACCATGACAAACATTTATTAAAATAAGGATAGTTGAATGTATAAAACCAAACATAGGTGGTAGTAACAGCAAAAATATAAATAGAGCAGCATTTTACGTTTTTCCGAGAAATTTTCATGCCATAACTTTGTACCAATTTTCGTGAGTTATATTTATTTTTGCGAGTTTTCCCGTTTATAATTTTTTTTCGAATTTTTCTATTGAAGTTAAAAAAACAAATTAGTCTTAAAAAAAGGATAATCTTATGTATAAATAATTATATAAATAGACAAAATAAATGATTAAACTAAAAAAAATAGACTAATTCATTTTAGTTATAGTTACTAGTTATAATTTTAGTTCAAACACTGTTTTGATTATGATTTTAATGAAATAATAATAATTATAATTGTAGAAATAATTATGATATGATTTTAATCAAATATAATATTCTTAAAAAATAATAACGTTTATTCAGAAATATATAAACTTATAACAAATTTTATAAACGGTAATATTTAATAAAATTTTAATCATAATACAATATTAAAACCCAATGAACCCGTTTATACTTTGTAATGCAAACGTACCATTAGCAGAGGGATACACTGAAAATTATTTTTAGTGAATTTCTACCAGTTTTAGGAGACATGTTGTGTATGCCAGAAGATCTTTAATTGCATCGTAACTAAATTTTTATTCTAATTTAAACTCGTTATTTCTTCTCTAATTGCCTTTATTCATAATTAATATAGAGAAATAAGATTAAATAAACTTCCAATCCTACTCTGTTTTTGTTTTGTTTTTTTATGAACACCGAATAACAGACCCTATTTTATGTTTCCTGTCCATTTAACCCGAATGTGGGGAAAATACCCAATTAAGGGGTTTCAGATAACTGATCTACTGCGTCTAAATGCATAAGTGTATCCCTAATTTCTCCCTTTTTAATTCAGGATTAGTTAAAAAAAATATTGCAGTTTTGAAGCTTAGTAAAAAGAAAAGATTACTGTAAGAAAAAGACTGTAGACTGGGCAGAGAATTAAAAATCGGATGAATTAGAACAGAGAAAGGGACCTAATTTTTAAAAAAAAGAGATGAAGTATTTACCCCAGTGTAGAAGTACAACCTTTTGCTTAAGTCGACCCATATTTTTCATTATTAGATACCAAATTTCTATTATGTCGGGTGTATAAGTCAACCGCTGTCGATAAACCATTTATTATTCTTATAGACGTCATGTGTCAAATGTTATACTCTGTTGCAAGTTAAGAAAATACCATTTCAGTAATCATCCGCGACTGTATATAGTTCTGATGCTTGCGAGGCCTCTGTACCGTCGGCACCCTTCACCTTTTTGGAAGTCTTCAAAAAAATAAAACACAAAAACAAGACCACTTGGAATGTCCCCCCAAAGCACCCATGGTATCGGTGTTCTCGACCTGGAGACTCCCTGGCCCAAGGTTTTAATAGACAGGAACAAACTGTTCTTGCCCGTTTTCGAAGTCGTCACCTTAAATCAATGAAATTTTCGGAAGGATCCAAGAACTTTGAAATTTGTACCAACTGTTCTTCAGACCAGGATTCGCCTCATCACATACTCGCCTGCCTGGGGCTCACTAAACAGGATTTAGCAGATGATTCATTGACGGTGTTGGATTTTTTGAGGGTGTATAAAGTCATGGATCTGGTCTAGCACTGCTGGCCAATGGGGGCGTGCAACAACAACGGCAACAGCATATAGTTCTGTTCTATTTCGTTATTAAAACACGCAAATATGCTTTCACAAAAATAATAAAGCTTTTAAAAGTTAAACACGTCAGGCAGAAATTTAATTCTTTTACGATACATATCACAGAATGATTAAAAAAAGATTATAGTTTTGTAGTCGTATTGGAATCTTTGACTTAGCGACATATTTCTCTTAGAAGAATATTCGTTTTTTAAAAGAGATGTAGCAAGAGCATTCGATTTGATTGGACCACTAATAATGGCGAGTCTCATGCTGACATGCTCTTAACAAATCAAATGCGAGATAAAGAATTTTTACTTGTGGTTCTCTCTAGAAGAAAATCGTCTGCAAAAAAAAAAATAAATAAAAACATAAGAAAATTATTTATTATTCTTTCATTAGTCTCTTTCAATGCAAACAGAAATACGTATTTGTTATGATTTTTAGATATACTTTTTAATAATTCTTATTATTTTTTAATTGATTATTGTTTTTAATAAGAGAGCAAGCAAGAAGGAGGCAGTGCAACGTCGTTTATAGAGTTGGCGATATTGACATAAGTTCACACTGGGAGCCTGACATACATTTGGCGTGCATTTTGAAGATCTGTCTTTAAAAATGGTAATGTTTTTTTTCTTAACTTAACACAGAGTATTGACTAGTAAGAAAATTTGGATTCTAATGCTATCGTAAAATCTGTTAAAAAGTGTGAAATTTTAAATTCTTCGAATGGGTCTGAAGACTATTTGTCTGGGATTCAACAGATGAGGATAAAAAATGATAAACATTGGTAATGCTTCTGAATTCGACCCAGTTGATGTTCTAGAATATTAAAATTTGTAACTTTATGGTTTGTTTCAAAAGTTTCGATACCTTAAAAATACTTAGGAAAAAATTTGTCTAAACTTTTCATAAGCTGAGTTGTTCTTATCTTTATCAATGTTAAAAGTGCATCGATGTTTCACGATCGAAGAATGTCCTGACATTATTACAGGCGCATAAGTCAACAGCCTGTCTTTTGAAAAATTTTGAGAGTTTGAAAAGTCAACTTGTACACTGGTATATACTGTATATTCATTTAAAGGAAATGGCGTTATGGTATATGATGGTATCCAAAGAAATTAAAAATAATTACTATTTACCTTAATTCAATGCGTATTTTTTTAAAATCTATAAATCATTTACATTTCGTATAAAACTTGTGTGAGCTGAGTTTAATTATCTTTTCCATTAATCCTTTAAATTCTAAATAAAATGTCAGTTCTTCTGAGAAGTGAAGTCTTGTCGTTAAATTTAATTTTAACCACTTTTACTTACGCATGGCTAGATATTTGTTAAGATTTGGTATTTCATTTCTTAATTACATGGCAGAATAAGTGATAGTTACACAAGAATAGAATTTTTGTAATTTTACAAAGTAAAGTGTAAGAACTATTGTGCATCAAAATAAACTCACTTGACCTAAATAAAAATTGTAAACAAAAGCGGCGGGACATATTTATTCGTCAGTGGGATTCGAACTCACATTCTTACGCAGACGAGCCCATCGTTTTACAAACCAGGATATCCTAGCCAACCGAAAGTGCAATTCGAAAATCAGGCCTAAGCTTTATTTCCAGTCCTGCGAAATTCCAAACGAAGAAGCAAATGCACTTCCTAGGCCAGATAATATGTTCTAAAATTTATATCAGTATAGTTTTTTTTTTTTTTTTTACACTTTTTTTTCTAGATTTTCATTATTATTTTTTGCATTATAATTACAATTATTTTTATCACTTTTATCCTTTTAATGCTATTATGAAATGTATACAATTATATGTATACAAACTGTTTTATTTATTTCGTGGTGGTTGCAGAGAAAAACAAATAAAAATAAACGTTGTGACGAAGGAAAATCCTAAAATTTGAGGAAATGCACTACAAAAAGTGCATTTCAAAAACTCTCCATTAAGTAATTATTGCAACGGTTCTATTAATTATTTTGAAAGGATAAAAAAAAATACCAAAGAGAGAGTAATTTACCTTTACTCTCTATCTAACCTTAAGAGTAATGTTTTTCAGGGAGAGAGTAATCCCTCTGTAGCTTAGTCACTCGTTTTTTCGTGCCCCTCTTTTTTTACACTTACAAAAAAATTATAATTACAATGAAGCATCTAAAAGGAATCTTCCTGAATAAAATCTCTGGAAATAATTATTAGAAAACATAAAGTTGAGATATTTTAGATAAATAAAAGTACCTGTTCAAAGGAAAAAAATAGAACCAGTTCATAATAGGGAAAAACATCAATAGCTGCTCTCCGTGACATATTCAGTCATTGGTTGCTGAGCGTTCCTTCATCCTTTATATATGTTTTACCTCCCTCTAAAGTTTCTACTAATATTTATAGTAGAGCCGTGATGGCTCTGGAAATAGAACGTTCGCCTTCAAATGAGGTGAACCTGGTTCGATTCCCACCGATGGCTGGTCGATACGAATCCGCACCTGGCTTGCTACTACCAAAGTGCTGACGTCAAATATCCTCAATGGTAGACGGATTATGGGTTAGAGTCTCTTTACCATCAGGCTAACCGTGGGAGGTTCTCGTGGTTTTCCTCTCCATGTAACGCAAATTCAAGTTTTCTCCATCAGAAAGTTCTCCCAATACTTGCTCCAGAATAACTCTTGTCTTCCGGATTGGGTTCAAAATCACAAGGCTACGGAGTTGAACATTAGCAGTCGTAAACCCCTAAAAAATTGAGTCGGCTGTTCAACGACTGTTATAAAATAAAATATGTAAGTATAAACTAATATTGCTAACAATAAAGAAATTTCAATGATAAATAATTGTTTCCCTTAGATTTTAATAACTGCAAATAAGTGCCAATTAGAAAAGTTGTTATTTGGAGTTGAGCTGTCTTGTGAAACTTTTTCCTTTAGTGCAGAAAAAGACATCGGTATTTCATACATACCTAACCATAAATTATTAAATGGTAAATGTAATATTTTTCCTTTATTTTAACCTAAATTAATACAAAATAATAAAAAAAAGTTATATTTTTTACTTATAAATTCAGTTAACCGTATTCCAAATGGTATCAAAGATAAATGCAAACTAATAAGTCCATCAACATTTTCAAACATACTTAAAAAGAATATGATTCTATTTATTTCCTTTCAACGAAAATTTATAAATCTCTTCTCAATTTCATTGAATCATAAAGTTGAGTACAGAGGCATTTAAAAAAGCAATAGGTGGAGAAATAAATATAAAGAAAAATTCAATTTTCGTTGATGTAAAAATTTCTTTTAAGTGATACTTCAACTTCTATTTGAATTAATCAAATTTTCGCTTTTCAGCTTGAGCTTGCAATGTTTTTGACAAACGGTAATGAAATTTGGTTTTTTTTATGCCTCTTTAGAATATTTATAAGCTTCAAAAATTGCATCTCAACCTTCTTCATTCCCTTTTCCATGATTTTTCATGGACTCTCAGTTCATCATTCATAAAGCTTCGGAAATAATATGATTTACCCCTACGGGTAAAGGAGCAAGTTATGTGTTCGATGTGCATATATCTATATATGGCCATACATATATATGGTGAAACTTCATTTCCCTCAACCCGTCGTGAAATTATTTCCGGCGGAGTGGAGATGGGCCATAAATTGCAGCACTTTGACTTGCAAAAGTGTAAAATTTTACTCCGTACCTCGTGATGTATCGTCACGTCAAACGATTTATGACGTAAAAAAATCTTAGAAGGAGAAAATATATTAAAGAGATAAACTTTCTTCAAATACAAATGTCTATCACGCACGAAAAGCTATAAATTAAAAATTTTCCATTACAAAATTTCGTATGCACTACTCAAGAATGTAATTGCCTTATTTTTTAAGCAGTTAAATCACGTGATGCAAATATGTTGCTTGAATGAATAAAATTAACATGCTGAGAAAAATGCTAATGAATTTATCAAAAAGGAAAAAAAAGGATTTAAAAAAAAAAAAACTATTGATAATTTAAGAAGTAGTTTCGCGATATATCATGAAAAATTAATTCTCATCTTATCATCTTTTGCATTCTCATTCATCTGGATGGATAAATCGCATGATTGAATTACTAGTAAGCCAATAATATCCAAACAAAACTGACTGTTTCCAGTATAAAATTTATGAAACTTATAACACGATTGTTTATAGTTTTATTATCCCTTATTTTACAATATTTAATAATAATATTTACTTATGCATCATCCCTCTCAATGCCTGTTTTTTTTGTTATTAGTAAGTCTGATTATTATTCAGAAATAAAATTTCAAAACCAAACGTTGCGTAAATTACAAACTATTTAAAGTTGTGTCTATTACAAGACTAAGTATATTATAAACTAACTACGTTTAAATATCTAAATATGCAGTACTTTACAATAAAATATAGTTCACGTTTTAAAATTTTCGAGTAAATTGTATTTAAATTTTATGTACAGTGCGCAAAACAAAAAAAAGTGGGCCTGCCTTCAGAGCTTTTGAACTAATGATCGGATCTTCACGTTATACGACTCAATAATAATGGTTCGAGGGGGTGACCTAAAATATGCTAATTGGTATAGACGATAATTTAAGTTACGAAATCTGAGACAAAAATGCACTTTCTCTGAATAAACAGACCTTTCATTCGATGGATTCGAATTTCTGACCCCTAAAATATAGGAGGTACCAATCATGGATATGTGGTCAAAATAGTTTGGTAAAGAGAGCTGTCTAAAGTTTGGACCCCTTAATGTCAATTTTACTTTTTACGTAATTCTCTATATCTCTAGAAATTTTTAAGAGAATTAAAAAAATATTTCACTCAATTATAAAAAATTTTCATCCAAAGATAGTTCTATACAAAATACAACTTTGAGTATATATTTATTAATTTTTATTGTTTTTATTATATTAATTAATAATAGTCGAAAAATTTTGAATTGTAAGGTGTAAAATTTTTTCACATCATTTTAAGGAATGCAATTTTAAAAGACAAAATATGAGCGAAATTGGTCGAATAGTTCTTGAGAATTCAAATTTTGAAAAATCGTATTTTTTATAATTGTATTTTATAATTGTATGCAAAAATGTTTTAATTTGCTTTAACATGTTTTCGACATATGACGATATACACAAAAAGTAAAATTAACATTTAAGAATTTAAACTTTGGAACACTCTCCTGACCAGTCTATTCGGACCATATGTTTCGCAGATTGCGGACATCCCCTATATTTTTGGTGTCAAAATCTGAATCCGTCGGAAAAAAAGAAATGTTTATTTAAAGAAAGTACGTGTTTTTGTTTTATTTCATAACTTAAAATGTAATCTGCACTAATTAACATATTTGAGGTCACTACTTCGAACCTCTTAGATTGAGTTCCAGAACATGAAAATCCGATCATGAGACCAAAATGTATTCATTCATTGTTTTTGCTCACTATACATGTTAGTTTATTCAACACTCGGAATTATAAAAATGAATACCAGATAACTATTTAAATTTCTGGTCTTATTTTAAATATTTCTTTTCTTTTTAATATTATCTTTCGCAATAAGATATTAAATAAGAATTTTTTAAAAAAAAACAAGTTTATGGAAGAATTTGCACAAAAATATTAGATTATCATAATGGTATTTTATCTTTAAAGAATTGGAAACTAAATTTAAGAAGCAAAATCTGTATTAATAAAATAAAAGGTTTTGAAATCTTTTACAATGGAATAATTCGTTGTTTGTAAGTAAAATTTGAATATAAAGAAAAACTTTATTACAAGCAACTGTAGATGTGAGTCAGCGAAAAGACCAGAGATGGAGATTCCTAGTTAATTATAAAATCTTTTACTAATCATGAAATCTATATTTATAAGGAATTTTTCAACATAAAATTTTTAATAAATAAGTACTTTTTTATAAAGAAAAAAATTTTTACTGAATTGTTACCGAATAACCGTTAAAGTTTCAGTTAAATATCTCATAAACCTACATAAAGATGAAAATAATTGTGTGTAAAATGTTTTTAAATATTATACGGTGATCTAACGTTTCATGAACAAAGTAAATGAGTGATAATGATTAAAACAGGAAAACGATTTCATTTAAAATAAATTTTCATATAAATTATTTTGAAAATACATTTTTTTATTAAATAACTGAGCTTTAATGGATGAAACACCTTTTCATAACATTTCTGTCAAATTATCTAAAAAGAAAAACTTTTTAGAACATGGCAGTATTATGAGCTAGCAAAACTGCTTCGGAAAAATTATTTTCTGTTGGTAGTGGTTGAACCTAATTTGAATGTTTTTATCTAATATTTTAACATCTTGAAAAATTGAAATTATTAACAGGTCTATATATTGAATCTTATCTAACAATTTCATTAGTCAGGCAGCTTAGTATCAGTACTTTACAACGTTCATAAAAAGATATTTCACTTTAAGGAAATCAATAACTATTTCTCCACACGTTAAACCACACTGAAAAGAGTGTTTCATTCATGTTTTAAAAATATACCTTACCTGTCATCCCTTTCAAATACACATGGCTGTGATCTAATATTGAAAACATAATAATTTGATGATTTTTAAAAAAGGGAATAACTTATGAATCGAAAGGGTTGCTGTAGCAGATGTCTGTTGCTTGTGCATGTTTCGGAAAAGATGCTGTGGCTAAGGTGACAAAACTCCAGCTTGGCTCCTTATCAGACCGAAGACAAAGAAAGCCCACAAGTAACCACCGCAGCAGCTTCATAGTTATAAAGAGCGCTGGTTTCTTTTACCCCTTTAACTCCAATTGCTCTTAACTTACTAAAAACATAAAATCAAGAGCACACGGAAGAGTTTCAAAACTTTGTGATTAAGTTGAGACTTTTAAACTTGAGGTATGCCACTATAAGGTCTAGCGTCAAATATCACTAGTTAGTTACAATACAGAATCTTATAGATGTTAATACATCGGGTACCACTGAACTTTTCAAAAAAGTTATAGATAGGACAGAACCCCACAAACTAGATAAGTGATGTATTCATAGCATTGGGTAAAATAAAAATTTCAATATAATTAAAGATATCATGAATTGGTGTCTACAAGCCAGTGGGATATCGTCCCAGCTCGAGCAGATTTGAATAAAAGTATGTAGAAACTCACTCAGTTTTTGGTTAAAATCGTATGTCGCATGGTCGACTGTCACGCGTGGATGGTTTACGGGAAAAAATAGTCTAGTTATTGCCAGCAGCCTTAGAACTTCCGAAGGTAAAACCCACAACTTCCTTGTAGTAAAGAACACGTCTGAAATACCGCGTGGCATGATTGGTAGTCTATTTGTTTTCGGTTTAAGCAATTTTTTCCGACTCAGCAAGGAATACCATAATAGGAAACGACTTATAAGAAACAAATAACATAATAAGAAACAAAAACGAGCACAGCTGCTATAAAAGACTTCTTAAGAGTGAAATTAAATGTTGGAATTTATATTATATCACTTTACTTCGACAAACTTGCTTTTAAAAAATAATTTCAGGACACAAAACGTTAAATTAAATAAAGATTTTAATGTTATGAAAGCCAGATTTGGCAGATAAATAGAAAAGCCATGTATTTATTAGATAAACGCAGCAGTAAGTAATATTCACCAGTTAGCATGTTAGGTAACCGCATCAAACGGTACTGCAAACTAACTCTGCCACAAAAGCAACAAAAAACATAAAAAAGGGTAAAGATTGCAGGGGAAAATCGCTTTTATATCAAAGAATAAAGACAAAACTATTGAGTCCTGAAAAGACTTAGAAATTTTATTTTAAATAAATAACAATATTACAAAGTTTGGTATCAAAATGTTTTAAAAAATCGTGAGAGATTTTTATTTTCTCTCTAGAGCATAAAAATTTCAAATTTTCTGCAAAAACTATTAATTTATTTACAGTATGTCTCAAAATGCATACTAAATATAATTTATAAATTACAATCTAGAAAAATTACACTATTAATCAAAACTAAACTTTAAAAGCATTACATTATAGAAACATCTATGTATATTGACAATAAATAAAATGTGCGTACATTTATTAACGATTGTTAAAAAGTTATTATTCAATCATTAAGCTTTTATTATTTAATTATCTGATAACAATTAAAGCCATTAAGTAAATTAAGTCAATTTGCAATGCATTTCTATGTTTAAAACTATTGTTGAAATAGCATAAATCTCCCTTAATCGGTTTCTTAAAAACATCCGCCTCCAATATCTAAGATTTTAGCATCTAAATAACAATTGTCTGTCAGTTGTATGCATACATCTGTTCAGCTCTAATTTACATACCTCTTTATACGATGAACAAAATTAATTTAAAACAGAAAAGCTGAAGTTTTGTGAAAATCGAATAGATTCTGTTGTCAATTCCCAATTCAATTTCAAAACATATGTTTGTCTGAAAAAACCTATATAAAGTAAATTAAAATAGAGGCAGCCAGTTCCACCAAACAAACTTTGTTTTAAAGCGAAACATTGAATTAAATTTTTCAGCGAGAAACGAAGAAATGGAAGCTCTTTAGAAAAACAGAACTCATTCATTGTAGAGGACGGAGCGGGGAGTTTTAGTTCGTAATTGAGTAGGATACAGTATGTTTCTTTCTTACTGTTATTGTTACACTTCCTTTGTAAATGGAAACCACAGACGATTTCCATTTGTATGTTAAGAAGCAATTTCTAAAGTAGTCTAGGAAAGAGTACTTTTTCTATGGATTTCGATGGAACATCAATTTTGTTCGATATGAGATGCTTACTTTAAGCTTTATTTTTCAAAAGTTCTTTTGTATTAGATTTTAGGATTTTGTCAGTAGATAAGATTTATTTAGCATATTTGCTGACGCTAGATGTTCTTTTTTTACAGTATAGCATAACGCAAAAGAAATAGAGCTAATTTGAAAACATTTAAAAAGTTTACATAATCCATCATTAACTTCTGGAAAACAATAGCAATTTACGAAATAACTCACTTTATGCTTTATCTTTACAAAAAAGTTTTTTTATTAGACTTTGAAATTTTATTCAGTAGATGAGATTTATTTAGTATATATGCTGATGATAGATATTATTTTATACAGTATAATACAAAAGGAATATATTAAGCTAATTTGAAAACATTCAAAAAAATTAACATAACTTACGTTTGTCTATTGAAAAAAACTGCAATTTGCAAAAAAACTTATTCCAAGCTTTATTTTTTAAAAGATTTTTTGAATTAAAATTTGGTATTTCGTCAGCAAATAAGATTTATGTAGTATATGTGCTGACTTTTTACTACATATTATTTTATATAGCACAGCATAACACAAAAGATATATTTTAAGTTATTTTAAAAAATTTACATAATTTACATTTGTCTATTGAAAGATAAATGCAATTTACCAAATAACTTATTACAAGCTTTTTTATTTTCAAAAGATCTTTTGTATAAAATAAATGCAAATCGGAAGTTTCAGAGAGCTAATACTTAAAAAGTATGGGTGAGTGGGGTCAATTGTAACAGGGTACGATTGTAACAGGGCAAAAATTTCGAGTGTCGGGTTTTAGATTTGGTTCCTAGGTGGCGCACAAGGTGTATTTAATAAATCTACATGCACACTCCTGCGGGCAACCATTTTTATGTACTTTTGAAAGAGTTACATCGCAAAAGATATTTTCCCGCTACGTAAGTACTTTTTTGGTATTAGAATATTATAGTGTAACAAAGTAATTTTGTTTAGACAAATAAAAATTATTAACCGTATATGTAAGTGGACACCTAAATTAACATTTCCAAAAAAAAAAAGATTAGTTTTGTTAATTAACTAGCATTGTTTTTAGCAAATGAAGCTGAAATGGCGTCTTGGGGACGATTGTAACAATAAGTAAAGGGACGAATGTTAAGCTGAAAATAAATAATCTTATGTTTACAAACCATTACTTAACTCTTTAAGAACCACCAATAGTTTCTTATATCATTTATATTATGTTGCATGTGCATTATTTTATTTGTCATCTTTCACAGCATAAATTAAAATTTCTAACCCCTTAAAGTTAAAAGTTTAACCCTTTAGGTTTCTGCTCATTATTATTTTTACTCCTAAAATATCACTACTATTTTGATCAATAAAAAAATAAATCACAACTATGATAATATGTATAATTAACTATGTTTTAGTTGAATTTATAAACTGTTACAATTGACCCCGTAAATGGGGACAATTGTATCAAGTGCACGACTGTCAAAAATTGTTAATAACTAATATAATAACATTTAAAATAAGGTATTTATTTATTTTCTAGTAGAGGAGAGTCTACTTTACTCGTCTGTCAATTAATACTAATAATATATTGGATTTTTTGTTAGTTTAAAATAGTTAAGTAAAAAATGTTACAATTGACCCCACTCTCCCCTACTGAAAAATATTTAAAACAATAACCGGGGATAGAAGTCTAGTAGATAAAGAAGTTCTTTTAGATAGAAGTCTAGTGTAACAAAACATTAAAGAACAGCAGTCATTTTCACTTGCTTTTGTTGTATTTTTAATACAAATGATGTTGAACAGCCGACCCAATTTCTAGTTTACGACTATCAATGTACACCTCCAAAGTCTTGTAATTTTGATCACACCCCTGAAGACAAGGGACTTCTAGATCAAGCATTGGGACTAATCTTCACGGAGAATTATTGATGGAACAAACCTGCATTTGCGTGGCATGGTGATGAACACCTCCCACGTTTAGCCCGAGAGGAAGTAGATTCTAACCAATGTTTCGTCTATCACTTAAGATATTTTACGTCAGCACTGTGTTCAGTGTGAGCCGGGAACAGAATTCGCACCAACCAGCCACCATTGGGATTCGAACCACTGTAATTTTTTAAGTTTTTTTCTCGGCATAAGATAGTGAAATTTTTTTATATCTTTTTAATAGTTTATACTGGAAAAACACAGTTCGAAATAGGCTAAGTGAAAAATATCTGTTTTTCATGTGTCAATTATACCTCTCAAATTCTATTCAAGAGCTTTCCTGTGTGTCGAACAAAAGTTAATTAGCTTTAATAAAAATATTTTACAAAATGGATATATTATTAATTAATTTAATAAATAACTTCTTTAGTAATATAAACTAGAGTTTATACCTACATCTTAGTAAATAAAATTAAACTCACATCCTAGTCTTAACAGTATGTCAACAAAATAAATGTTCCTTTCCAATTTCTTTCTCGTATCAAACATAAGAAGATAATCCTATTATTCTCATCCACACATTTAATTCCTTTTCATCCTCTCCTAAAAATGTTTTCAAATTTCTTACCATTCTTAAAATGTTTATTTTTTGCATATTTTTTCCATTTAAAGCGTTCCATTTAAAGCCCTTTGTTCATATTCCCTTGAAAATTAAACTACATTTAGTTGAGTTGAAATATTGTTGAAAGAGGTATTACACACATTCAAAATTGTATTCGTATTCCTACTTTACATGGTCCTGCATTATATAGCCTTACATTTCACAGATAGATAGTTTATTTAAATTTTAACTTAATACAACTAGGAATCATCCATTCCCTTTAAGATTATACAAGATTTTGATGCGAAATGTATCCATTCCAAGTGGACAAATATCGAAAAATCACAGTTCAAACATTGATGTCTCATACGTTTAAATTCAACACATTGAAATAAGATATATTTCACTGCCAATGTTATTTGATATGTAGAGTAAATTGGCTATCATATAACCTAATTATTCATAAAACAACTATCTGCTATTTTAGTATTGACAAATAATTTATTTCATGTGTATAATGTTCTCAAACTTTTACAAACAAAGAAGAGACAAATAATTTTGGGAAACAATATGAACTAGACGCCATTGGCAAACATCTTGGTTTAAAAATTATCGTGAACACCATATAAACTTTTATGGTAATCAAGCCGAATTCGCAACACAACTGGAATTTTGACATTCTAATTCTTCAATTTCTTTTCCAATCCTAACACCTTAATTAGTTTGAAATTAATTTATTCACTTAATTGACTTAATTAGTTTGACAATCAGCTTGGTTTCCCTTCAAAATTATCTTGTAAAACATATAAACTTTAATGGTAACCAAGTCAAATATGCAACACAACTTGAATTTTAACATTCCAATTTTTCAATTTCTCTTCCAATCCTTACACCTTAATTAGTTTGAAATTTATTCGATTAATTAACTTAATTAGTTTCTTGGCAATCAGCTTGGTTTCCTTTCAAAATTATCTTGTGCAACAAATAAACTTTAATGGTAACCAAGCCAAATGCGCAACACAACTGGAATTTTAACATTCCAATTTTTCAATTTCTTTTCCAATCCTTACACCTTAATTAGTTTGAAATTAATTTATTCGATTTATTAACTTAATTAGTTCCTTGACAATCAGCTTCGTTTCCTTTCAAAATTATCTTGTACAACATATAAACTTTTATGGTATCCAAGCCGAATGCGCAACACAACTGGAATTTAATCATTCTAATTCTTCTATCTCTCTTCCAATCCTAACACCCTAATTAGCTTGAAATATTAACCAAATTGTTTCACCTTCTAGCTATTGTCTAAGTACTTTAATTTCTATTTTATTTATTTTTGAGAGATGTTGGAGATAATGTCAAAGTTCTCTATGTACACTGACTGAGCAAAACTCATGGGATAGCAGGGCTCTGATTCGTGGATGAACAGCAGTGTGACCAACGCCACCTGGTGGCCTCCACGACGGTCTCAGTTGTGTGTTAGACATTGCATGAAGTGGCTGTGTGAGTGATCAGTTAAAATGCAACGTCGTCGTGAGTTGACGGCATTCGAACACAGCATGGTTGTGGGTGCCCGACGCATGGGACATTCCATTTCGGAAGTGGTTCAGGAATTCGGCTTCCCGAGGTCAACCGTGTCGAGAGTTTACCGAGAATGGGTGAATGAGGGTGTCACAGTCCACAACAGACACCATACCGGGCGTTCACAGGCCCTAAATGACCGCGACAGGCGAAACCTGAGACGAGACGTAACTCGAGATAAAAGAGCAAATGTGCAACAAATCACGGCTGAATTCAACACTGGACGTGATAGAGACGTGTCCCAGTGGACAATCCGTCGGAACATGCGTGTTCTCGGGTATGAGAGCCGACCCCCCCACACGTGTGTCACTGCTAACCCAGCGTCATCGGACAATTCGGCGTGCATTTGCCACCAATCACCACGGATGGATACTGCAACAGTGGCGTAACGTGATCTGGTCTGACGAATCACGTTATCAACTGATCCATGCTGATGGGAGGCACCGTGAGTGGCGCACACTGCACGAAGCGATAGATCTAGCATGCCAAGTGGGCACAGTCCAGGCCGGTATCAGTCATGGTGTGATGAGCATTTTCGTGGCATGAAATGGGCCCCCTGGTCGTTCTGGATGCCACATTGACTGGTCAGCGGTATCTTCAGCTGCTTGGAGATCATCACCCTTTTGTCATGTTTCAACACCCTGATGACATTGCTGTGTATCAAGATGACAACGCAGCCCCACATCGCGCCAATATCGTCCGTGCCTGGTTCGACGAGCATGCAGGTGAGATCCAACGACTGAATTGGCCACCTCGAAGTCCTGATTTGAACCCCATTGAACATATCTGGGATGCCCTCGATGTCAGGCTCAGGGCATTGAATCCTCAACCCACGAACAGGCCACAATTGGCTGCCGCTCTACAGGATGTGTGGTGCCGACTACCCCCGGACGTGTTCCAAAGCCTTGCAGACTCACTTCCACGCAGTATCGCTGCACTCCGCAGGGCCAGAGGGGGCCCAACCAGATATTAGGTGGGTATCACATGAGTTTTGCTCAGTCAGTGTATATGGTTTATTAATAATTTAAAACCTATCCGGCAGCTATTATATAACACAAAGAAAAATAAGTTTGAGTTTGGAGTATTTCAGCATAGTAGACATTAGAAGTATTAAAATTATTTCTATTTGCGACATGATGCGAAAAAAGGATGTAAAACTCTCCAATACTCTATTATGAGTTGCACTACATACTCACGCGCCTCTTGTGCCAAAAGTTGACTATTGTGTAATAAATGTGCTATTGCTCGAAAAAGGCAAGCTCCATCGTCTTTAAATGATATGACAGTATGTGGCACCATAGCATCGTTCGTGATTAAAATTTCTACAACCAGTTTAGAAAGGAACAAAAATAAATCCAAGCAATTACTTTGTAACTAAGTATTTATTTTTAAGAAAGGTGAAAACTTATTCTAAAGGCGTATTTAACAAATACGAAGTATTTAACACTACTTAAATTATTAGACTAGACAACCTAACAAAATAAATAAAAACAATAATATTTCCAATAGATAGAGAAATACCAGAGTTTAGGTTGCAACAGCAGATATTAATACCTTTAATACCTTCCTCAGCAAGCATATTAAATAAAAAGTATATGTTTAAATTCGGATACATTTGGAATTTAAAATATGTGCTTGGAAATATCAGTTAAAATATAAATTTACATAAACTCCAACGGAAAACTATTTAAATTTAAGGTTTTCTTAATAAAGCAATTCATTTTAAAACTAGATTTCCTTTTCAGTTATTTGCGTTGAAATCTGAAGTGTACTAGATGTTTAGTATAAAAACAACTTTCAGGATTAGTATATGAAGTATACAAAATTTATATTTCAGATATTTTATACTCTGTATTTACGGTTAAACATACAAAAAATATGCAGTTAAATTATTACATTAGAATTACAAATATGTAACATATTAAAGGAACAAATTATCGTTTTCGTCATTAAAACTCTGTCGTTATTGGCTTTGCCAAAAAGCATAAAAAGAAAAGAAAGTAAAGCATAGTTAAACGAATATTTCTAAATAATTAGGAGATGTTATTAAGAATTTTTACAATAACCAGATGGCCAAACTAGGAAAAAACTAGTTTTGCATATTTCAACGATACTTCTTTTGTTTGGAAGCCAAAATGATTAACTCCCTGTCATATGCAAGTAACAACATATTTTTACCACTGCAATTTCCAGGTTATCTTAATTAAGCTGTTCTAAAAAACTCCTTTACCAAAAATGATATTAAATTAAAGCTAAGAAAATGGTATGCATTTCTCCTATTCAACTTAATTATATTTAGAATATAGATGAAAAAAATAAAATCTAATAAAAATTTATAGAATTATAAGAAAAAAAAAACTTTTTTATTGCATTTATTTATAATAATAAATAATTTGCATTTTTAATAAAAATAGACTGAAGTTTTAAAACTGAAAAAATAGTAAATAGTTTTAATCATAAAACGTGTAGTTGTTGTCGTTTCTCATGCCACTTTCCAGCCTGCCAGGAAGCCTGCTTTTTAAACCAAATGTATTTGTGTTAGAGGATGAATTTCTTGCTTATCAATAGCGCCACATATGTTCAATAATAAAGACTTCAGTCACACACGCGTCATTGCCCGTTCATAGAGCGGAACAATTCATACATCCATTCATTAATCCCCAGATTGTAATTTTTACCTGAACCATAGAACGATTAATCTCCAATTTGTCATAAGAACATGGATGACTTTGTGACCTGACAGATTTAGCGTGCACCAGTCACCATTATACACGGGGAGTACATTACTAACGACCTGTTGGATATAGGCCCAATGCCCTACCAACCAGAGTATCTCAGTCCATCATAAAACGTTTTAATAGCTTTTTATAAGCACTCTGAATAACTTTTTATTGAATGACCATATGTTCTCACACAGTGTGAAAAAAGTGGATACTCGAATTTCACGAAACTTTCTTAGTTTTTGAAGAATTTTTTCCTGGTGTGTGTACCGAGGGAAATTTCTTCAAAGTGGCGAAATGATTATCGCATTGCTATTAAGTTTCGAGTTGAGGAAACATTTTCTTCATATTTGATAGTTCGCGTTTCCTCACAAATCTCGTGACTTCGTGACGAAAATGATTCTCAAAATTAACGAAATACAGCTCAATGATTGCTAGATCATTAAAAGAGAGAGTTTTATTTCTGATTGTGCACTAAGTTGTAATTTTTCAAAGTTGTAATTCTTGTTCCCAAGTTGCAATTTTCCAACTAAAGTCCACCATGTATACCCTCAATAATTAGTGTTAAAACTACTTAAAACTACATAAATGAATACGCTGTCCATGATCTGAAATTATTAGAAAATCAGAATTAGGAATGCAGCTTATTGTAAGAACATTTAAAGAATCCGTAGACATAAATACGATTATTTTTTTTTAGAATTTAACCTATTTTCTTATAAGAAAAACTTTTTTTTAGTACGTATGGATCAGGCAAGCATAATAAGGCTGCTATTATCTGGCAGAAAACGAAGGAAGATCGGAAATTCTCAATTTTTATAACTGTTAAACTCTATACATTTGAAGTTGTTAGTGGTACAATTTACGTCTCTTCAAAAATTATAAAGTTATTCCAATTTCTTTTGAAAAAAGTCAATTTTTTTAATGAAAAGTGTTTTGTTTTTAAAAGTATCTCTCTTTTGTTATGGGAGTAACATTCAGAAATAGTATATATTTAGTTATTTTTTTTTATTATTTTCGTCATATAAACTCAATGATCAAAGTGAAATTGGTGGCACAGGTGGATTACGCTAGAAAATAAGTATTTCTAAAGCTATCTGAAATCACAACTTTATATTGTTTATGCTTTAAAAAATATGGTTCTATAACACTAAATTTAAAGTCAACCGTATTTGAAATAAACAAAAATTAAGTTATGTACTTAATACCAAATTTAATGGGAAATAATACTAATTTGTTTTGTCAAACCATAAAAATTGCTATGATGTTATTGACGCCAATGACAAAGAACGGGCATTCAGCTAATTGAATATAAGACTTTTTTTAGCAAAAATATGATTAGTCACAATATTCTTCCATTACTTTCGGATTACCAAGATGAACATTAAACTTTATAATTGATAAAGTTGCTAATTTAATCTTTAAGAATTTTACAAATATTTTTTATTGTTAATGAGTGAAAAAAATAAAGTCACAAAAATGGCTTAATTTTTAAGTTTCATCAACATTTTCTGGTCAAAAACTCTCTAAGTTACAAAATCGCTGGTAATGGCAAATTTTAATATTATTGTTAATTTTATAGTTTTTGCTCAAAAGTGTTTTGTGATAAATTATGAGGTATTTAAATATATATATATACAATATATATATATATATATATATATATATATATATATATATATATATATATATATATATATATAGACATACGACCTTTTTTACTCTTTAATGAAGGATCTTCTTCATTATAAATGGGAAAAGCCAGATGCGAGAGAATCGCAAACAAGTTGAAACAGGAAGTTGACCAATAGGGTGAGGGAAACAAAATTACACAAGATTGTCACTAATAGTTAGAAGATAATAGATATATGTGTGGTTGATGTGATAGAAGTGAAGCGAGAATACTAGATACTACAATAAGACATGGAATAATTTTCAGAAAACATAATTCAAAGCATTTGAAACTGTTGGAAACTGCTAATAAGGTCATTAATTTGCACAGTCGCTTTTTTAAAGATATCAAAAGATTATCAAAAATCTAGATCAGTGTTATCAGAAGCAAATTCAAACTTATCATTAGACATCCATCTATGTAGAACGATTGTAAAACATTTCAAATCTTAAATTTAATCATTTCTCTCGTACAGTTGTTTTGTTGGTTTTATTTGAAACATTTTATCTTAGTTGGATCTAAATTATTTCTTAATATTGGAAACTGAAACAAAAATTATTATAAAAAGAATGTCTATGGCATATATTGCAATCGTAGATGATAATTCTAGCAAAGAATATAGCATCCTAAAGAAAAATGTTGGACTACTTGCAGTGAAAAGGTGAATATGAAGGATCTGTATGCAATAATATATTCAGATACCACATTTTTACCTTGATATGTTATCAAAAGACGAATGCCTTCTTTTGCTGTAAAAGTTCTGTGTAATCACAGTTAATTAATGATATGAAAATTCTTCAAAATCCATAATAATTATTAAAAATATTAAAATTAAACTGTCGGAAATACTAATCAAGACCACTCAATTTAGTAGATTTTTTTTTTTAAATGTTACTTTTTTTTCCAATTTGTAAGGTGGTTTTGACAAAGTTGACTCGAAAATTACTATAGAATCGCTCCTTTCACATACCTAAATAATACAATTAGTTTACATTTATCGAAGTTTTTATGCAGCTCACTTATCTCAATTATTTGTTAATATGAAACTTAATTTTATCATTACAGAACTGAAATCTCGTTTAAAATACGCCAAATTATCAATAATTTACATATTTTTATCAGAATTCCTGACCATAAATTGTAGATTTACACATTAATTCAAAATGTTGAATAAGTAGGAAATAAGTAAAGAATCTTTTTATTTCTTAAAGGAAGCTTTCAAATTTGAATGTTTATAAATAATATTTAAAGTTACTAAATAACTAATTTCAGAATGTAGCGCGAAGCACTTTTATTACCCTTGTTATTTTTTTTCTTTCCATTTGACATGAAATCTAGCGTTCAAAGTTATTGAGTTCAGACGTAAAAGTAAATATATGTTTACTTTTTACGCTAATTAGCTAAGTAAAAAATATCTTTACAAAAAGTAACATTTGTTTATTTTTAAAAGATATTTTTTCCTTGTTGCTGTTTGTTGAGACAGTAAAATTCAATATTCGTTTTAAAATTAAACAGTGCTCTTTTCTCTCAATATATTCATTTCTCAAAATTTTATATTTGCTTAACAATGCTCAATATTAGCACTTGGAGTGTTTACTTCATTATTTAGAAAATGTAATTTCCGAATATTTTTGAATTAAGATTTAAGCTTTAATTACATTTTTAATTTTTCTACAATCATGAATCTTTAGTTTCCGTAATTTATAACGCTTTGATAGTATTTAGAAAAACTGTAAATTTCATACTGTAATATTTATATTATATATTTGTAAATAAGCTCGTTAGGTGAACTTATGCTCAAAACTTCGACTTACCTAATAAACTTTGATTTGATTTGACGAGATATTTAAAATATATCATTTCACAAATTATTATCAGCTATCAAATAAAAAATTACACTTTATTACAATCTTATAATTTATTTCAGTTTCAGTAAAGAGCCTTACTTTTGAACATAAAATATTCAATTAATATTCTTATTTTTCCTTCGTCTTAACATTTTTTTTATTTGAAGATATTTTTTAATAAAATAGCAATCAAACGTAATTCATAACAAATTAATGACAAACGTAATGAACAGACAATTTAATTTGTCTAGATTTTTTTTCTGTCACGGTTTTGGATTTTAAATGCAACGTTTGAAAGGATTTGGGGACCACTTCCATAAAAAAAAAAGAAATGAAAAAACATTTTGGCATAGGTGAGACACTGGTGCCCCTCTTATGTGTATATATTTTTATGACGCTCTAATTACAAGCAAAAATATATATTTTGGTATTTTTTTATTATAAAAAAAAGACTAGTAGGTTAATAAAAATATCTGTTTATATATATATATATATATATATATATATATATATATATATATATATACACATATATATATATATATATATATATACACATATATATATATATATATATATATACACATATATATATATATATATATATATACACATATATATATATATATATATATATACACATATATATATATATATATATATATATATATATATATATATATATATATATATATATATATATATACACATTATATATATATATATATATATATATATATATATATATATATATATATATATACATTATATATATATATATATATGTAGCATAAAAAGCTTCTATTTATCTTTTTATGTTATCCTAATTAAATATTCTAATCGAAATACTTTCTCACACTTTTAAAAGCCACATCCTGTTCTTAAATTTATTTTTGACTCAGGCATGCATGACATTTTTCCCTTTTACTCTCCGTGGGAATCGCGAGTTATTGGATAAACCAATTACAATTTCTAAGATTTCCCTCTTTCCCTAAATTGAAACATTTTACGGATTTTACTTTGCAAGATTTTCCCTTACATATAACCGAGGAGCACAACTTTTTGTGTACACTTTTACACACTCTCATGACTGCTCCTGTCTAATAAATAAATTTTGTACCCTCCTTCCTTTCCTATGACCTGTTTTAATCCTTCCACTCGGCAACGACGTTATAAGCCGGCAGGATTAAATGGTCGGGAAGGGGGTACGGTTCATCAAAGATATGTAATATTGCATTAAAATAATTTTGAAAATAAATCAACTTTGGAAGAGGGTACAGCAAAAATATGGAATATCTTATTCATACGGACGGTTGAAAAGTTATCAGTCAAATTCTTCTTCGATTTATAGCAATTCATAATTCATCCAGTATCTTCAACAAAAAATAAATTCTTCAATCATCTTTTCTTCAATCTTTGTTAATATAAATGATACCTAAGCCCAGGGAAACTTGTCTTAAAGATCCTCTACTTTGCCTTTGTGTATGCTGCATGTTTTGTCTACGTTCTGAAAGCTGTGGATTCCACTAAGAGAGCCAAACTTCAATATTTTTCACCCCCCCTTGGACTAAAAAGAAAAACTGCATCGAGCTCCTGATAATTAAAAAGTTTTCGAAATCACATCACTTTCCTTTACAAATGTCTTTCTGAAAGCTGATATGCCTACCGTGTGGTGCTCTGGATTGTATCATCGATAATTTGTTTTCACCCCGCCTCATTCAATGAGAAATATGATTCGTCTTAACGAAGAAACAAATTATTTCCCTAGCAGCTCTCGTCTTTGCTTTTGGAATTGTGTTCATAGGCTTTCAACGAACTTTCACCTATGATGTTGCGGTTTTCAAAATATCTTCTTGGACTAATTCGAAATTTTTCCCGAATCTTTATGGTAATTTTTTTTGCAATTCTCATAAAACAATTTCTTGAATTTTTATTGATTATTAAAAAAAAAAAAAAAAAAAAAAACACCCATGTAAATGAACAGAAACAATAGATTATGATTTTAAATTTTTTTTTCTCATGCTTGATGTTTCAATTGAAACAATTATTTTTTATTAATCAATCGTATTTATTGTTGAAAATTTTTTTTCTTGAAATTTTTATTTTCAGTGAGTTGATTGTTTTAATTGACATAAGAAACGTTTAGAGAAATTATTTTTATATTTATTGTTTATGTGTTACAGTATCCATGAATTATTGATTAGTAGAATTTATATTTTTGTTTTACTGGTGTTTAGGGTTGAGATAAAAATGCCATTAAAATATTTCCATAAACAAAGTTTCTGAGTTGCTGAGGGTCAATTCCAGCATAGAGATAAAGTGACCAAACATAAACTTACAATGTATAGTATCCGGATACACTCAAAATATTTTCAAAATATAAACATTCAAAATGACAAATACCTGATTATGACAAATAAAACTATCTATTTAAAGTCAACACAAATAGTACTTTATATACAACACAAATAGTAAATAGATCCCAACAAATATTTTCGAAAAATTATAAGTCCAAAAAGAAAAAAAAAAGATATAAATGAAAAGAAACAAAAGGTAATTTGCAAATTAACCAAACTTGCTTTTCATATTACAAATAAGGAAAATAGCTAAGTCAGTGAAATTTTAAAAACTGATTTACCTTAATACCATATTAAATTTGAAAGCTTGTTTTGGATTTCAATTAGTGATTAATAGTGTTAAACAGGTTGTAATGTAAAATTTGAGAAAACTAATCACATTTTCTGATTATAAAAGCAATTTGTCCTTACACATTTCTCCTGAAATCCTGGTTAATGACTGCAATAAAAATACCAAGAAAGAAAAAGTATAAATAAATATAGAGAAAATAGAAAGAAAAGAAAATTTGGACATAAAATAAATAAATGAGAATAACAAGAATGTAAACAAAGTGAATTTAAAGAAAAATAAAACAAAAAATAGACTTAAAAATAGAAAATTTAAATAGCAAAACTGAAAATAATCTTGAATTTTCTATATCTATATATATATATATATATATATATTATCTTTTATTAATAAAGAACAATCTAATGGTTACTAAAATATCTAAGATTTTCAAAATTGTAATTGAACTAAAATATAAAATCCAAAAAAATGTAGTTTGAATATTTTTTTTTCTCATTCATACTCATAAATTATTGAATAATTGATTTTGTAAATTAAAGAAATTTCAATGATAAATAGTTGCTTCTCTTAGATATAAATAACACCGCAAATCAGTGCAAATTTGAAAAGTTATTGTATGGAAATGGACCGCCGTCGTAAGATTTTATTGTTAGCACAGAAAGAGAGACACTTGTTCCATGCTATATTTCATAACCGCAACTTATTCAAATGTTAAATATATTATTTTTTTCTCTCGTTTTAACTAAAACTAATGCAAAATATGTGTCAAACAGTTTACAAAAAAGAAATTGTTCGTTCATTGCATTTTTCAAAGGGAATTTAAATAGTTTTTAAAACGATTATTACAACAGTGACTCTTCATATGATTAATTTTAAGTAAACAAAAAAATCTTACGAATATGAAGAACATATAGAACTATAAAAAATTAAGGCTAAAGAGAATAGAAGGGCTGGTTCACTCCTTTGAAGATACTCTCGTCGCGCCAATCCTCCGATTTTCTCTAGTGACGTCACTTTGGCGCAAATCTCGCACTTTTACTTCAAGAACAGAGCGTTCGGTTTTACTAGCTCTAACTAATATTGGAGCATTTCTTTTTGTGACATATTCTAAGACATTTGTTATTTTCTATAATGACTTTCCTCAGTTTTTGCAGTGAATTTACAAAAATTTAAAACTATTAACGAAATGCCAGTTTGTCCGATTGCAACTTGCAAAAATTCTGATAAAAAAAACAAAAGGAAAAATATAATTTTTCGCTTGTTCCCTAAAGTAAATGAGCTACTATGTAAAGAATGGATTCCGAAATGACACAGTTAATATAAAACAGCGATACGTTTTTTTCTATCGTTAAGAAGTTCTATAAAAATTCGTTATTTAAATAGAAACGGCCTCGTTACTTCAAAAAGAAAGGCAGGTAAAAAAATAAAAAAATGGATAAAGTCAAAGAAAATTAAAACGTAAGTAAAAAGTATAAATAAAATATATAGTGTATAGTTGAAATCCTCCTAATTTCATAACATATTTTTTAATGTAGTTATTCTAAATATTTATGATTTTTTTAAAAATTATATTCCCTTAAATTTAAATATCTATAAATTATATAATCTTAAATTTAAATATCTATAAACAATTGTAAAATTTCTAATGTCATTATGAACCTAAATTAGTATTTTGTTTCAGTAATTAGCGTTTAAGGTTGATGTTTCCTAATGATTAAGTATGAACAAATTGCTATTAACGGCATATTTTAAAATCAGGGATTCTAAATTTAACTCAACTTATAGTTATAAAATAATATGTAGATAACAATGTGTCGATATATGCTTTCATTTTTCTTAATAATCAAGGATTTTAAAACGTAAAGTTAAAACTGAACTTTTTAAATAAAGTATTTATAGTGTCATTTTCGCCAACTAGTAAAATATTTTTTTTAAGTTTAAAAAGGTATTTTTTTAATATAATGGCCAAGAAAGTTTTTTTGAACTATGTTTATGAACGGAAATAATGTGTTAATTACGTAAAGTTTGAAAGCTAATAACCAGAAAAAATCGATTAAATCAGCTAATAACTGAACTTATTTTTCAAAGAGAAAGATGCAAAGTTATCATAATATCTTTGCTTGCTATCTCCGAGATCTGTGGACACAGTGACGTCATAAGGAGGGAAATCGTAGCTTCAGCTCTAAGAGCGGAGTGAACTAGCCCTTCTATTCCCTTTAGCTCTGATAAAAATGGATATAGGAGAATTTTATACAGTACCGTTTTACCAATGAAACATTGGAAAAAGTGAAAATAAGTATTTAAAAAAATGACAATAATAATAAATAAATAAATAAATAAATGAAAAATATAGTAAATTTTCAGACGAAAAGGGAAAAATGTAATACTTAAAGCATAGATTTCTGGAAAAAATTACGAAAAAAAAGTTTTATTATTAAAATTCTCTGTAGGAGAAAGTTACTGCATTGCCTCTTTAAAATTAAAAAAGTAAATAAATAAATAACTAAATAACAAGATCTATTCAAAACTGATTTCTTCAAAAATACTTTTTTTCAAATAATTTTTTTTCATAAATTGCATCTATGTATTGCAGAATATACTACAAGAAAAATAGAAAACATGATGTGGAGCAGTAAATTTCAAAATATCTAAAAGTAATATTGTCACCCTTAAAATATATTTTCATTATTTTCTAAAATTGAAACTTCATGCGAAAAAAATTAATGCTTTAAAATTCAATACTTTCACAAATACATTTCTTTTGCTATTGAAAAAAATAGAAAAATCAAATTTGGAAACTGAATTTTTTTTTTCTTTTTTTTTAACATAACATCTAAAACGTGCAAATCAAAAGTGTATTAAATTGACAATGTTCCCTACTTTTTTTTCCCTTTCTTTTTTTGAATTTAAATTATTCCATATTTATGCAATATGCTGGATAATGAAAATAAAACAGAAAATAATAAATAAAAATTTCTGAATGTCCGATTGACGTGCAGGAATAAATTGATTCGGCTACAATTTACCAATGCATCAACAAATAATTTATTCCTTAGTAACGGTAAATCGCAGCAACTCATCGAATATTCCTTTGAAATATGCGGAAAACCTTTTTTCCTGGCTTCAGGTGTTCTTTTATTATCATAACTTTTTTATATATATTTTTCCCTCTTTTTAATATGGAAATATGAATTGCAACTGAAGAAAAAAGTTACGAGAGGGTAGCCTCCGGCGCCAGCTCATTCAGCAGAATAGTATTTACTTTTTTTATTTAATACAATTCGGAAGTAAATAAGTTGCTTTTCGTGCAAAACGCAACTGTAGTTTTTCAATTTTTGTCTATTTGCTATTGATTTTAAAACGAATTCAAACATCAGAATATTGCTATGGTGGCTCCATCTATAATTATACAAGGACACTAAACTGCAGATTACATTTTTGTATTAAATGCCTTACTTAGCATTTATTTATCACTATTTTTTTTTTAATTTCGTAATTTAATTAATTTTTATTTCCTAAAGGTAATATCTTTATTTGAACTGTAGTCTTGTAGTATTAAATAAAGCCAAAGTAGCTAAATTTTACGCATTTTTTTTTTTTTTTTAATATTTAAAATGAAAATAAAATTTATGCTTTATCTCATTTGTTTGATTTATTAATAAAATTCAAAATGACTTTAAGGTAGATACTTTATTTAGGTCGCACTAGAGCTGCACAATGGGCTATTGGCAATGGTCTGGGAAACATCCCTGAGGACGATCCGAAGACATGCCATCACAATTTCAATCCTTTGCTGAGGGGGTTGCTCCCCTGATTCGATAGCCCGACGACATGCCCACGAAGTCGAGCACTTTACGGTAGTACAGTTTAACGAGGACCGATACCGCACACCTTCGGTGCTTACGCAAGCTGATCAAAGTGGTTTTCTACTGGGAACCGTGTCTTTATGATCAGTCCTCTGCGAGAATAAAATGATTTCAAATTATTTTAAATGAAACATATAACTTGACGCGGATTTGCATTCTGTATATCTATATGATTCACACCGCAAATAGAAAAAAAATTATTTTAGCGTCTTTTCTTTTAATGCGTTTTACGCGAAAAACTTTATTGATAATTAATGTATTAAAAAATAGGTTGGTTGTCATTGGCTATAGATTTTTAGCTGCTTAATCGATTAAAATTATATGAAATAAATTTTTGACTCAATGTTTCGTAAAATACTTTAACAGAATCATACAGAGGGATCAAACTAAACGCGATTCATACAAAGGAGAAAATAAATTTCAAAAAACTTGTTTGTAATTAAATAATACAGTTAGAAAATTAAACAAAACTTTAAGGTAAAGAAAAATAGATAGAAATCGTAAATATTACTCAAGGTAAGCAAAACAAACGCGCTATAAACTAAAACTGGGGTTTAAAAAATAAAATTTAAAAAAAATAAATAAATAATAAAAAATAAAAAATAAAATTATTACTGGGGAACCTGAGAATTTTGAACCCTGTATAAAACTTTAAGTTGAATAGCCTGAGCTGTTTTATTTTCTCAAAGTAAATTCAATAAAACAATGGTACAAAATAGATTAGGGTGAAATCAATCAATTGTTCAGTTAAGTGGCATGGAAGCCGGGAGTGGTTTTACTGTTCAAAACTCAGGCATTAATGCTTACTTATGATAATATTAAATGGTACTTGAGACTATTTTGAAAGTCAAAAACAGTTAAAAGAGAGCAAGAAAATTAAACTAAATTCAAAGATAGATTTAAGGTTGCTTGGTCGTCATCTCGGAGTCGTTAAACTTCTGAGATATTTCATAAATTTATTTAAAACTGCTTGGGAAATTGAATTTGTAACATAGTAAACACAGAGACGATTTAAATTAAAGTAATAAAACCAAACAATTTTAATGCATTCCTAGAACAACAGTTGAACAATAAAGGTTTAACAGTTTAAGTAACAATTTTCATTTCTACCAAAAAGTTGCGCAGAAATAACACGTAAAGTGTTTGGTTAAAAATAAAATGGTTGTGAATACAGAGTGTAAAAAATATACGAAATAACAACAGATGTAAATTTAAAATTTTAATTTAATGTAATAGAAAATTTCAATAAATCCTTTCCAAAGTTTATCGTATCAGTAATTCAACAATCCATTCTAATCAATAATAAAATTCAAAAGATGATTGCACTAGTTCGAGAATTCACCACTTATAAAACTATTTATTTACGTCGCCCTAGAGATTCACAATGGGCTATTGGCGACGGTCTGGGAAACATCCCTGAGGATGATATGAAAACATGCCATCACTTCGATCATCTGAAGAGGGGTTAGCTTCCCTCCTTTGGTAGCCCGACGACCTGCGCGTGAAGTTGAGCTCTTTACGGTTGGACAGTTTAACGAGGACCGATACCGCGCACTTTCACTCCCAACGCATGCTGATCAAAGTGGTCACACATCCGCTTACTGACTGCAGTCAGAGATGCTTTACTTCGATGTTCTACTGGAAACCACGTCTTTACGATCAGTTCCTGGTGGAAAAATTATTTAAATTACTCAAAACTAAACATTTACCTTTTTGAACCTGTTTCTTATATAACAGTTACTTATTTCTTTTAAAAAGTTGCACAGAAATAACGTGAAAAGTTGGGTTAAAAATGAAATATTCGTTGGTTGTGAGTGCATCAAAGAGTTTGAAAAATCTCCTAAATCACAAAAGATATAAATTTTAAATTGTAATCTAATGCATTAAAAATTTCAATAAATAATTTACCTGGCGACTCTTGAGGTATTTGATAAGATTTTTTACACACAGCGTGTAGAAATGAATTTGTAATACAGTAAATACAAAGCAGACGATTTAAAATAAAATAATGAAAACAAACAATTTCAATATCTTCCTAGAACAACAGTTAATTACTCAAAATTAACAGTATAATATTTCATTTTTTTCCAAACAATTGCACAGAAATAACACATAAAGTGCTTGGTTAAAAATTAAATATACGTAGGTTATGAATTCACAAAATTTTCGAAACAGCAGATATAAATTTCAAAATATAAAGCACTAGTGTAAAATATTAGTGTAATAGTGAATTAATGTAAAAGTAAAAAAATATGCTAAAGCATAATAATGCAATAAATATTTTTTTTTTACTTATCAAAGTTTTTTATATCAATAACAATCCATGCAGCTAATAATAAAATTCAAGCGATACTTCTGCCAGTCAAAATTTCGAGCTACATCACCACTTATAAAACTAACTATTTATTAGAATAACTCACCAAAACTCAACATTTCCATTTTTGAACAAGCTTCCTATAACGGTCACTGATTTATTTCAGAGTGAAATTTTCCAAATAGCTTGCCTTCATGTTTAGTGTGCTTAGGATTGTAATTGTTTCGAAGCGGCCAACTCACCACCTGACCCTTTGCCGGATGTTCCTTAACATCATTAGCACCAGTTTGAATGGACACTTCGCACATAGAACATCCAACTTTAGCATACATTAAAGAGTTCCGCAGGATGAGTGGAATGTATAAATTGGAAGTTTAAATCATGTACTCACACGAATAAATATGAGCTGGCAAGTTTCTGTTGTGGCTAATGTTAATTGAGTTACATAATATTGTTTCAAAATTCTATTCCTTCAAAAGTTATCATGAGTTTAAGTTTTAAAGGACATGAACACAACCAGATATTCGTATGCAAATATGGAAATGATGTCAAAGCAAAATTTAGCATTTAAATAACTTATATGCATTTAAATTAATTTTAGGTTTGTTTAAATGTTTTATTTTTAAAAACGAAGTTCTACATCTTTATTTTTAAGATTTTTAATTGTATTTAAAGAATATTTTTTTCGAAAAAAAAAAAGATTTAGTGTTTTACTTGCTTACATGGCTTATATTTACATATAAATATGAACTTGTGTAACATTTGAAAAGAGCCAACAACATTTACATTGAAATAAGCTATACTTAAGTAATTTTTCATCAGTAATGTGTGCTTTATATAATAAATTGCCCTGTTTTCAATTATTTTTCAATTTTTACATTTAAAGTATTGAGTCTCCCGTAACTTCATTCCGACTCGGAGTAAAGTTGATAAAAACGACGAAATTAAAAAATAGCATATTAATCAAAATTTGAACTTTATGATAAAACTTTGATAAATTGATTCACAGAAAGTTCAAAAGTTTTTTTTTTTCTTTATTATTATTATTAATACTATCAACATTGTTTTGACAGTAGATATCAATTTCAGAAATTAATTGTATTCTACCATTTCTGTGTGATTTACCGGGTGCGGTAACTGAGCAACTAAGGAAAGTAATAGCGGTAGAGAAGGTCTCGGGCTCGTGATTACTGTCAGCCGATAAGAATCATTACAGTCGAGTGACGGCAGATGATTAGTTACTTACTGCTCTTAATAGAAAAAATGCGTTATAATTTGTTTAAACAAATGATCACTATAGATTTGGTTTTGCTTCTGATAAACTTTTGCAAGCTTCATCACACTTTAAAATACTTCTATGACATAGTGACTACATGAAGTTGTATTGTCTTCCTGACTATTTTATTTGTTTAGTTATTGTTACACATACGTATGAAAGTCTGTGTGCTCAATACTAAGAACTGTTTATAAGCCTTCTTCTGTTGAAGAACAAATAGCATAGTTTAGAGAAGGGCAGTGCAAGAGTACATCAAAAAGTTACAGTGGGATTCCTAAATGCTATCATTTCACAGATTGTTTGGGGGAATGGTGATATCACTCATTCAGATTGTTCCCCAAAGTAACTATGCGGGGCTCTTAAGTGACTCATAAGCATTTATTTTGTTATTCATTTTATTTTATAACCGTCGTTGAACAGCCGACCCAACTTAATGGGTTTACGGCTACTAATGTTCAACTCCGTAGCCTTGTAATTTTGAACCCAATCCAGAAGACAAGGGAACTCCTGGATCGAGTATTGGGAGAAATTTGCCTTCGTGGAGGACTTTTTGATGGAGCTAATCCGCATTTGCGTTACATGGAGAGGAAGACCACGAGAACCTCCCACGGTTAGCCTGACGGCAAGGGGACTCTAACCCATGATCCGTCTACCACTGAGGATATTTCACGTCAGCACTGTGGTCAGTGCAAGCCGGATGCGGAATTCGTATCGACTGGGATTCGAACCCGGTTCGCCTCAATGGAAGGCGAACGCTCTATCCCCTGAGCCATCGCGGCTCTTTGTTATTCATTGTAATACACATACTTGTTGTTGTTAGTGGTGGTTTACGTCGCACAAGAGCTGCACAATGGGCTATTGGCGAAGGTCTTGGAAACAGCACACCCGATACCGCACATCCACGATCCCTTTGCAGGCTGATCAAACTGGTCACCCATCCTCATACTGACTGCAGCCACTGATGCTTGACTTCGGCGTTCTACCGGGAACGGAATCTTAACGATCACTCTACTGTGGGACTGTTACACACATGCATATGCAGGCATAAGCATAAGGAGCCTCACTAGCCAAAGAGGTATCGCCTGTTAAACTCTTCGTAACCTGGAGGTAGCGGGTTCGAATCCCGTAGTAAATCTGGATGTATTTCCGAACTGTTCTTCTCTTAATTGTAATATCTATCTTTCTACTTGACAAGGGCTTATAAGCCGTACTTTTATAATTGGGCACACAAGTCTGCAGGTATGTGTATCAATACATTAATATGATGGTTTGCGTGCTAATTTCAATCTCCGGCTTATTAATCGTTGTCAAGGAGATTCTCAATGAAAGGATAAAGATACAACCAGAGCTTTATGGCAGTATTCAATCCCGGTATGTCCGCACGTTTCAGAACGTTTTCCAAAGGGATTCAACGTTTCGGCTACAGACATCCCACTTAAAAACTTGAACTAGTGGTCCAGTCAGTCAATTTTCCAACCTTATTTACATCTTGCAACTCCAACCTAATTAATTTGTCTTTCAAAAATCGTTAAGATCTATTAACGCACTTTAACCGCAACGCACCTCCCTAGCTGAGCGGTATTACCCACAAATAATGGAGTAACGGGTTCGAATCCCGCCGTAATCTTGGATGTAACTTCGTGTTGTCTTCCTCTATATTGTGCTATCTGTTCTTCTAATTTCCGAAGGTTTATAAGCACACAAGCCTGCAAATGTATGTTGTACCAATAAATAAATTATAAATAGATGCAAGAATACGAGAAACTTTTAACTGAATTTTACTGTTTTTTTCTATTAATAAAGGTCTTCTTGATCTAATGGTCTCACAGTTCCGCTACACTCTATGTAGCTAAGATTGTGAGTTCGACCACGGACGTAACCCAACTTCTATATTTCTAAAGTATCTATAAATTCTTCAATTCGACTGGGGCTAATAAATTATACTCCGTTTCCATAGAAATTATTTCTTAGCTGCTTCTTCAATTTTAAAGAATACCGTACTTACTGTTACTGTTGAAGCTGTTTATGAGTTTCACATCACTTGCCATTTTGCTAATTTCAGTGTTAATTAGATGCTCTAGATGCTTGAGTTAGAATTTAAGTAGCGGCAAACTAAATTTATCTGAAAAAGCAGTTGAACGTGAATTGTGGGTTAATGCATTATTACACCAAAGAACTCTGTTATAGTCAAGGAAGACGATAACTTAAAAATATTGCTTCAGAGATTCCTTTATGTTTGGCATCGAGAGAGATACAAATGTTGTTGTTTCTTCTTATTCTTATTATAGACAGAGCAAAGTTTAAGTGAATTTAAATATTAGCAACCTACAGAGGCAGTTATTCCTAAAATGTCGCAGAAAAATCTTTTAAGAAATTACATATTTGCCTCGTTAGGTTTAAATACTTGAGGCTTCAGTATAAAGTTCATATAAAAAAAGAATTCCCCTTATTGCTGTGAATAAATTTTTTTTTTTAATGACAAAACTATCAATCGTTATAAAAGGATAGGTAATGACTAATTATTTGAATCAAAATAATCTTTTTTAAAACAAATAATTGGTATATAATTTATTTACATGGATTAAAAATATTAAAGAAACATTTTTAAAGGAATCTAAAATTAAAGTTAAAATGTCGTAGTTTGAATTTATTGCCATTTTAATATTTTGAAAACTTTCGTTATTAAAAAAACCCCATAAATCTTAGCTTTTGTTTGATTAATGTGACATCATACAATTACAAAATCAAACATTCAAAAATTTTACAAAATAATGATGGATAGAAATGACAGTGTAAATATTAATTTACATTTTCTTCAAATATTTTTTAAGTTATAATATTAGCAGCATGGCGCTGTTGTGGCTTGGATGGTTTATATGTGGCTTATTTGCGTTTAAATTTCTTTCACTTCTCAATTTGTAATTTAAAATAATAACGTTAATATTCTATCTCAAATATTTAAAAACTTTCTTACAATAATCTACAACCCCTTGCGTTAATACTTTTACTTCATACTGTGTTCTGCAATGCTCATTCTGTTTTTTTAGAATATCCCTTCTCAGGTTCTCAGAAATATTATGGAGCTTTTTCAAATCTGCAGATAGTATGATGAGGTAAAAATTAACAAAACTAATTTGATTTTCAAAAAAACTTCTCCAGCAATATTTACAAACTAAAAACTTATATGAATTTTATTTAGCAAAAGATGGGTTTAATTTATACCATCAAATTTATTTAAGCCACAATTAACTCAAAAATCTCAAGAAAAAAGATTAAGTAATTATGTAATTACATCTCATGTATTTGACAATGGAGAATTTTCTTTAAATTGAGAAGGGAATCAGTTGATTTTTGAGCTATAAAAATAATATTTTTCCTAGACATTATTTACCTAAAGAACTTTACCTAAAGACATTATTTACTTTTATAAGATATGCATTTTAAATGCGTTTGTGAAAGATATATTATTATACTTCACAAGTATAATATGAGTAGACAAACTTATTTTACTTTACTTTAATGTCGGAAAATAATGAAAGGTAACAAGTTTAATTAAATACTAATTACAAGATAAATAATTGAAAATAAAATAATTTAACTAGTTATTCAATATGTTTGGTATCAAATATATTTCATTTAAAATTAAGTACTTAGTTGAAAGATTTCATTTAACGTTTAATTGTAGTATGATTTATCTTACGGGCCACGTAGTATCCGTGCCATAATAATGTACAACGTTCACAAAGAGAGCTTCTGCGTTATTTTATGGAATTATACTTTCAACATTGTGGTTTAAAATAAGGTTTTATATATATATATATATATATATATATATATATATATATATATATATAGCATAATAAATAAATACAAAAAACACAAAGGAAATTAAAGAAAAACAATAGGTTTTATTTATTGCGCATAAGCTGCAAGTAAATAGAACTTATAAAATAAGTTCAAAAAGTAGAGAAAACAAGGGAAAATTTACAGTACAATGAAAGAAAGGGAAAAAGAATAATAAAAATAACAAAAAACCGGAAGGAAGAAAATAAATAAATAAATAAAAGGACAAAAACTTTTAAAAAATCCGGAAAATAAAAGATATAATCTTTTCATCAACTCACGCGATTATATCCACAAAAAATAGTGCTTTCTAATATTGTAATATTGTAACAATATGGCTAAAGCAAAATAGATCAATACAATAGCGTGAAGAGCACTCAAAAAATTTTGACAAAAAAATTACAACAAATAAAATAGAACACAATAAGTAAAAACATCATGTAAAAACAGAAAATAAAAATATAAAGAAAAAAAAAGAATAAAAACATGATATGAAATCGAAAAAGCGAGCAGCGAAATCAAATGAACCTACATGAACTGGAAATTTTTCAAAAGGATTTAAAATATCTTCGTAACTAGATTGCCAGATTGTAAAAAGTGAAAACAAAAGTGCGAATCGAGATAAAGGCGTAACTAGAGGATTTTTGTATTAAAGTGCGTTCTTACTGCATTACTGAAGTGCCTTTGATTTGTTACTTACCAAGGATGGGCCAGAAATGGATGTGCGCAAGGTAATATTATATTGGATAATTTAAAGAAGTTGACAATTAATAATTATAGAAAATAAATATTTATTTTAGAAAAAAATATATAAAATAGAAAAGAGACTAATTTTAAAAGAGACTAATTAATAAAGAGATTTTCTCTACTTTTTGTTTCAAATATAAAACTACAATATTTCAAAATTGGGAGTTTCTATTTACGCTCTGTAGATTGAGACGCAACTTCCTCAAACAAAGAACAAGTGACTTGAAGTTCACAAGAATAATTGATTAAATGTATAGGGTTGCAATGAAAAAATGATATTTTTAGTTCCGAAAAGCAATTGCATACAAATCTGAAGTGTTATAAGCATGGAAACATTTTTTAAAATTTTAGTTATCTTACATTTTTTTTGAATATTTTATTTGGTTTTATTGAAATAGGAATGATGTTATTATTATTTGTTTCACTAAATATGCTACAAATTTTTAAATTTCTATACTGAAAATATTATGGTCAAAAATAACGTAATATGATAAAATTTATTTTGTTTCTGGTTCATAGAACATCAAAAGCTCGATACGATTTACTGAGACGTTTTGGTAATAACCTTAGTTCAAATAAAATATTTTTTTTAATATGTGTTGAAATTTAGTAAATACTGTAAAATTTGGTAATTTTATAATTATACCTTAAAGCATGGCATAAAAACCACTTAAATATTTTTGCTATATTTTTGCTAAATGCTTGGTAATAAAAGCTATAATTTTGATAACCAAAATTTTTGGTAAAACGGTTTCCATATGCACTGAAATAGTACCTAATTAATTTCTTAAATATCGTGTATTTGGGATTACCCAAGTAAAACTTCAGAACAAAACCTTTCTAACTTTAAAATTTTTCGTTAAAGGAATATAAAATAAATGTTAAGAAAAACGAAAAGTTTGCGATAAGGAAATACTAGTATGCAGGTTTGAAAAGGGTTCTGTGAAGATTATCACCAATAAATATTTCCTTGATTTTGAAGTTAAAGGAATTTTGAAAGCTTTACATACATACAGCATTTACATACAGCACTATGTGAAGCTTCTATTAACACGTTGAAAACCTCGCTAATTTTACATGGCTTGCTCGTCTGGCCACACGGAAAACAACTACAAACTAAATTTGAAAATATAGACAGGTTTTGCTAGTTTATAAAAGGTTTAGCATGACATATATGAAAAAAGTGGTGAATTATATATGCCTACGAATTGTTTAAAAATAGTGGTGGATAAATATCTACTAAATTGAATTTATTAAACCAAGAATGACAATAATTAAGTAAATTTTGAATAAATTTTCGGCAATTGCATAAAAGAGTGTAAATTTTATAGTTCTATATCATGTTATGCGCTGTCAGCCAGCTGTTTTTCGCTCCCTATGTGAAAGGTCAGTGTCAGCAAGCGGTGGCAGACGCGGCCTAAATGGAAAGTCCAATCAATTTGCCATGGAATTTTTTAAAATTGAATTTGTAAGAGTTTTGTGCTAGAAAATTCTCCGTTTATTTAGGATTTTAAAAACTGGGCAAAAAACTTACACATTATTTCTTAGAATGTTAGATCTTCTGCAGATTTTTTAAAAGAAATGTAAAAGAAATATGAATTTTATAAAGGAAATGCAACTGAAAGTTTCAAAATATTGCATAAATATTAATTACAAAATTATTCTAATGAATCAGCACAATTTTATTCGGATAGTTGATTATGTAGGCAGAGGTCTACATTTGAAACAGACATCAGCTTTGCTGTTGTTTAATATAAGTAAAGCGTTTCATAGAGTATGACACAATGGACAAGCTCATTCAGCTAAAATTCCCGAAGGGAATAATGAAGTTAATTTATAGTTATCTGGCTCATAGAAATTTTCAGATTAGACAGAAAAATGTAAGCTCCTTAGTGAGAAGAATAAGAGCAGGATTACCGCAAGGAAGCATACTTGGTCCAATTTTATACATCCTGTTTACATACGATTTTCCGCTCGATAGGGGTGAGCATAATAGCATTAACTGCATTTTACGCACACGATACGTGAGTTATCAAAAAGTCTAGCTACCCGAACATGGCTATGAGGAAACTGAAACATAAACTTTATGATTAAGAAGAATGGTGCCTAGGTTATCAGTTCGAAATAAGTGCTCAAAAGTCCCTATATTGGTAATACAAAAGAACAGGATAATACAAAGAAACCAATAAGAGAGCATAATGAATTAGTTCTATTCGATAAAGTGATACCAAGAGTTACAAAAGCCACACACCTAGGTCTAGTCATTTACAACTGGCTTTACTTTACATGAACTGGAACCTTACATGATCCGACTGGCATAGTCGGATCATGTAAAAAAAAAAACATTAAGAACAAAGTAAATGCTGTTCCTGCAGAACTGCAAGCAATTATGTACAATGCGAAATTAAGCTTGAAATTAAAAAACTGATATTTATCTCAGTGATAAGACCTATCATGACCCCGGCATGGTGTAACATATCGGAACGTGAGCTTAGGAAACTCACTTTAGTACAGAATAAAATCCTGAGAAAGATAACGGATGAAAGATGGTACCAAAGGAATAACGATATTCACTTGGACCTCGGGATAGGTCGTTTCGATCATCACTTTAGTAAACTGAATCGACACATCTTTTACAAAGCGTTGAGCTGTAATGCTGCAAATCTTAACTCAATTTTTGAATATGAGAACCTCTTTGAAGATGGTTCTCTGAGGCCAGTTGCACACTTCTTAACAAGTGATGCAACGATAACCATTTGAGTTTTAGCTTAATGGAGCATTTATAGTGATAAATTATATTTTGTTTGCAATACATATGGCAATATTCGATATGAATGTATGATAAAGTGGAAAGATAAATATTTATAAGGTGTTGACTGAAATCAATTTGATCTGTATGGCACTAAGAAGTAAACTAAGCTTTTGATTGATAAATAAGCGCTATGTGACGCATGGTGATGTAATGTTTTTTTTGTGATGTAATGTGCAATTGAAACATGTTTGTGTAGTTTTTGTTATACTGACGAACTTCGTACAAGAAGTATAATTTTGATTATTTATGTATCTATATATTTATGTATTTATATTTATATATTAGGTATTTTTATTTCTATGATTAGTATTATTTATGTATTCAAATTTTTACTTTTATGTAATTATTTTTATGTACATTCAATCTTCATCATATATGATGAAATTTACTCGAGTAATGGGCCCATTTATTAATCCTTACTTCATAATGTATTTAACCAAAATAACACCATAGGCATTTCGTTGTAATGTTGCAACAATTAAGTGCAAAATGTTAGTAAAATATCATTTGATTTCTTACTATCGTGGATGGCAGTTTGACGACTGGAAGCAGGTCTAAACGTCATGGACATCTATTTGATGCATCCCGCTTTAACCCCACCATAGTCGAGAAGGATTACGTAGGTATTTAGGAACGTATTGGTTGTCGTTACCAACAATGGCTTGAAGTGATGTTCTCTGATAATTCCCAATTCACTATGATAAGTGATTCTGGCTACCAGTTAGTGTGGAGAGAGAAAGGAACAAGTTTTGTACCCCTATAGATTCATGATCATGTTCGGTATTGCACTGGTGTGCAGGTATGGTCAGGCATTATCACAATGGCCGAACACCACTACACCTCTTTGAGTGAGGTCGCGTTATATAGCAGCGGTATTGCTGATAGATTCTTTTGGTTTATGTTTGTCTATTTAGGGGTCTGGTAGGTCCAGAATCTCTGTTTATAGACGACAATACGTTTATAGACGGCCACACAGGTGTGCTGTGGGTATCGGATGCACTAGTTAAGTAAATATATTGAACGTATGCCCTGATCTGTGTACTCCTTGGACCTATATCCTATATAGCATGTCTAGTATGCCCTTAGCACACAAGTTTCACAAAGATCACGCCGTTCCCAAATTGTGCGAGAACTAAAAACCGCCTTGATAGAGGAGTGGGACAATATCCCACTGAGACTCTCCAATAGTTTAGGGGACAGCATGAATAACAGATTAAAAATATCAATTAGTGTCCGAGGTAATCATATATCTAATTGATGAACTCATTTTTGTTTCATTCAGGCAAAAAGACCCATTTTTCATGGATTTTTGGAAATCATCCAATGAGCATGTTTTTTTTTTATTTTAAATTTTATTATTTTTCAATTTGTCAATATCTGAACAATTTTGAATATTAATAAATGCACATTTCCTCTACTAAATATGTATTTAGTCTTATTTCATCAATCAACGTCTATAATTAAGTATTTCGAAATTTAATTTTTTCCTTAGCAATTGTCGAGCAGCGTATTTTGAAAAATGCATACAATTAACTATTTTTTAAAAAAGCCTTAAAGATTTTTGAAATTCATGTAGAAAAATTTTAAGTACAAAGATTGGGGAAAAAACTCTAAAATTCCTTTAACGTTTTAGCATAAAATTCCTTAATTTTTGTTAAGAAAATCTAAAAGAATCTTCAAGCTTTTTTGAGGAAAAAAACTAGTTTATTTAAAATAATCTGAAGTTACTTTTATGTTTCTTTACACTTAAAACTTGTGAAACACTTTTAAAAGTAATAAACTATAGTCAAATTAGTAAATCTTAAAATTTGCTTTTAGTAAGAAAGAATTTCAATTTAGAGATTAATAAGTAACAACAGGTGTCTTGGGATTTTCATCCACATTTAGATGCACCTGGATAATTTTTAAAAAAAAAAAAATTTCCGCACATGCGCCGTATAAAGCAACTACTTCAATTACTCTTATCTGGCGCAGTTTTTATAATTTTTTTTAAATTTTAAAGCAATAATTTCGTTATCAGCTTAAAATTGATTCAAACGCGTTGCTTAATTTTTTTTAAATATTTAAGCTATAGCAAAAGTGGCATTAGACCTAGTATATATTTCGGACATTTCCCAAAGGTCAAGTCATACTAGGTCTGGTAAATTGCCATTGCCCGGTATACATTTGCCCGGTATATCCTACACTGATGTTTTTTTATGGTCAAGTGCCATTGCCCGGTATACCTTACACTGATATTTTTTAAAGTCAAGTGCCATTGCCCTGTATATATTTGCCCGATACTCAAAACACTGATGTTTGTTCTAATCTATCGTCAGTAAGTATTAAAATATCGAATAAATGTAATTATATCCACGAATAAATTAATATCAAATTGGATGTAATAAATATTTCGGACATTCACCGAAGCGACTAATTTGATTGTCAACATTCACCGGTAAAAGTCAACAACCACCGATTTCGGTCATTCACAGTATCATGCACATCATTTACATAATAACCTCATCAGGACGATTATTTCATACTTTGCCTAAATAGCATCCGGCATTTCAAAAAATAAAAATAATTGGTTTTGTTGGCGATGATCTCGTAAGTCGATAAAGAATCATGCATAGTACAAGTAAGGAAGATATTAACCCCGAAGAAAAAGTGGATGAATAACGCAAGGAGCCGTAACAACATTTTTAAAATACAACCACAAAACTTAGCGTGAAAGTAAAGTAATTTAAAGTGAAATAACTCGAAATAATTAGATTAACTATTTTTAAAAATGTTCATATTAGCTATTTTAAAAATTCTTTCAGAATTTTGAAATTCGTGTAGAGAAACTTTCAGAAAAAAACATTAAAAAAAAACTCAAAACTCAAAAATATTTTGATACAAAATTCCGATTTTTTTTTCTCGTTAAGAAAAATCAAAAGGAATTTCCCTTAAGCTTTTTTGACTGAAAACAAAAACCAACTTAACAAAGTCTTTACTTTTCCTTTGCGGCATTTTATGGGTTCTAGGAATTTTTTTAAAGGTTTTGGGCTGACATGAAAATAATGGTGAGAAAAATTTTGGTCTGCATAGTACTTTAGAACTGAAATTTCTTGCCATGATTTTAACACTAGGTTTACGGACGTTTCTTATATACCTATCTCTACGAACACGAGTCAATTTGATGCATCAACGAATACATATAACAGCTTTTAGAAAGCAATGTAATTATATACTATAAGAAAAAAATGAAAATATGAGATACGTGTATATTGTAACAGTCATAAGCACACAAATTCCTTACTTGTACTTTAAGTAAAAACATGTTTTTATCATGCAGCGCTTAATCAAGTCACGAATAGTCGGCATTAAAATAATATCATCATCATGAAACCCTTTGTGGATTTATATTCAGAAGAAAAGATCGCATAGCATTATTATTTTCAGAATACGTTAAGGAGATTCTAAAGAAAATGGCCGCTCCCCGCCTAATTTTCTTTTCCATTCTTATACTATGTGCTTTTTTCTTTTTATCAGGTAATTTTACCATGTGTATTAAAATTGATTTAAAAAATTCTTTCGATTTTCTTTTTATTAGATAATTGCATTTAAAAAAATTCTTTCGATTTTCTTTTTTTATTAGGTAGTTCTATCATGCATATTGGAATTGATTTTAAAAAAAATATTTTTATTTTCCTTTCATTAGCTAATATTATAATTCGTATTGGAATTATTTTACAAAAACCTTCAAATTTTCTTTTTATTACATAATTTTATCATGCTTATTTCAATTGATATAAAAAATTCTTCATATTTTCTTTTTATTAGATAATTTCATCTTGTGTATTGGAATTGATTTAAAAATGTTTTTATTTTCTATTTATCAGGTAATTTTATAATATGTATTAAAATTTATTTTTAAATTTTTGGTTTAATTTATGGTGCGCATTAGAACTGATTTGAAAAAAAAAATCTTTATATTTTCTTTTCATTTTGAAATTTTATCGTGTGTATTGGAATAGATTTAACATAACTCTTTCTATTTCTTTTGTATGCATAATTTTATCATATGTATTGAAAAATATTTTTTTTTCTGTTTTTTTTTTTCTGTTTTCTTTTTATCAGGTAATTTTATGATGTGTATTTGAACTAATTTAAAAAATTATTTCTTTTTAAAAAAAATTAAAATTAATATTAATTTTAAGAGACGTGAATTTTATCCCATTTTTCGATGAAAGTCATTTTAGGCTGACGTAAGCAGTAATGAAAAATTAAATGACATCTTATTATTTCTTATTCTTATTCTACTATCATCTACTATGAATAAATCATGTGCTGATACTTCAATCAAAACCGTAAACCAGCCAAATCGTTAAACAAACATCCAAAAATAATGTTATTTATTAATTCTATGCAAAAGAGACAGAAATAGCTGTACCACGACTGTACTTAGTCAATATAAAAAATCTGGTTTAAATTTGTGAAATTTACCCTGGCAGCAAGCGTTCAATTTGGTTTAAAATCCCATATAATTTAGAAAAAAACAAACTAGTTAAATTTATATCTTCAAAGTTATCTCAGTTTCAATTAACGGCAGTAAAATAAATTAACGTTTTACACAAATAATAAATGTGTGCATATTCACACTCAAAATAAAAAGTTTTAGTGAATAATGATACTTTTGTGTTGAAAATTCATAAAAAAGAATATAAAAAAAAAAAACAGTAACTTTGAGGGAAGTTTCTTGGAAATAGTTTGATTGGTTCGTATGCATATTCAAAAATCTAAAACATAGAGATTTTTATGTGTTAATTTTAAATAAAGAATACAAAGAGTTTTTGTAAATAGTGATTCTTATGTGTTAAAAAGTCATGAAATGCATCCATAAATATTCTGGAAATTCACTGAAAAATAATCTAATTGATGCATACGATGACATTGTATCTGTCAACATTAGAAAAAATTTTAATCACTTAAATAATTTGGTTTTGTGTGACTTTCTATTTGTATGCTTTCTCAAAACGATTGCACAATAACAATTTGTCTTACTTTCATTGATCAGTATTTTTAATTGCAAAGAACACTTATAAGAAGGATAAGAAAATTGATTCAAGTAACATTTTGGACTGTTTCAAGCTCATTAATATCTTATTATTTGAATTTTGTGGATTTTGTTTCATATCTAAAATCTGGAGAAATATATCTTAACAACATACATAATGCAAAAAATTCGAAAAAATGAAAATTTTAATTTTTTGTGTAATAATTGGAAGTAATTAAGAAATTTTTAAATAATTTCTATAGCACTTAGTCTATTTAAGCTACATAATTTTAAGTAAAAGTTTTACGTAAAAAAAAAATTTAGTTAAAATTTCTAAGAAAAAATAAATTTTCTAAGTAAATTATGAAAATGCTAAAATTGTTTAAATAAAGCTATTTAAACAACTGCAATATTCTATTTAATACTGATTAATCATTTGTAATTTTTAATATTAAAATATTGAATTGTTTTATTCTTTATCGGCCAGTCATCGGCATCCATAAATGCTTAAGCTTTTTTATAATTTTGAGTTTCAAATTTCCCGGTTACTCTTATAAAAAAGATAAAGTATTTAGCTAATTGACCCAAAAAATTTTAGATTCAAATTCTGAATTAGAAGCAAGATCTCGAGTTCGAAGAGCATTCGATAGTATGAGTAAGGAAAGCCTAACTAAACTCCTCAATATTTTGGGTGCACCAATACATATAATCCTCGATCTTTTAGAAGTAAGTACCGTTAAAATATAATTATTATTATTATTACTATTTTAATTTTCGTTCAGGAAAATTTTCATTAATATTTCTGCTCTTAAATTATTGCCTCATTTTTTTTTAACATCACGATAAAATTTAAAAATAATTGAGTCAAATATTTATTTTTCAGTGCGTGGAACAAGAAGTACCGTATTTGAATTGTGTAAGTTTCAAATTTATTTATTTTTCATTAATCGTTTAAATGATATTTTACATATTTAATATATTTCTTCCCAGCTATAAATAAACTGCAGAAAATCTACAGAAAAAATGCAGTTTGAAGACTGTGGTGATTTGACCCATAGTACTACATAATTTTTTAAGTCGAAACACTACAAAATAACTGCAGTTTGTAAACTGCAGTAATTTTGTAGTAGTACCAATTTCAAAATTTTTGCGGTTAATATATAAAAAAGGCCGGATATAGTGGTGTTATCTAACGTGAGCGATAGAAGATACTGTAGTTTTTGCTAAAAAAAAGTTCCTTTTGAAAAAAGATTTTGATGGAATTTTTTTTAACTTAATCTTATTCTTTATTGAATTTAATTAATTAATTAGGAAGTGTAGTACTTGTGAAAGTTTTTGTTGTGAACATGTCGACACATTTTATCCTGGGATTCGAACTCGCTTCCTGTCTGGCGTGAGATTGACAAATTAGACCTCTCTCCTATAACCCTGTGTTAGGACGGCTGCAAAGAACTAAATAGTTTCATGAGCTGGGTCTTGTTGGCAAGGATAAAGTTTTTAATTGTTAAATCAAATATGATGAAAACGCAGCTAATAAATTTTCTCAGGGTTAACAATTTGAATAACATCATTTTATAGATATCCAATTGTTTCGATTGTATACGGTAAAATAACAATTAAATGACTCATTACCTAATAGTGTTTTTTATGAAAAATTCCTAAGAATGTAGATTTGAATTTTTTTTTTTTTTTTTTTTGCCCTGAGTTTAGTTATTTTTCTTTTAGATTTAATTTTTAAAAGCAAGGAGCTTTAAGCGAATTTGTGAAGCATGCAGTTTTATAAATATTATGCTCATTTAAGTTCAATTGAAAATACTATGAGTGATTTTTTTTTCAAACAAAATTATTTTTTAATTTATAAAGCTTTATTTTTAGGCAATAAAAAAGATATATTGTTTTAAATTGCCTAAATTTATTTAAGACGAATTTCTGAAATAAATGTAATTAATAAATATTTGAAGAAGAGGTTTGAAACTAAAAAATCTGGACTCAATATCACTTTTCAAATTCAATTTTGCAAACTATTTTGACATAAATTTGTTTAAAATCCAAACTAAATATTAGTTTTTATTAGAAAAAACAAGTATAATTTTCGTTCTGCACTAGTCCTAGTTTAGTATGAATTCAAATAAAAAAATTAACTGATTAACATTAACTACATGCCTTTACTTTAATATTGTTTTTACCATAAACTTTGCGCAAACATAGTTTTCTGAAGTCAAAAAGAAAGAAATAATAAAAATTAATAAAAATAAAATTTTTAATGAAAATAAAATTTGTTATAAAAATAAAATTTTTTATAAAAATAAAATTTTTTATAAAATTACTAAAATACAGGAATATTTAAATACCTAATTTTAGGCATATCTTAAACTAATTAAATTGTGTCAAAGTCTTACTTGAAAAGTTTTTGACGCTTCTGAATTATAAATAATTACAATTAAATAAAGTATGTATTCTATGAATTTTAACTTTTATGAATATAGATAGTGTACGTTATTTCCGTTATCAATATATAGGTTTAGAATTTTTACCTAATTATAAGAAATTAGCATATAATAAAGAAAGACAAACATTATAAAAAATTTTATATACCAACCAGAAAAGCAAGATTTGAAGACGAACTCTTTCAATTTTACAAGAATACAAAATAACTGCAGTTTTTCTGCAGATTCATCAGACGTATACTTCTGAAACAATGGCTGCATAATTACTTCAAATTTACTGCAGAATAACCACGGATTTAAAGTTTCAGTTTTTTCTAAATTTATGACTTTAGAGTGACCTCACTCAAACTACAGTAATTTTGTAGACAATAGCTAAAAGTTTTTTTCAAAATAAGTTACTGAGAAATTACTTCAAATTAGCTGCAAAATAACTGCAGTGTTTTTACAGTTAAGATTGTACTACAGAAAATCTGTAGTTAACTCTAGAAAAACTGCAAAATTACTTCAGTTCTGTAGAAAAACTGCAGTCTATTTTTAGCTGGGTTGTTCTCAACTATTTTTCATTAAAAGAGTACTTCGACTATTTTCCTACTTATAATATAAAAAAAACTAGGAAATTAAAGGAAATTGAAAATCTTTATAGTGAAACTTTTTTCATTCTTATTCCAAATGTGATTAAAAGGTAAATATTAAACTGAGCTAGAAAACTTATTTAAAAATGTAATATTTTAAATAGAAAAATAATTTTGCTAATTTAATAGCTTGAGTAAGAACTTAACTAATCCACTCTCAGAAACAAAACTCTCACTTTTGACGATTCAGCAATTCTTGAGCAGTATTTCGTTAATTTTGAAAATCATTTCGTCACGAAATCACGTGATTTGTGACGAGACTTAAACTCTCAAATTTATGACAAAAATGTTTGATGTTAACTGAAATGGAGATTGTTAACTGAAAGGACGAAAATAGAATAAAGACTAGACAATCAAAAATAAACTGAAGAATTGAGCTGACCGTTTGTATGGTGGTCGGACAGTTTACCTTGTACCAAGAAAATGCGGAGTTCAAATCTTTCCTCGGGCATGGGTGTAATTTAACTAACTGTCCTATACCGTCTATATGGTTCTCTATGGTTCTACCGTCTATATATACTTTTTTGGAGAAAGAAAATAGAATGGTGAAATATTTCTTTAATCTTGACAAAGTTTGTTCCCTCGAAGAAAACGAATGTTATTTTACGTCACTTTTATGAAATTTTTGCTCGTAGTAAGATACCAGGACACAGTTTCGTCAAAAAAGACTAAAGTTTCTTCATAATCGATTATCCAGTGAGCAGTGTGTCTATACAGGATTAATTAATTCTTTAAGTAGTAATTGACAATCATTTACATATTGTTTTGTCATAACCGTCCCTTAGTATGCATTTTAGAATCCTTGTATAAAAAAAAAAGTCAAAGAAATATTTTTCTATGGACTGTTGAAATGAATACTAGAGCTGTAAATATTGCCTATTACTGTAATTATTTTAGTATTTAGTATGAACCGTGGTGGCTCTGGGGTACGAGTGATTAATTCACAATAAAATGTCCCACGTTCGAATCCCAGCTGTAGTTTGTTGGTATGAATTCTGCTCTCGGTTCGCACTGACATCAGTGCTGACGTAAAAATATCCTAAGTGTTAGGCGGATTAGCGGATTAGAATACCCTCAACACCAGGCTAACCATGGAGGCTTTCATGGTTTTCCTCTCCATGTAACGCAGGAGCACGTTAGTTCTTTTAAAAACTTCTTCACGAGAGATAGTTTACACCAATGCTAGATCCAAGAGTTCCCTTGTCTTCTGTATTGGGTTTAAAATTACTTGTACTGGGGTACGGAGTTGAACATTGAAAGTCGTAAGCTCAGAATTTGATCGGCTGTTTAACGCCATTTATAAAATAAAGTATAGTTATTATTAGTAGTAATTGCTAGAAACAGAAAAGTGGAAGTATGTAATTTTTTAAATCTTTAAATAATACACATAACCACTTTAGAAATATCTTAGAATAAAATAGAGAAAAAGTAGTTTACTATAACTTTAGTAACTTCAGGTGAAAATATTTTCATTCCAAATGAGTTAAAAATCCATTTAAGAATTGTTTTTAAAAAATTTTTTATTTATAAACATTAAACTTTTCATAACGTGTAATTTCTATCTTTCTTACAAATAAAATATTTTCTTACATGGATGCAATACCACGTTGTTAATGTATGTATCTTAGGCTAGTTGAAAATATTCGGCTCTTTGAAAATGCCACCAGAATTTCGATATGTACCAGGCTGATTATAAAACTCTCCAATATTTTCTAAGTTGTCTGATATTATAGGCTGATTTCAATCACCATTCACTTACTTTATGCTGAGTAGAAAGTGTACGAAGAATTACTGATACTAGAGTTTTTAAAATAGGTTTATAATAAGGCTGTTTTCAATTAGCTTTCACTTCTCTGGGCTTATTATAAACTGACTGAAATAAATCAGACTAGTTGTGAAGTTGCGTAAGAGTGACATTCTGATTAGATAACAAGAAAAGATTTTTTCAATTAGCGAAGTACATTGTAAAAATATTCTGAACTGCATATATATTTACTTATTTATATATTAATTACATTAACTGATCACGCTATTTATTAAAAGAAGTTTTCATTCAATAAAATAATAAATTACACAAAAAATTTAGAATTCTTTTTTTTTTTTCAGAATTTCAATTTTTCCATTGATCTATTCTACGTAGTCAAACAGGTAATAAATTTTCTTGAGTATATTGGAATACTAAAAACATTTTTTGTTAAACATTATACCATAGGTAAGTATGACACTCTATATATTTTTAACAAAACAACTTTTCGAGAGTATGAAATACATTTATTAGTAAATTAAACAGAAATTAAAATCTGACAAACATTAGTCAACAATTTAAATAAAGATATATGAAACTCCTGGAATCACCTTGTTTTAAACCTCAAAATTTGCTATTTATTATAGCTCGAATAACTCCCCCCCCCCCCCCCCCTGTATGTATACTTAAAGCCTTATTTCATGAGCTGAACGATTAAAATAAAGATGAATAATGTCTCTTAAAAAATTAGAACTGTTTTTTTTTTCTTTTAAGTTTTAAAATAGATTGATACAAAATATATTTGAGTAATTATTTACTAGCAATACGAAAGAGATCCAAACTTTTCAATAAGATAAATAGTTTGTTTTCTGATGCATGAAATTTGATACGTTAAAAATTCATTATCTTTATAAAAACGTATAGTTACGAAGCATTGGCAAGATACACATTTTTTATTTAATCTGAGTAATCATTTTACTAGTATTACATAACATGTCTAACTTTTAAATAAGATTAATAACTAAAACATATATATATATATATATATATATATATATAGATATATATATTTATTTAAAAAAAGTAAAAAGAAAAAAGTTTTAAAAAAATATATAAATTAAAAAAAACACGAAAAAAAATTAAAAGATATAATCCTTATTATTATTAGTTCTATATGCTTGCAGCTTATACGCAGTAAATAAAACTTATTAATTTTCTTATATATATATATATATATATATATATATATATATATATATATATATATATATATATATATATATATATATATATATATATATATATATATATATATATATATATATATATATATATATATATATATAACCAACGCACAAAGCGTTGTACTAATTAAATATTCGTATAGTCTTGTATTTTAAAATTACCACTAACAATTTGAAGACTTAATAATTTTACTTATTTTACAGTGTTCTTTGAAAAGCGATGATCTGAAAATTCTTTTTGACAAAATTGAAAAAGCGATTCCTCCAATAAAATCAAATCTTGCCGTTCCTCCTATAATATCAAAGGAAGTGTGTTTTGGAGGAATACCACCAAATTTGCTAGCTAGTTCATCGGATTATCTAAACGCAATGCCTTTTGGTTCCGATATAGCCGCGGAAGCTGGATTATTTGGTATCGCTCTGAGAGATGTCTTAGATGTAACTCTGTCAAAAGTATACACTCTATTGCGAACTGTTTTATCATTTGGTACAAGGGTAGATGTACCACCTCCAATGTGAATGGATTTTCTAGTTCTAGTTCTTTGACTGGGATATAGCAGTAGATTTATATATTTGGTTTTGCATATTATAATATATAAGGCTGAAATCTGACTGAAGCCTTTAGAAAATCTTAATAAAAATTAATATCTATAAAAACACAGTACTATTACTTCCTTCAAAATTCCTTAAACCACAATTTCATGGCCAAAACTTTCTGAACATGATCTTTGCAAACCTTTTTTTAAACGTATAGATAGCAAAAAAAAATTATGCTTGGTTTTCTTTTTATTCTCTATTTATATTTATTATCAGCATGAGATTTAAAATTACAGTTCATGCTAAAGACCATGCTGATTCATTATTTTTACTTGTGAGGGAGGGTATAAAAGGTCTTTTCCGAAAGTTTTGAAAATGTTTACACATATTAATTTCATCCATACGAATATCTCACTAGAAAATTAATTTTACAACTGTTTCTTCATTTTGATCATTTTTTTCTAAAAAACAAAAAAAAAAGTAAAAATTTTTGTTTTCTGTTTTACTATTCCGATTTTTAGTAGTTAATTGCTCAAAGAATCCTATACAAAAAATATATTTAAAGAGACGGGAAAATTTTCTATAGAAAAGTGCTTCAATATCAATAGCATTTGTTTTCCCTTTTTTCCCTGTATTTTTAATGAGCATTTTATAAGTCATTTGTCACTCACAGCCCCGATTAATCTTTGGCAATATGTCACTGCACCTGTTATAAAAGCATGCTTCCATACTTATGATACACTTTTAAAAATGAATAATATTTTTATTATTATCTTTATTTTGCCTTTATGTGCAAGAACTGATTTAATGATAAGAATAATTTTAAAGTTGCTAATTAAATTTCAATGAATTTGTGTGGAAATTCTTTCAAAAGGTTTACGAAGCTGCAAAGTTTATTTTTTTCAGATTTTCGCACTTTTTTTATCCTTAAAAAAGATAGTAAACACATTGCTACTTTCGCACTTATACTCCTGAACAATTTTAATGAATATTTTACTCCATAATATAATTCATAATTTCGATTTTCATTTTAACATAAATGGCCACATTTTAAATGATATAATTTTAAACTGACCATTTTAAAAAAAAAAACAAATCTTTTGTTCCTAATGCTATATTATGATGATATATTTCTAAATAAAATCACTTGACTTACATTAGTTATATATTTTTGAAAATTAAAATATACGTTTATTAAAGAGTTTGAAATTTATCCTAAGGTTTTTTTGACAGAACAAAAAACTAATATGTCTTAGAAGAAAGTAATAAAATGGTACATTCATCATGAAAACTTTATTTCTGTTTATTGTTAATAAATTTAAAAATTGAATATTTGAAAATTATAAAGTCAAATAAAGTTGTTCTTACTTATGCCTCTGGACAATACCAGCAAGCCTTCTTTAAATCGATCGAATTTTTAAGGCAGGGGGCGCGTTTCTTGTTTTTTCAGTATCGCTATCCATGACCAAGAATACGACTTCAGCCACATACACGTCAAAGCTCATTTTACGGAAAGAAGTCAATCATACTCCATCTATTTACCAACAAATCGTAATTTTGACCTGAACCAGAGAACGATGAATCTCCAATTCTCCAATTCATTACCCCCAGACATATCGATTCATAATGGGATCTTAGAGGAGTTTGTGTCACCGCTAGATTCAACGTTCAAAGAATAACCATTTAATACCATATATATATATATATATATATATATATATATATATATATATATATATATATATATATATATATATATATATATATATGTATATATATATATATATGTATATATATATATATATATATATATATATATATATATATATATATATATATATATATATATATATATATATATATATATATATATATATATATATATATATATATATATATATATATATATATATGTCAGACGTTATACACTGGTACATTGATACGCTGTTGAAATCAATTGGCTTACATAGGTATAGAAAAATTATTTTATTTTTTATAAATGTTTAATATTTTTGTTGTTTATACAAATCAAAGCATAAACCATTTAAAAATTATTATTCACGTGTCATTGTCTGAAACACTGGTCGTAGGTTCCCCACCACCAGCACGCGAATTTAAACAAATATATTATCTAAATTAGACTAAACTTAAAATGGGCAACATGGTCAAAAATGCTTTATCAGTCATTTTAATTGTCATGTTTTGCTCGGAAGTTTTTATTCTTTATTCCCAAAACACAATGACACTGTTGTACAGAAATATTTCTAGGAATTTTAAAGTATTACGAACGAAACGAATGCATGCGTCTGTTTGCGAAACAATCATTAACTTGATTTCGTCATATTCGTATTAATTTCGGAAATATCTGGAATGTTCTTGATTTCATGACATATTTGTCCCAAGGGCAAAATAAATTTCTCTAACAAAAGAATCCGTATGCGTGCCAAAATGCTCTAAAATAAGCCAATAGATTTGCGTGAGTCAAATTTGGATGGAAGTAAAACTTTTTATTACTAACCGTGAAGAGACAAAATGAATCAAGATTGAAAATTAGAACTGCATTCTATCTCCTCATAATTAGACAAGTATAAAAAAAGAGAATGCTATTTTTTTTTTCTAAAACTAGAGGGCTCCGCCCCCTGCTCGCTGCCGCTCGCCAACCCTCGAAGTAGGTTTATTGTATCTTCTTTTATCATCGAGTATAAATCTTTGAAATTGTAAAACAAATTCACTATCATGAATAGTTAAATCTCTGAGCATCCGATATTTCTGTGTATATGGATTGACTTCCCTTAATAATTTTTCAATATGCCTTGTCAACTGAAGATTGTCTAAATTCATGCGTAGTTTAATAGCCTCCTCAACACTGTCATAAATATATATTTGTCCATTCCTTGGAGCATTGGTTGCTGAATTTAGGGATGTTGTCGCATGGTGATATACTTGTCCTTGAATTTTTATCAACGGTGGACCTCTGCTTTCATCTTGAAGAAATTTAGCACTAAAAGTGGCAAACGCAAATGATGAATTGTATACACGGATATTTTGCCTAAATAATTTTGCTTCTTGCTCATCAGAAAGAAGTAAGTTTTTCAAAAATAAAGGATATTCATGCAGCGGAGGTATATGTATGTTATCATTATGGCAGCAAGAATTAACAGAGCGTCCTTTTGCAGAAGCAAATCTCAAAGCTCCACAATAACTGCATTTTGAAAACATTTTGCCAAGACTATGTTTTGCCACTTTGATAGGTAACAATTTCGATAAATCACCAGCAAACTCATGTTGTTTTGATTTTAAAATAGGTGGATTAGGATTTTGGTCCATATCATTGTCAACATTGCGAAAGCGAATTGGTACAGTGTGCATTCCAACCACATTTTCTGTATTTACAGGTCTGGTTTGATGTGGGCAAATGAAAGTCGATGTTGTTGCGACTGTGTAGCAATTACACACATTCTCTTTTAGCTCAACCTTTGTTAGTTTAACTTTTTTTTTGTTAGTTGAATCATCATTAGGTTGTATAAGCAAAAGAGCATTATTTTCTTCTATACTATGAAGTTTACGTTTTTCCCGCTTTCGATTAGCTTTCGCATTGAGTTGCGACTTTTTAGTAATGTTAGGTCTTTTCTTTTTAGGCATTACTTGTAAATAAACAAATCGAATTAAGATTTAAAACCAGATTAAACTTACGAATTAACGTTTTAGAAAACAAATAATCAGATTAATCAATATATCAATACGAAATAAGTTGAGATGTTGTAAAACTGAAGAATGAAATTCTAACTATTTTGTGATTGGTTGCATCTCTGAAAAAGAAAATTCAGACTTGTAAATCGCTTTTTTAAGCTTGCCGTTTTCAGACATGTGATTGGCTGTTGTGAACGGCGGTTATTCTTCATTATTAACTGCAAAATCGTGCTTTAAAACTAAAATAAATAAAAATTTAAAATTATGTAAAAGATTTGAATGCCCTAAATGTCTTCCCTGAAAGATTCTGAATGAATTGATTCCTTAATCTTAGATTTTCATCACGTAGTTAAAAAGTTTTTCAGGGGACAAAATTAACTGCAAAAACTTTTTTTTAGAATAGAGAGATATTGCTGACTGACAACATGCATGGAATTAAATACAAAAACGTTTTTCATTGAGGCAACCTTTAAAAGTTAAAAAGGACGAAGTCACGTTATTTGCTCATAAGTTGTTATAATGGTGCAGAATACATAATTAATAAATTAAATTAATTAATAAATTAAATTAATTAAAAACGCTATTTAGTAGATCAAGATCAAAAGTTTAAAAAAAATGTTTTAATAATTGTTTAAGTAAATGCAAATCTATACATATATTATACCAATTATATGTATCGTATAAGTACAAATACAAAAATTAAAAAAATAATTAAAAAATAAAAATCTGCCTTCCCTTAGAACTAATAGAATGTAAAAAAATATTTCTCTAACTTTGTATAAATTTGAACACAGTAAACTATTTAGGAATGAGGAAAACAATTATAAACCAATAATTTTTCGCATCAAACTTAAATAGAGTAATATACAGTTCGCAAGGGTAATAGTTATTAGATATAATAATTGTTAAATAACAAATCATAATGTTTTAACACTTACAGCAACGATTGTTATTGTTCATTAACGTGTTCTTCAAAACAAGGAAAAAAAGATCAATTACCATAGGAGGCGTTGAGCAGTTTTTTTCTAAATTATTTAAAATTTTATATATATTTTATTCATCAAAACTATTATAAAAACATTATAAAAATGGACATGAAAAGGACGAACCCCAATAATGGGAATTCTCTGATGACATTTATCACTCTGTTCTTAAACATATTTTGCGCGAGTAAAAGAGAACAAAATGATAAGCCAGTTTTACGACTCATCTTTAACCATTTTTTATTTAGATTTAAATGTCATCAGGATAATACGGTTCTTTAACTTCTACGAGTTACTTATTTAAAGCATTCGATTTAGTATTAGGTGTATCGAATGAATAGAAATCATGTTTTCATGTTAAATTGATCAAGTTAAATTTGTTATTCATGGCGTCCAACAAAATGTCTTGGAAGCGCTATTATTTTCTTAACAAGCTTTCTCTAGACTTAGATCTATTTTTTAGACATTCCATTTATATTTTCAATACCTAGTCTAAGCCTTGCCATACCTTGTTTATACAAGATCTAAATTGACTACGAGTCATCTTATTTAAAAGAAAAAAGAGAAAAAGAAATTAATGCATTCGGAAATACTCTAAATTCCAAAAAGGATCCTATAACTTTTCCAAAATTTATTAAGTTTAAATTAAGTTAAGCTATCTTATTATTTATTAATTTATTTCTTTAATTAAAATGTGTTTAATTTCATTTCCAACTGAAACAAATTTACGTGATTATTCACGAACTTACGTCACGTGTGCCCATTTGCCGTCTGTTTCCAGTTGCTATGCATTGAAAGTAATAGCGTTTAAGCATTCGTTTGGTTTTTCGTGATTACATCCAACTGTTTTAGATATCAAATAAATGTGTCCTAACAAAGTTGTGTATCCTTAATTACATCTTAATGTAGCTTAAATAAATGAAGGTTTAATACAATGAATTTTAATGAAATCATTAAATTTCAATGATACTCCCTGAACTATTTTTGATAGTTGACGAAATGTTTCCACTCTAAATATTTCAGATATTTTTAATTCAGAAAAAATGGCGTAATGATGAGTTATGAATTCCTAATATTGCTTATTCATATCATGCTTTATATATACGAAATAATTTTATTCCTTTATTGTTTTTAAACGTGTTAATTTTAATTTTTAAGTATAATTGAGATTTTTCCGTTCAAAGATATATTTTTATGCTACAGAATTTCCAATATATGAATTAATTTTTTTATACACATATAACAAGTATATTTTTTAAAAACATAAAAGAAAAAACTGATGTTATTGCTTATATTATTTATTTTTTTTATTTTTATTATTCCAGCTTGAATTTAATGCAAAGGATTACAATTTACAAAACAGTATTTAAGCTTCATAAATAATTTTTAACGATAGCAAAAATTAATATTCTCTCAAAAAAATAATCTTGAGAATAGATATGAGCATTACTGTGTATATAAAATTTAATACATAGTAAAGAAAAAAATTTACATTAGTAAATATTTATATTAAAAAAAATTCTTTAGGGACAGCTAGCATAATGATTCGCTTAAATTTTATGTTGAATATAAATTACATCACCTGAATTTTACAACATTGTATGCGGATGCTGATGGAGAGATATTTTTCAATGGATAAGATTTATGAAAACACGTTTCAACGCAATTCCAGATACTTAAATCGTCACCCCGATGTGTTATTTAGTTATTTTCAAACCTTATCCATGCTATATTTTTTCTAAATTAAAGGATTGCTCTTCAATCGTTGACGCAAATCATTAGTTATTTACAAGGGAACAGATTTGCAACTAATATTTTTTTTTTTTAATTTAAAAAATAAATAAAACAATAAATTAGAATTCTGTTTTCTCCATTTATAAATTCTAGCACATTAATTCAAAAGAATATCAAATGAGAAATTTACTAATTTATAGAAACACATAGCAAACAATATACACACAATAAAAATTTATTATAAGAAAATAGATTTTTTCGCTTAAAATAATATCATTCGGTAAGAATTTATAGTGAGACCAAAATTATCATTTTCTTAGTGCTGCCATCTATGATCATTGATTAAAAGTGACGCTGTCTCTGAAAGAAATATAAATAACATATTATTACAAATTCGAACGTTAACAGGCATACACAAAAACAGATTTTGAATGAAACTGTACTAATTAAAACTTTCATACATAGTTGTAAATTTTCGTATTAGATTTTTTTTTAATTCTGACTTCTTGAAATTCTGCTCAGATATTTTTATTTTTCAAGAAGCATGACAAAATTTAGTGCTGCCATCTTTAGTCTGCAGATTGAAAATAAAGAACGAATTTTTTCTTCTTCATGAAATGATATTTTACGTCGTTTTTGGCGGGGAGAAGGAAATTAAAACAAACTATAAGTAAAAAAAAAGATAAATAAACAAATATATATTTATATATATATATATATAAACAAGCATAAAAAAAATAAGCTAGTACAAATGTACATTGATTGGTCCAAATTTATTACAACAGAATAATCTATTACATCAGTGAATAACTTGTTATGATAAATTGACAATAACATATTGAATAAAAGTAAGAAAAGTCTTATTGTGTTATAATTACAATAAGTCTTACATTACAATTATTCAATTCGTTATTATTAGTAGTATATACTAACTATAGGTATTTTACAAAAACACTCTTATTCTATTGTATAATATATTTAAATATATTCTGCTACGATGTTTCCATAATAATGCTACAGTAAAAAATTCATTAATTTGAAGCAGTAACTTTAAAAAATTAAATTAAATTTGATTTGAGTTTTAATCTTTGAAGGCATTTATTAATTTACTTCATAGAGTGAAATTTCCATCACATGTGCTTCTTCATATATATATATATAGAATTAACATTAACCCTCGGATCAGTTCCTTTTGGCCAGCTTCGTAATAGTTGCTCGCTTTACGAGTTTTTTTTCTTTTTTTGTCTTCTTTTTTTTCGTTTTTTTTTTTTTTTTGCGTTGTTTTGGTATTTTGTTGTCAAACCTAAATAAAAGAAATACCACGCACTCGAATTAAAAAAGTAGATAAAAGACACATAATATATATTTTTCGTATTTACAGACTTTATTTACTTAAATTTTATTCTTATTTTAATATATCTTTACACAACTTCACCTTTCAGCTAGCCCAAGTAGCACAAAAACATCGAACTATATCGTGGCCGTTCCTATCAATATTTCTAACGCGGAGGAATATAGATACTGTGAGCAAGTTATTGAATGAATTCCGTCAATAAAACTTTAAAAGTATTTTTCTTAAAACACTCCATATTAAATATATTTTAGTTCTAAAGTTCAAAATAATTGTTAGAAAGATAAAAATAAGTGAACTTTCTTTATACTTGCTCATATTAGTGAAAATCAAAAATAGAATTCCGTGAAAACGATATGGAACGGGATTGGAAGGTGAAACGAACTCGATATTCGAACTCGATTGACGAAGTTTATCGATGTGATATCGATGAATTTTTTTCACGTAACTGCAAATCTTATACTTTGCTTCGATCGGTCGTATATTCAGAGTGTTGTTGAGTAGGGTTAAGAGTTGTTTACATTGAAAAAAAAGATTAAATAGGATTAAAATATTAAAATAGGATAAGATTAAAAATTATTAAATATATTAAAGGTTACGCTCGAACTTGTAGAAGCAAGTAAAGTCGTCCAAGTTTGCAAGTAAGTTTGTTTTTATTACATATTACTTTACGTTATGTAATTTTTCTAATCATTTGTGAATGCTAAGAAATTTACTTCTAGCATTTTTAAAGTAACATTTTAGGATATTTAAGGAAGGAGAAAAGAATTTTACTACTGAATATGAAAATTTTACACTAAATAAGACATGTTTGACAAAGTAGACAATATTTAAATTTTTGTTTTAGAAAATTGTTATTGATTTAGAGCAAATGGACATTTTATTAATTTTGAAAACATTACTTTTATATTACATTACATTTTGAAAACATTTGAAATCCATTCCTAAATTTATTGTCTTTTCCAAGGTAGACAAATTATGAGGTTACTAATGTTTTCCTATAATTGCCATTGTGTCTTATTTATTGGCAATCAGTTTGTTGCTAATAGATGAAATCCTACCCTGTACAAATATAAGCCTTTTTCCCATTCAACATTGCTCTTCTAAATTTATCTAAGGGTAATTTTTTCTTTCTTTTAGTAATTAGCAGTACTCCAAATGAAAAGGTGGATGCATTTTCTAATTCATTTTCTGGTGTGTACAATATTTTTTTAAATTTGGTAACATTAGTTTATACAGTCAAACCCTACTATAGTGAATCTTAAAGGGACTAAAATTTCAGTTCACTATAACCGGGATTTCACTATATCCGCTCCGCTAACAATTTTATCTAATTGTTTCAAACTCCCCCTTTTTATTATATGCTATTTAAATGAATGACCAATAAAATGAAATACAAAAATGACTGCAAAATAATATGTAGCTACAAAAATGTGTTTTTTATTACCCTCCGTCTTGCGTACAAAAAAAAAATAGTAATCATTAGCTAATCACTTTAGAATTAATACCAACCATTAAAATTCTAAATATTATTGTCACTACATTCCGACGTGGAAAGTAATAACATTAGTTTATACAGTCAAACCCTACTATAGTGAATCTTAAAGGGACTAAAATTTCAGTTCACTATAACCGGGATTTCACTATATCCGCTCCGCTAACAATTTTATCTAATTTTTTCAAACTCCCCCTTTTTATTATATGCTATTTGAATGAATGACCAATAAAATGAAATACAAAAATGACTGCAAAATAATATGTAGCTACAAAAATGTGTTTTTTATTACCCTCCGTCTTGCGTACAAAAAAAAAATAGTAATCATTAGCTAATCACTTTAGAATTTATACCAACCATTAAAATTCTAAATATTATTGTCACTACATTCCGACGTGGAAAGTAATAACATTAGTTTATACAGTCAAACCCTACTATAGTGAATCTTAAAGGGACTAAAATTTCAGTTCACTATAACCGGGATTTCACTATATCCGCTCCGCTAACAATTTTATCTAATTGTTTCAAACTCCCCCTTTTTATTATATGCTATTTAAATGAATGACCAATAAAATGAAATACAAAAATGACTGCAAAATAATATGTAGCTACAAAAATGTGTTTTTTATTACCCTCCGTCTTGCGTACAAAAAAAAAATAGTAATCATTAGCTAATCACTTTAGAATTAATACCAACCATTAAAATTCTAAATATTATTGTCACTACATTCCGACGTGGAAAGTAATAACATTAGTTTATACAGTCAAACCCTACTATAGTGAATCTTAAAGGGACTAAAATTTCAGTTCACTATAACCGGGATTTCACTATATCCGCTCCGCTAACAATTTTATCTAATTTTTTCAAACTCCCCCTTTTTATTATATGCTATTTGAATGAATGACCAATAAAATGAAATACAAAAATGACTGCAAAATAATATGTAGCTACAAAAATGTGTTTTTTATTACCCTCCGTCTTGCGTACAAAAAAAAAATAGTAATCATTAGCTAATCACTTTAGAATTTATACCAACCATTAAAATTCTAAATATTATTGTCACTACATTCCGACGTGGAAAGTAATAACATTAGTTTATACAGTCAAACCCTACTATAGTGAATCTTAAAGGGACTAAAATTTCAGTTCACTATAACCGGGATTTCACTATATCCGCTCCGCTAACAATTTTATCTAATTTTTTCAAACTCCCCCTTTTTATTATATGCTATTTGAATGAATGACCAATAAAATGAAATACAAAAATGACTGCAAAATAATATGTAGCTACAAAAATGTGTTTTTTATTACCCTCCGTCTTGCGTACAAAAAAAAAATAGTAATCATTAGCTAATCACTTTAGAATTTATACCAACCATTAAAATTCTAAATATTATTGTCACTACATTCCGACGTGGAAAGTAATAACATTAGTTTATACAGTCAAACCCTACTATAGTGAATCTTAAAGGGACTAAAATTTCAGTTCACTATAACCGGGATTTCACTATATCCGCTCCGCTAACAATTTTATCTAATTTTTTCAAACTCCCCCTTTTTATTATATGCTATTTGAATGAATGACCAATAAAATGAAATACAAAAATGACTGCAAAATAATATGTAGCTACAAAAATGTGTTTTTTATTACCCTCCGTCTTGCGTACAAAAAAAAAATAGTAATCATTAGCTAATCACTTTAGAATTTATACCAACCATTAAAATTCTAAATATTATTGTCACTACATTCCGACGTGGAAAGTAATAACATTAGTTTATACAGTCAAACCCTACTATAGTGAATCTTAAAGGGACTAAAATTTCAGTTCACTATAACCGGGATTTCACTATATCCGCTCCGCTAACAATTTTATCTAATTTTTTCAAACTCCCCCTTTTTATTATATGCTATTTGAATGAATGACCAATAAAATGAAATACAAAAATGACTGCAAAATAATATGTAGCTACAAAAATGTGTTTTTTATTACCCTCCGTCTTGCGTACAAAAAAAAAATAGTAATCATTAGCTAATCACTTTAGAATTTATACCAACCATTAAAATTCTAAATATTATTGTCACTACATTCCGACGTGGAAAGTAATAACATTAGTTTATACAGTCAAACCCTACTATAGTGAATCTTAAAGGGACTAAAATTTCAGTTCACTATAACCGGGATTTCACTATATCCGCTCCGCTAACAATTTTATCTAATTTTTTCAAACTCCCCCTTTTTATTATATGCTATTTGAATGAATGACCAATAAAATGAAATACAAAAATGACTGCAAAATAATATGTAGCTACAAAAATGTGTTTTTTATTACCCTCCGTCTTGCGTACAAAAAAAAAATAGTAATCATTAGCTAATCACTTTAGAATTTATACCAACCATTAAAATTCTAAATATTATTGTCACTACATTCCGACGTGGAAAGTAATAACATTAGTTTATACAGTCAAACCCTACTATAGTGAATCTTAAAGGGACTAAAATTTCAGTTCACTATAACCGGGATTTCACTATATCCGCTCCGCTAACAATTTTATCTAATTTTTTCAAACTCCCCCTTTTTATTATATGCTATTTGAATGAATGACCAATAAAATGAAATACAAAAATGACTGCAAAATAATATGTAGCTACAAAAATGTGTTTTTTATTACCCTCCGTCTTGCGTACAAAAAAAAAATAGTAATCATTAGCTAATCACTTTAGAATTTATACCAACCATTAAAATTCTAAATATTATTGTCACTACATTCCGACGTGGAAAGTAATAACATTAGTTTATACAGTCAAACCCTACTATAGTGAATCTTAAAGGGACTAAAATTTCAGTTCACTATAACCGGGATTTCACTATATCCGCTCCGCTAACAATTTTATCTAATTTTTTCAAACTCCCCCTTTTTATTATATGCTATTTGAATGAATGACCAATAAAATGAAATACAAAAATGACTGCAAAATAATATGTAGCTACAAAAATGTGTTTTTTATTACCCTCCGTCTTGCGTACAAAAAAAAAATAGTAATCATTAGCTAATCACTTTAGAATTTATACCAACCATTAAAATTCTAAATATTATTGTCACTACATTCCGACGTGGAAAGTAATAACATTAGTTTATACAGTCAAACCCTACTATAGTGAATCTTAAAGGGACTAAAATTTCAGTTCACTATAACCGGGATTTCACTATATCCGCTCCGCTAACAATTTTATCTAATTTTTTCAAACTCCCCCTTTTTATTATATGCTATTTGAATGAATGACCAATAAAATGAAATACAAAAATGACTGCAAAATAATATGTAGCTACAAAAATGTGTTTTTTATTACCCTCCGTCTTGCGTACAAAAAAAAAATAGTAATCATTAGCTAATCACTTTAGAATTTATACCAACCATTAAAATTCTAAATATTATTGTCACTACATTCCGACGTGGAAAGTAATAACATTAGTTTATACAGTCAAACCCTACTATAGTGAATCTTAAAGGGACTAAAATTTCAGTTCACTATAACCGGGATTTCACTATATCCGCTCCGCTAACAATTTTATCTAATTTTTTCAAACTCCCCCTTTTTATTATATGCTATTTGAATGAATGACCAATAAAATGAAATACAAAAATGACTGCAAAATAATATGTAGCTACAAAAATGTGTTTTTTATTACCCTCCGTCTTGCGTACAAAAAAAAAATAGTAATCATTAGCTAATCACTTTAGAATTTATACCAACCATTAAAATTCTAAATATTATTGTCACTACATTCCGACGTGGAAAGTAATAACATTAGTTTATACAGTCAAACCCTACTATAGTGAATCTTAAAGGGACTAAAATTTCAGTTCACTATAACCGGGATTTCACTATATCCGCTCCGCTAACAATTTTATCTAATTTTTTCAAACTCCCCCTTTTTATTATATGCTATTTGAATGAATGACCAATAAAATGAAATACAAAAATGACTGCAAAATAATATGTAGCTACAAAAATGTGTTTTTTATTACCCTCCGTCTTGCGTACAAAAAAAAAATAGTAATCATTAGCTAATCACTTTAGAATTTATACCAACCATTAAAATTCTAAATATTATTGTCACTACATTCCGACGTGGAAAGTAATAACATTAGTTTATACAGTCAAACCCTACTATAGTGAATCTTAAAGGGACTAAAATTTCAGTTCACTATAACCGGGATTTCACTATATCCGCTCCGCTAACAATTTTATCTAATTTTTTCAAACTCCCCCTTTTTATTATATGCTATTTGAATGAATGACCAATAAAATGAAATACAAAAATGACTGCAAAATAATATGTAGCTACAAAAATGTGTTTTTTATTACCCTCCGTCTTGCGTACAAAAAAAAAATAGTAATCATTAGCTAATCACTTTAGAATTTATACCAACCATTAAAATTCTAAATATTATTGTCACTACATTCCGACGTGGAAAGTAATAACATTAGTTTATACAGTCAAACCCTACTATAGTGAATCTTAAAGGGACTAAAATTTCAGTTCACTATAACCGGGATTTCACTATATCCGCTCCGCTAACAATTTTATCTAATTTTTTCAAACTCCCCCTTTTTATTATATGCTATTTGAATGAATGACCAATAAAATGAAATACAAAAATGACTGCAAAATAATATGTAGCTACAAAAATGTGTTTTTTATTACCCTCCGTCTTGCGTACAAAAAAAAAATAGTAATCATTAGCTAATCACTTTAGAATTTATACCAACCATTAAAATTCTAAATATTATTGTCACTACATTCCGACGTGGAAAGTAATAACATTAGTTTATACAGTCAAACCCTACTATAGTGAATCTTAAAGGGACTAAAATTTCAGTTCACTATAACCGGGATTTCACTATATCCGCTCCGCTAACAATTTTATCTAATTTTTTCAAACTCCCCCTTTTTATTATATGCTATTTGAATGAATGACCAATAAAATGAAATACAAAAATGACTGCAAAATAATATGTAGCTACAAAAATGTGTTTTTTATTACCCTCCGTCTTGCGTACAAAAAAAAAATAGTAATCATTAGCTAATCACTTTAGAATTTATACCAACCATTAAAATTCTAAATATTATTGTCACTACATTCCGACGTGGAAAGTAATAACATTAGTTTATACAGTCAAACCCTACTATAGTGAATCTTAAAGGGACTAAAATTTCAGTTCACTATAACCGGGATTTCACTATATCCGCTCCGCTAACAATTTTATCTAATTTTTTCAAACTCCCCCTTTTTATTATATGCTATTTGAATGAATGACCAATAAAATGAAATACAAAAATGACTGCAAAATAATATGTAGCTACAAAAATGTGTTTTTTATTACCCTCCGTCTTGCGTACAAAAAAAAAATAGTAATCATTAGCTAATCACTTTAGAATTTATACCAACCATTAAAATTCTAAATATTATTGTCACTACATTCCGACGTGGAAAGTAATAACATTAGTTTATACAGTCAAACCCTACTATAGTGAATCTTAAAGGGACTAAAATTTCAGTTCACTATAACCGGGATTTCACTATATCCGCTCCGCTAACAATTTTATCTAATTTTTTCAAACTCCCCCTTTTTATTATATGCTATTTGAATGAATGACCAATAAAATGAAATACAAAAATGACTGCAAAATAATATGTAGCTACAAAAATGTGTTTTTTATTACCCTCCGTCTTGCGTACAAAAAAAAAATAGTAATCATTAGCTAATCACTTTAGAATTTATACCAACCATTAAAATTCTAAATATTATTGTCACTACATTCCGACGTGGAAAGTAATAACATTAGTTTATACAGTCAAACCCTACTATAGTGAATCTTAAAGGGACTAAAATTTCAGTTCACTATAACCGGGATTTCACTATATCCGCTCCGCTAACAATTTTATCTAATTTTTTCAAACTCCCCCTTTTTATTATATGCTATTTGAATGAATGACCAATAAAATGAAATACAAAAATGACTGCAAAATAATATGTAGCTACAAAAATGTGTTTTTTATTACCCTCCGTCTTGCGTACAAAAAAAAAATAGTAATCATTAGCTAATCACTTTAGAATTTATACCAACCATTAAAATTCTAAATATTATTGTCACTACATTCCGACGTGGAAAGTAATAACATTAGTTTATACAGTCAAACCCTACTATAGTGAATCTTAAAGGGACTAAAATTTCAGTTCACTATAACCGGGATTTCACTATATCCGCTCCGCTAACAATTTTATCTAATTTTTTCAAACTCCCCCTTTTTATTATATGCTATTTAAATGAATGACCAATAAAATGAAATACAAAAATGACTGCAAAATAATATGTAGCTACAAAAATGTGTTTTTTATTACCCTCCGTCTTGCGTACAAAAAAAAAATAGTAATCATTAGCTAATCACTTTAGAATTTATACCAACCATTAAAATTCTAAATATTATTGTCACTACATTCCGACGTGGAAAGTAATAACATTAGTTTATACAGTCAAACCCTACTATAGTGAATCTTAAAGGGACTAAAATTTCAGTTCACTATAACCGGGATTTCACTATATCCGCTCCGCTAACAATTTTATCTAATTTTTTCAAACTCCCCCTTTTTCATTATATGCTATTTGACAGACCAATAAAATGAAATACAAAAATGACTGCAAAATAATATGTAGCTACAAAAATGTGTTTTTTATTACCCTCCGTCTTGCGTACAAAAAAAAAATAGTAATCATTAGCTAATCACTTTAGAATTTATACCAACCATTAAAATTCTAAATATTATTGTCACTACATTCCGACGTGGAAAGTAATAAACTTTTATAAAAGTATTGAGGTTGAAATATCTTTCAACACAATGCTTATTAGTCATTGAATAAAAAAAAGAGTTAGTGAGTAATTCAAACAGACAATATTATACTCCAGATTGTTATCATTATATTTACTGTAATCTTAGTTGAATTATTTGTATTTCAATGAGTGATTGTATCTTTAAATTTATAAGTTTTATTTTACTCTGTTTATTTATTTATTTTTTTAGTATCTTCAATATTAAATATAAAGCAAAGGAGTGAAATGGTGATGGTGCTAAAGTATTAACTATAAGTAAGTGATAAGTTTATAAAACTTTTTAAACTTATTTTTAAATACGAGCATTTAAACTCCTGGTTTAACTGTGTTGGGCTAGATTTAAAAGACAGGTGTTTAAGGTTAAAAGATAAGTGAATTTTACTGCATTTTAAGGAAGTTTTTCAGTCGAAAGTAGTATGCTAATTTGAAGCTGATCTTGTAAATTTTTACTTGTTTTACTCTTAGTCTCTTAAGTTAATTTATGTATTGTTCTTTTTTGTATTTAAATGATAATGTGACTAATCTTTAACTCGTTACACGAATGGGAATTTTTTTCCAATAAAAGCTGGTGGCTTTAAAATTCATATTGATGCCTTGATCAAATTACCCAAAACTATATTTTATTATTGTTTCACAATTACTTTAATCTTTTTGTTAATTAACTTGGCCTTTTTATAAAATTCCTAATCATTTTATTAGCATTAAGAGTACATTTATAAAACTGCACATTCTCTTGTATTTGTTATTTTAGTGACTAAGATGTTTCACTGTGTGTTAGAAAATCAAGATGAGATCAAACAATAAAGAAATGAAGGCTCATCAAATTCAGCTGTCTGAAATGTATTGAGTTTCCGCTTTCTTCAGATGCTGATCTTAATCAATTAGAGGAAAAGTTGAAAGAAGATAAGAATTTACAGTCTGTGCTTGTAAGCGAACTTATTGTAATTATTTTTATGATTGAATTATGCAATAGTATTATAATCATTCCCTAATTTTTTTCTCCATAGAAAGCATTTTATTCAAAACGGAGCTCTTATTATTATGATCAAAAAAATTGCAATTGCTCATTGGCATATCAAAAGGAACCTTTATTCTAAAGTATATACCAGTGAATCTTAACCTTTTCAAACCTTGCTGTCTCCATAAAAGGCAAAAAAGAATTCCACCATCTTATTTGTTCTGTACTTGAGGGTGTATGGAGAGAGATTAAATGATTATTCTACATAGGACTGGGCAATAAATCGATGTATCTCAAAATATCGATGTAACACATATATCGGCAGGCCGATATAATGACTTTTGTTTTAGATGATGCATCAGAAATCTGATTCAAGCAACTGATAGTGACTTTCATTTTAGGCGATGTATCAGCTGCAGAGATGTTGATAGCATCTATTTTACTAAACGAGTGTGCATATTAAATAATACCTGAAAGTGGGCTAGCTAATATTAATATTTTAATACTCTTTTAGATTAAATTTTAACATAATTTGTTTTGTCTTGTAGCTGTTTGAATAAATTAACAAGCTTTTGTTTTCAGATTTGGTATTTTGACTGGGACGAAAAGGAAGAAAGTCATTTGAAAGTTTACTTGCCATCACTAATGTCATTTTGGGTAAAATTGTTGATTAAAATATTATTTATTATTAATATATATATGTGATATTTTTTTCCCTCCAGTTTTTAAATGCTTAAGAAAAAAAAATTTAAGTTTTTAATCTGAATAACATTTCCAATTGCAAATAATAAATCATAATATTTAGAATTCCTCTCTTTTTGTACTAAATTTTACAAACATTAATTTGCAGTTAATCCTTAACGTTTCTAAATTTATTCAGGATTTTTCATATGTGCACCACTCACGATTTTTTAATCTGTATAAATATATCTCATCAGTTGATTTTTATCTTTGCAAGCTGTTGTTAAATTTAATTTAAAAATAATGCGAGAAAGAGATTCTCTCTATTTGAAAAATACAAAATAAAAATTTGTTCCCATGTAAAAGAAACCAAACATTGCAAAAAAGTTTCAGAAATCCGAACCAAAAAAAGAGAGAGAGAGGCTTGAAAAACTTAATTTTCTAAGTCTAACACAGTTGTAGGTCAATAGTTTTTGAATCTGATCACAAAAAAAGTAATAATTTTGCAGAAGGGAAAATAATAAAAAAAGATTACATCAAAGAATTGAATGCATTTGTAAATGCAATGTATTTTTAATAAGTTTGAGCTTTTGTTTAATCATACTTCTAAGTATATGCAATCATAATCAGATCTAAATTTAAAAAATAAATCTTATTTTCAACTTCAATACTTTTTCTGTATTCACATTTGTTTAAGAGAATGTTCTTTAATACATAGAAGTAAAATAGAAAATTAAGAAATGCAATTAAAGCTGAACTGATCAGCTTTCTATTATAGTATTTTTTGTTGCTAAAGAATTTATTATTTAATCAAAGATGTAGCATAGCTGCTTAAATATTCAGACAGTTTTACAAAACAGCGTCTAATGCAGCATGCCCTTTTTTGGTCCTCGTGCCGATTCTCTAAGGCCTTCATCCAATTCAGTTCTCGAAGTTTCACTATATACTCATTAATTAATTGTGTTTTGTTAGATAGTCTTTCAGTTTTTATTTTTTAAATGTTCTTAATATTACTCAATGTTTTTCTTCCAGCTACAGTTCTCAGACGCTTTGAGGCCAATCGCCAAGAGCTTGCAGGAAAATTTGGGAAGGTCCTGGCTACAGCCACTGATTGGGAAGGACGGAAACCGAAGATAGTTGACATGACCAATTCTTTGGATTTGGAAACCCAAGAATGTGCCAATTTGTTTTATTAATTCAAATAAAATATTCATAACTACTTTTTGTTTTATTCCTCTGCATTCACACCTTCTATATTAAAGCAAGTTCATATCAGAAAGTCAAATTTTATTCAACCCATAATATTTTTTGAGTTTTTATTGCTGTTGTGCAATATATTAAATTACTAATTTTCAGTGACTGAATCCTGTCTGAAGATCTAATATGCATTGCAAATGCTATAAAGGTAAAACTAATTTACAAACATGTAAAATGGGGTTATTTTATAACAAGCAAATAAGTCTTTGATTTCGATTTATAAATCATAGTTGAGCTGAAAATAATTATCATGTTTTACATTAATATTCACTTCTTACATTCTATCTACAGTCCTCACACTTATTCCAAAGGGGATTTTTTTCCCCGACTTGTTGATTGTCGTTCTAAATTACGAAAATGCATGATTTTCACAATTTTTCCTGCAATATTTATCAGAAACTAGTAGTTTTATTAGGATTATTTAAAGTTTTTGAAAATGTTTCTAAGCTTTATTGATTTTATGTGTATAAATTAAAAACTTTAAACAATGAAAGTAAATGTATTACTACGCAAATCCTAATTATGAATTATTTTTTTTTGAAACTGATTAAAAATATTGCTTATTATTTTTTTTGTATCTGGCTACGTACCCTGAATTTTGAAAGTATTACTTAAATACTTGCAGATATTTTATTCTGAGGCAATGTTAAAAACAATATGAAATCTTTGCTCACTAGTTTGCAGAATGCTTATTGTCTAGCATACAAAGAAATAGTTAATTTTCTCTTAAATAGGCATAGACTGAGCAGAGCATGTAGCTCTTTTCAAGATATCCTGACAAATTTTGCACAATATAAATCAATGGATTTTTTTTCTTACTCATCTAATTAATTGAATCTACAAATGTACAGCCTGGAGTGCAATTAGCGAAATAAAATGTGAAGTGTAAAAGCTTAAAAAACACTTAACAGACATGTACCTATATCCTACAATACCCAACGAAAAAAATTTCTTGAATAACGTATCAAAATTATCGATCGGCGTTCTGCCGCATCTTTAAATGCTTATTAATATTTGTTGTGCGAATAACGTGATGAAAATATTCATCGACATTCTACAGTATCTGTAGACGCCGTGGAATATGGTTTTTTCAAACTCGAAATTCCTCGGCGTTATTGAAATATCGATCCATATAAATTTTACATTGTCGTACAATATAAAAAAAAATCGGGCGTTTTAACATAGATCGATGTTTCGGAACAACATCGATCGACGTCGTCAGCGAAGTTTTTTCGAGATCGATCGATAATAAGTGCTACTTGGGAAGCATTTTCGACTCTTCAACTTTGTAACAGTAAAAATTAGCCTAGAAAATCTAACTATAAACTGAAAACTGAACTACAAAACCAAATGAACAACATTCATACGAAATAAAACTCCCCCACATATTATAAACAAAACCACGTGCTCATTTTAACGCATGAAATTCGGAAACCTCCTTTTCCACTCTTATTTATATAATCGTAAAACACGTGCATGTGAGTGACATGTCATTCGAGTCTACGAGTTTTCAATCTACAAGTATCTTAAATTCTATGCACATAAAATGACGTTGTGTGCCAAAATTTCTTTTAAAAAAAAATTTCCTTAACACTTTCACAAATATGTTACAGTCGTTAGTGAATGAGGTGAGTTATATGTTAGTGAGTCGTTAGTGTCGATATTTCTCTGGCACGCCAGCAAGTCAGCCAGGAGATGAAAACCTTTCATGTTGGCAAGTACACTTGACTGTTCTCATAAATGTGTATATAAAGCCTTTTATTCCCTTATTTTTTCATTCATCTCAATGAATTTAATTTTTCCTTTAAAACTTTCCCATTCAATTTAGTTTTATATTTAAAATTCTGAAATATTAGCAGGAAACAATAAAAAAAAAAGTCAAAATACACATCGCTTTCTTTCATCTTGTTTCATCATTTTCAGAAACTTTATACATTCATATTATCAAGAGCAAGTTTTATGAATCTAACATAAAAAAAGAGCTGAAAATTCTCACTTTATTTCGGTATCGAATGATTGAAGAACGCAATACCAGGAAAGTGGATGCTATTTCACAAAATTGTGAGCACAACTGGAAGATAGCTCACATGAAGATAAAAGTTTACTTCTTTAAAAGAAGATGTTTTGAAGATGCCTATGAAGTATGGAAAGAAAAAGAGTCTTGAATCAAATATTTGATTTCTTCTCTCGTGTTTTATGAATCTCCTAAAATTACACTCTTTTCACACAAAGATACACACAAAGATACACACACAAAGATAGAGTGGCTTTCTCATTTAATTCATAACAGGGGGAAATTGAGACTTAGTGCAAAGACATTGATAAGAAAAAAGCTCCTCATATTTTAAGATTATTTCTTCAATATAAATTAAATGTGAACAAAATTAAAAATAAATGTAGTAGCTTCATCATAATCAAAGAAAATACTACAAGGCGTATCAAAACTCCCGCAAGAAGAGATGTTGATAAATTACAAGAGTTTTTTTTTTAAAATCAATTTATTAATTATCCACTAATACTCATGTGATATGTATGTTATAAATGACAAAAGCATTTTCTTACAACTTATATAATCTTTCATCGAAATTTTTAGTGATAGTCTGGCAAACGTATGGCAGGTTTTGCTGATACAGTCCTAAAGTTTCCACCTCATAATTTATTCAAAATACACTATTACAAATTTGCATGTAACAAATAGTCAAAGTAAAATTTAAGTAGTATTGCGTAAACAAGAAAGGCTTAATGTGTCTAAATACATTCAATATATTGCAATCTTTGGCCTTATCAGAGAGACAACCAAGGTTCAGTTTGTTAATAACACACGGTATTTCTTCGTGGTATTTCAAAGGCTTAGACAGTTTCTTCTATCTTTACCTTTCCCAGTAATAGCTTAAAGTTGAAAAAGACATTGCATCGAGCTTTACTTTCAGAGTCATGATTACTGCTCTGTACATTGATTAGCATCTAAACAAGATTGTTTATAAGTCACCACTTAAAGTGCAATACCCGGCAAATATTTATAAGTCACCACTTAAAGTGCAATACCCGGCAGATGTTTATAAGTCACCACTTAAAGTGCAATACCCGGCAAATGTTTGTAAGTCACCACTTAAAGTGCAATACCCGGCAAATGTTTATAAGTCACCACTTAAAGTGCAATACCCGGCAAATATTTATAAGTCACCACTTAAAGTGCAATACCCGGCAGATGTTTATAAGTCACCACTTAAAGTGCAATACCAGGCAAATGTTTATAAGTCACCACTTAAAGTGCAATACCCGGCAAAGTTCAATGATGCAGGAATCACAATAGGAAAGAGGTGCATGCAGAATATGGATACGGGGCTAAACTATCTTGAATAACTGTTTTATTTATTGGTTAAATTCCCCCCCTGTGAGATATCAGAAATCGGCAACACCGGTGTACATATCCATATAAAATTGTTAAATCACATTACTTTAGTAGAAGTTTGTAAAAAAAATATATAAATAAGCTGCAAAAATAGTTTTAAAATTTTTTCTTTAGCCATTTATTAACATATTTTATTTTCAGAATTTCAACTGAAAGTGATAATATGCTATAAATGATACTGTTTTTTAAACATTTTACAATTAAATTATGTTCTTTATAGTTTTAATTAATAAGAATTAGAGATAAAGAAATATATATCTTTGTAGGGTTAGTGTAGGCACATAGTGATGGTGCTAGTGTGGATATTTTTAAATGGATTATTTTTTCTTCATTTAAAAGTCGATAACATTAGTTTTTTTCTTCTGTAAATCGGAAGGTTATTAGATCGATATAAATAAACTGAAATTTCTCGACCACACGGATTCAATAAGATTTAATGATTTTGTGCTAATCAAATTTTTTTGTTGTTTTTTAAATTAAAAAATAAATAAAAACATTGTTGTTTTTCGTGTTGGTAAAATGGAAGTTGTTTATGGATTTGAAGATTATGATGTTCGATTCGTAAGAAAAAAGATGAATTTCTTCTAATCATGAATCTTTCTTTTTTCAACAAAAATAAAAATTTTAAGAGACGAAATAGTCACTAAACTTCTATCTCCAGTCACTGGTGGAATAACCAGGATTGCATCTCAATACCCAATTAAAGTTAATTTCAATTTTTTTTTTTTGATAAAATAAAAAAAATCAAAATATTTATCAAAGAAATCAAATTGAATAAGGGTCTTCAAATGATTAGCGTTCAAAAGCTTTATTAACATAATGAAATGATCTATTACAAAGTAGTGTTTTTAATAATTATATGTCAATATTAATTCTTCAATAAAGCTTATATTGAAATTAAATTCATTTGAGCTTTAGGCATATCTTTCGGAGTTGTATTAACTGACTACCTAACAAGTAATCAACTTTGCCAAAGCTAGCCATATTGCTTGACGACACTAGCCCAGAGTAGTGGTGCTAGTGTGGACAGAAACAACCTTTATTTCAAAAATAAATATATCATGAAAAACTCTGAACAGCGTTTTATGTTCAGATTTAAACCTGAGTGCAGTAAAACGTATAAATTGTTGTTAAAAAATGCTTCACGAGCTAAAAACTATATTTAATAAGTTTTTTTCTCAAATTTGTAAGAAATGCTCTTGTTAACTACCTCTTCTCTATCAACTTTTTTCATCAATAATATTATCGTAAATATGTATCGCTGTTAAAGTTTAACACAGCTTAGTGTATTCAATAAAAGATAGGCAATTAAATCTTAATTTCAGTTTATCAACACGGATCAGTAATCGCAGAAATTGCAACTATTTTACAATCTAATAATGATTTGATCAAACTACTATTTTGTTTTATCTGTTGTCAGTTGCAGATAATCTCTACGAAATATTTCGTCTCAAAATCACCCTATTTTACGGTAACGATTTTTAATCAGTCGCATAATTAACTGCAAAAAAACTAATTTCTGTACCCTTTTAAAGTATTGCGTCTTAATTTTTAAAAAAAAAGTAATTTCTGATTGCTTAATAAATAATTCAGTTACCTAATCAACGGTTTCTCATTAAATAAAAATGGGACATTTCTCCTCTCTTTAAATAGTATTTTCAGGGTTTAATGCAGTGGAAAATGTAAACTGACGTAAATATGCATCATTATGAAATCCAAGGTAAATAGATGACATTTCAGAGTTAAAGTTTTGATTACTTACTAAGATGGATTTTATGCGTCATTCTATGCATCGTCCACTAAATTTACATGGATCCATAAGTCGTTCATTTGCCATGACTTTCCATTCATCACTGTTTCTTGAATTCATTAAGAATTCACTGTTTGAAACTAACTCATTGACTTTATATTATATATTTTGGGTGTGGGGAAATTTCCTTCGTAAAACTCATTAATATTTTCCTACGTCTTGAACTTTTCAAAGTTTGGAAGTATAGTATAATTTTATTCAATATTTAATCATAACACATGAAGCGCAATAAATCATCCATCAACTGTTCACCCTTTAAAACATATTTATTTGAGTAGAATAATGGATTGATTTTAATGAAAATAATTTTATAATATTATGACTTCATTGTTAAAATTTTCAACAACATATTTTATTATAATTGTAAATGTCATGAAATCTACTTAGAAATTTATAAAAAAAATAGCTTGTAATAACTAAGGTCAAGTTACTTTGAAAGTTAAGTTAGGTTAGTTACCGTCAGATAAGTACTTGGTTAGTTTTTTTTTTTTAAAGAAAAAGGAATTACGTGTTTGATAGCAATAAAACATTATAAAAACGTTAAACAATTTAAAACTACATGAAATACTCAGAAAAAATATTTTCCTTTAAGCGTATCAACTAAAAAAAATTGTTCAGCGCGAAATAATTTATGAATAAATAAATTTAAGGTTTTTTTTTTCAGATTTGACGGAAAACGGTTATAGAGTTGAATAACAAGAACATGAAAGATTGCATTACACACTCAAAAAAAATCATTTCAGTGTTAAACCATATCGACAAATCCTTAAAATATTATATTACGTACATTTGCTAATCATTCAAATAAATGAGTTCGCGGATAAATTGAACTATGGGATCGAGTAATCAAGTTTAAAATGTTGACTGCCACGTCAGTCAATGGTGACTGCTAAACTTATGACACTTACTGAACTTTTTGTTTCAACTTCGCAAATCAATGGCTATAAACTGTACAAAAAAAGAGAAAAATCTAAAAAAATAATGTACATTATTTTAAAACTGTTGCATTGTTTTAAAACGGTCTTTATTTATTTTAAATTAATTTAATTTTGATTTATTACAAACCAATTTTTTTTATTTATAATTTGTTAGTATGTGCTTCGCACTGTATCATAATAACGCTTCTAAGTAGTGTGCGGGACTTGATAGGGGATTTTTTTCAAAATTCTCGTGGCGGACAAGGTATTAAGGGTATTTTTCGCTAAGTAAAATATAAAAAAAAGTCACAGTTTTAAATGACTTAAATTAAGAGCAAACATATAAGTTTAAACCAAATCAACCATCTTTCTGTAAAGAATTATCTACTCTTAAAAAAGAACAGCTTGGATATTTAAAAAAAATCAAAAACAAAAATTTTCGAGATTTTTTTTCCAGAGAAAAACTATTGAAAAAAAAATTAAATTCTCCTAGTTCTTAAAATAAAATATACAGCATATCTAAATTCTAAAAGCTTCGTTAGGAGTATAGATAATGCAGCTTCTGGATAATATTTTGAATATAAAAAACTATATATTAAATTAATTTCATTTTTTACAAAACTATGGATTTTGGTCATATTCAATTTTGTACCGTTTTTCAAATTAACAGCGATGGTTGTTATTGGCAAAACTCATCTAAACCTTCATAAACAAATGTTACAACTTCAAAATATCTATAAAAACAGCATATATATTCCTAAGAAGCATTCTTGATGTTAAACCAGAACTTTGAAAAACAGCCTTAAGAAAAGACGAAGTTGCAGAATCTGGTAAAATTACCTTACTCTATAGTACAATGAAATTTCTCGTAAAAATAGCAACATAATTCTGGTTGATAAAACCTAAATATACAGTATTTAAACCATTTATTTCGTAATATTTCCGCTGACAACAGTTTACCGGTAATTCTGATTTTCAAAATTTTAGTTCTTGTTACCACACATAAAATCAAAAATACGAAACTGAAACGTAAATTTAAATAAAGAAATGGTTTTTATGCCATGCTTTAAGGTTGTATAATAAAACTACCAAACTTTTCCCCATTTATCAAATTTTATCACATATTATAAAACTATTTTTTATTGTTAATTTCAATAAAAATCATTACCTTACCGTTTCGGTAATAATTACCGAGGTTTTTGGAGTTTCCAAAGAGCTAGAAACAAGGTAAGTTTTACAATATTTTGGAAGTTTTGACCACACTTTTTTCGCATTGCTATACTATTATCTATAAAACATCTTTGTGCCTAAATATAATGCTGTTTTCTCCAAAAAGGTCTCTATAACAATCTTTATATGGGGCATAGCATTATATGGCTATAATCTTGTTAAGCCTAAATTTTGCTTGTTGATGAAGAAATGCATATTCGTAAATCGATGGTCCCACTTCATTCAATATAAGGAAACACAATTATTAGGTTTTCCAGCTCATGTTTATAAAAATGAAAGAAAAACGGGGATTTTTCATCTTAGTTGGCAAACAAATGCATAGTTCATATGAAATATCTATAAAGCATATATATAAGAATGCCCTATCTATAAATATCTAAGCAAATGCTCTTTGTTTAATCATTTGTGATGGCTTTCATCATCCTCATATAGACAATAAAGTAATATAAAAACTTACAGTCACAAGGGGAAGTTTGTCATACTTGATTATCTACGACTAGGCTTCAAAGTAGTTGAGTTGTTGGGAAGAAGAAAAAATGATTGACTCTCCACTTTATTGCTCAAGAGGAAATATTATCTGCTTATGCTTCTGTTAGAATCTGTCTTCTGATATTTTATTAAAATGCCCACCATTATTCTAACTTGTATAATTAAAAAGTGATTTATTGGGAATAAGTTTGTTGCATAGTTGAGTTGAATTTTATTTTTTTATATTCTTTAATATTAAATAATATGATGCTAGGTGACAATTACACTATTATAACATTTTGTTAAAGATAAGTCAATCGTGAAAACTATAATCATGTTCGTCAAAGATATTCATTGTTTCTGTCTTTTGCAGACTTATTTTATTACCGGCGTTGAACAGCCGACCCAATTCTGAGTTTACGACTACCAATGCGCAACTTTTAAGAATTGCAATTTTGAACCCAACACAAAAGACAAGATAACTCTTGGATCAAGCTTTGGAGCAAATTAGTCTTCGTGGAGGGCTTTCGATGAGACTACCCCGTTTTTGCATTATATGGAGAGAAAAACCACGAAAGCTTCTCTGGATTTATCTTGAAGATAAGGGGGTTCTAATCCAAGACTTGTCTACCCCTGAGAACAATTTACGTCTGCACTGTGGTCAGTGCGATCAGGGAGCAGAATTAATATCAACTAGTTATTGCTGAGGTTAGAACATCGGTCACCCCATTGGGCAAACGCTCTATTCCTTGAGCTACAACTGCTCTCGAAGACATGTTTTATAACCATCATTGAGCAGCCGATACAACATTTGAGCTTACGACTACTTATGTTTAACTCCGTAACTTTTTAATTTCGAACCCAACCCAGAAGACAAGGGGACTCCTGTATCAAGCATTGGAGCAAAGTAGCTTTTGTGAAGGACTTTTAAAGATACTAACCTTCAGTAAGCTTGGGGGCTCTAACCCATGGTCTACTACTGAGGATATTTTTCGTCAGCACAGTGGTCGGTGTGAGCTGGGTGCAGAGAATTCGTATGAACCAGCCATCGCTGGGATTCGAAACCTAGTCAACTAATTGGTTAAAATTGTTGATTTCAAACAGACTTTTTATTAACATTAACTTTTTATTTAAGTTACAGAATAACATGCAAAACTGGCTTTCCTTTAATAAACTATCAAATTTATACTTTGGCTATAAGAATACTTTTTCATACATACATTTTTAGCAATTTAAGAAATATGTACCTAAAGTAAAGTAAGGAGAGAGTGGTCAAAAGTTATTTTCACATTATTTTTCTCTCGCCATAAGTTATTAGTTTTTAAAGTAAACAGAAATGTTTTTTAAACACGATAAAATCATATGAGTTTAAATCAAATTGACATAAATCCATGCAAAAAATGGATCAAAATAATAACGTCTGATTTTTTTAAAATTTCTTCTATAACGAATGAAAAATTAGACCTGTAAGATTTAAAATTTTTATATATCCTTTGAAATGTAGTTAAAAGTGTGGTGCCGTTTTTTTTTCCCATTTTGCATTCTACAAACTTAGATTAGAGCACATATTTTACATTAGAACTCTTAACAATTAAGTATTTCTAGTATATATATATATATATATATATATATATATATATATATATATATATATATATATATATATATATATATATATATATATATATATATCTTATAAATTTCAGTTAAGTGTTTATGGTGGTAAGCTCTTTTGTACTCTATAGTATGGTGGCACTCTTGATGGCGCACTTCATAGATATTTTTTATTTTAGTTTGCATAAATATCAAAATTCAACATAAATTTTATATTTTACAGGCAATATATACAAGAGCGAGAATATGATTAAGATGAATGTATAAGCAATAAGAAAACTCAACAATTAAAATACGAGAACAGTAATCGAGAACAGTGCTGATTAATGATAAAAAAATTAAAGTGAACTACTGTTAAAGGTGTCATACAAATGGAGATACATAAATCCTACAGAAAATTCATTATGCATGTTTTTGTTCTGTTTATATTTCTGATGCTTTTTTTAAACATTATAAAGCTTAGCTGATATTGAAAAAAAAAATTTCTGAACTGAAAGATGCTTGCTCTACGCACATAACTATATAGGGAATATTATTGTATAAAAGTAATTCTATTGTAACTGACATTTCTTCATTGCGTTATAACTAAATTACGACATGAAAAAGAAGAAAAAAAGTAATACGAAATTGATCAGATAACATATCGCAGCTTATTTCATAAAAAAGAAGAATTTACCAATAATCTGTCACTTCTGGGGAGGGGTAGAATAAAACGCTTAGGATTTAGAAATATATAATATTCTTAAAAAAACATATCTGCATTTTCTGAGAAATATTTCAGCTTATATTAGAGTCTTTTGGACTCGGCTCACCTGCAGATGGAAAATCACTATTATCGCTGCAGGATCTAAAAATATAAAGTGATGTGTCGACCTGCATTTCAACATGGAGCACTTTAAATTGAAAAGAGGATTACTTTTTTACTACCCTAAGCTACAATACAAAAAGTCGTGCTGTGGGTTAAACTAAATTCAGTCAAACATCCTGAAATTTCAATTTGATATAATTCTGTTGAAACCGATATCGATTACTTTTTTTGTCAGTTTACATATTGTTCTTAAGAAACAAAATCTTGAGGGCATTCGGTAGGACATATACCAGTAATGCTAAAACGGAATTTTTTCGATGTACTTTTTATCAGCTTCTAAACAAGATGTTGCTTCAGTTTTTTAACATACTACTTACATATACATGATTACACTGTTAAAACATATTTTTCGCAGAAATGTTTTTTTTTTTTTTTTAAATGCAAACTGTAAACTTTTAATGTTTTAAAAAGTTTCATCTATTTGGAGCCATAAACGTTTGTAACTTAAAAAGTATTCCTGTTGACTCTAAAACATTATCACAGTACACAACTGGTATCTCTATTCCCCAAAAATTTCAAGGCGATATCATAATTAGTTGCTTAGAAAAAAATATATCGTAAAAGGATTGTTTTAGCATTATTGTTATATGCACTACCAACTCTTCTTAGGAAGATCCGAAGACATGCCATCACAAATTTGATCCTTTATATAGGGGATGGCTCCTTCGTTTTGGTAGCCCGATGATCTGCGCAAGAAGTCAAACATTTTACGGTAGAGCAGTTTAATGAGGACTGATACCAAGTATCCTTGGTCGCTTCGTAGACTGATGATTAAAGTGGTCACCGCAATGATACATGAATTTGGTAATTTACTGGGAGCCGTGTCGTTCAATCAGTTTACTGCGGAATTCACAATTCTGACTATAGATTGCAGTGCATACGCTTAAATCTCTGTAAATGAGGGAATAGAGTGATAAGAGTCTTCTTCTTTTTCGCAAATCATTACAATGCTCCTTTAAAAGCAAGGTTTCCAATATATTGTCAAAATATGAAACTTTTGTTCCAGATAAATAATTTCATTTAGAAATTTTTTTTTTTTACATTCTTATGTTTGGCACATTATTTGACGGGAGTTAAAACTTAATCCAGTTAATCTAAATTAATAATACCCACCAAACGCAAAAAAGGTAAAAAAAATCAATTTTTGAGTGTCAAATAATTAATATAAGTTTTCTTTATATAAAAATCATTGAATACTGTGCTCCTTGTGCTAAACTTATTTTTCAAAGAATCAATAATATTGGGGGAACTAAAGAATTTCTTCTATATTCTTAACTAAAATAAAATGAAATTGTAAAATTCCATTTTCCCCAGTTGTTTGGAAGCATTGTTTCTTCGAATCCTTTTCATTTCTGATTATTGCATTTTATTTCCCTTCTTTCCCTCTTCTCCTTTTAACCTCTTTTTTGCCTGCTCAGTTTTGACTATTTCAACCTCTTTTCACTTAGTTAATTGTTGCACGATTACTTTGCGTTTGTACTGTAACGGGTTTATGCTCTCTCTATATATACTTTTTTTCATCTTAGTTCTTTATACATTTAATGAAGCTTGTGCACAGCATAAAAATAACTATACTCAATTTTTCAAATTTTATTTGTGCTGAGCATGCAGGTTTCTACGATACTTAAATGTATCATTAACAAATCTTCTTTTTCAGCTGTGACAAAAGTGTCATTTAATGATTAAAATTAAATTTATATTGCATCATGTCATATTTTCTCAGGGAAAAACGTTTATAAAATAAATGAGCTGTAAAAAGATTAATTACTGTTTTTAAAAAGAAACACATGGGAGATATTTTTTTTATTCAATCAAAATTATTTATTAAGGACTCTGGAATAATATGCTTAGCTAATTTTAAAAAAGAGAATATCTAAACAGTTCATTAAAAAAGTTTTGAATATTTATGCTCCGATAAGAATCTGCGTAACTCATGACAAAAATAAAATACTGATCAATTTGTTGCTTATGCGAAATATATTTTAATAATGATTACTTAATGCCACTTTATTTAATGGATTTATTGGCGATGGAAAAAAAACGTTTATATAGTGGTAGACATTTTCCTGATTTAATTAAACTGAGTTTATTTTGAAATTATTTGCTTCATTTACATGTGATGATTAATTAGACGGGGAAACATAGTTTGACTAGCGGCTTTTTAAGTTTGTGAGAAAAAAAATTCTTTAAAGTTTTTAATGGCAGTTGACTTTAGTTGAAATGATCTTTTGAATGAATTTGATTACGCTTCCATGGGGTTGATTACGAAAAAAAAAACAAGTTTTAAATTACCAGATTGAATAATTGAAAAAAAAATGGTAATAACACCTATTATCAAATAGTAATTTTATTACATGATTCTACAGGACGTCCCAAAACTCATGGTACTTACGTTAGAAGGTGATATAAGCCAACTAGACTTGCCCAAATCACCATACAATCTATGTTCCGAATGCAAGTCATAACGCGCTAGAGGGCACGGATTTTTCTTCTAGTACTTTGACTACAAAGTACTTTTTTCTAGTACTTTGGGAATCGTTTCGTAGCACTGCTTGTTTCATATTCTTGCGTTTAGCCTAGCGTTTCGATCATGGATTGTATGGTGATTTCTGCTTGTCTAACTGTCTTTCATCATCCCTTAACTTATGTACCAAGAGTTTTAGGATATCATGTATGTGTTTAATTAAAATTTAAATCTTTTAAATGTTTATAAAGATTGGAATTTATTCGAGTGTTTGTATGATATTAACAGTATTTTTTTTATTTTTACTTTCTTTAAATTGGTACCATGCACTCTATATTTGAAATTTTATTTTCATTCTAACAACAGGTAACACATGCCAAGTTTACTTTACGTAAACACCGAAACAATTTGCGACGATATAAGGGATATTTCAAGAACCAATATCCACCATGAAACGCATATTTTTACTTGTACTAATCTTGAAAATGAATATATAAACTTCGCAATTCTGCAATAGATGTTTTACGATATAATTAGTTGGAATGTCGAATTTTATAGAGTTAAGCATAATAAAACTTTTTGAATTACAAAAGACATTTTAAATATGACGAAAATTCTTATTCATATAAAAGGAAACATCTCCAAATGTTTTTAGTTACAAGTGTGACTCCAAATAATTTTTTCTAGAATTCACATCGCAAAACCTATATATTTAGGTAATGGATATCGTTAACACCATTAGTGTTTCATCATAAAATATCGAATCGGAAATGAGGCTAAAATTTAACGTTACATTGAACATTATTTAGAATTTTATTTCATAGAATTCGTACCACAAAATATGCATTTTTAGTTGATAAATAGTTTTTATACAGCTGCCAATTTTAAAAATGGTCCTTTATACTTTGCGCTTAAACTGTAAATATTTTAGAAATACAGTTGAATTTCAAATTTCAGATTTCATAAAAGCGTGGCTTAATTTTCTAATCTTACAATGGTTAATGTAATAGGTTAACTTAGGTATATAAGAGTGAATATAATAGGTTGAAAATTTCGTCAAAAACTACCAACAATGTTTCAATGTTTAATATCTCGAAAAAATGTTTAAATAACAATTTATTTGTTATTTAAAATTTTTTTTAAACATTTATATGTTATTTAAACTAGTTTGCATCTTGCACTTTGCAGTGCCAGTTTCCTAAGGAAAAGCCTAGCCCCTGTGCCCAGTTAATTTTTTTTTTGCGATTTCAAAATCACGCTAGTTGTAAATGGTTAAAAATCGTACAATTTTGTATTCATGGTTTTATAACCATGCTAGTTGTAAACGGTTATCAAACTACAAAGGTAAAACAAATGTTCTTTGCTGTAAATTTTACGGCTAATCGGATGGACAGACAACTGCTGGTTATTTTATCATAATTTTAGAATGAAAAGTTTAACTGTGTTGAGTAATATACATAAGAATGTGTCTATGTCTAGGCTGCAAAAGATGCTTTACATAGAGATAAATTAAGATTATTTGAGAATAAATAAAGGCATTGATTTCTACTAATACATTTTATTTAGTACATTCCAACAACATTTTACATAAATTTGGGTAACTACACCACTATCACCGAAGAAAAATAGATCTAACCCTTCTATCACCATAGAAAGAGTTGTAAAAGAATAACCAGCAACAAGTTTATAATATGTACAGGGACTTTAAAAAAAATAAGATTTTCCTTCTAGGAAACTACTTATTATTTCAGAACTTACATTAAAATTTGTAAGACAAAACTCTAACAGCCTTTGTGTATGGTTCTTGGAAGCTTCTGAAAATGAGAGCAAACATCAGATTACTCTGAAATTGGTGAATCCTTAGATACCAAGAAAAAAATCTTTGTTTCAGAAATAGTTTTGATAGCATTGCTTGCCCGTAATGGTAAGTTATTGTATTGGAATGGGGGTGGGGTAACTTGCTTTTGTAAACTTATCAATCGGAAACCTTTCCTAGAAACCTGTGGATTTATCTCTTCATATGCCCTTTTCTCTTCTTCTGAATTTTGGGTTGAATTTCTATCAACGTAATTCACTTCACTCTTTTGATGTTTCGATTGTCTGGAAATTTGCCTTCTAACTCGAACTGAAGCGATATTTCCATCTGCTGGGTAATTTATCTGTAATTAAAGTGAAAAATGATTATTTTTTTATGAATATCTCCTTCAAATAATCATAAAAATAGAAAAAGACAAAATGACTCAATTATTTTTTAATAATTCCTAACAAAAGGCACAAGCTTATAAAATTATTTTGTTTGGTGACTGAAAATTCTAAAGATATTTATAACAGATTTTTAACTTTAATAAAATGAAAAAAATTAATTTTTTTTATTCACACCCTAGTTGGTTCAGAAAAAAGTTACGTATTCCTTCGCCTCACAATTTTTGCACTGAGTAGCTAAAAGTATTCAAAATAGAGAGCAATTGCGTGTTCATTTAAATGAAGCAGACAAGATATATTCAAAATCAGTTGAAGAAATCAAATTAACTCAAATTATTATAAAGAGTGTTTAAATAATCTCAAGGAACTTAAGCGGTAATATGTTACTTGATTAAAAATTTTATTCGATTCATAAACATATAACTAGAAAACTTCGAAACATCGGAGAAACTTGACGCTCTTCAAAACTTAGAGGGACACGATAGATGATGGTCTGGAATCTTGTATTATTTACATGAATGCTGTTTCGCTAGTTAACGAAACTAGTTCCTCATCAACGATCCATAAGATTTGGAAATACATTTTACTCTGGTTTGCCCCTCTCTGAAACTAAGGTTTTTCTTGTTCAGTGTTTATTTTCTCGCTCGGCTATTGAAATGTTTCTAGTTTTGCCTCTCAACTTTATTTTCCATTTTTCTTTTGCAGCTTCACGCTTATACTTCAAATCACTTTTGTTGCTTCTCCTTCGCGTCTGGCAAGTCTTGAAAATAAACGTCTGTTTTTGAGCTCTTGATACACGTTGGCTGTTATTTCCAATTTGTATATTTTTGAAGCCAATGAAGTTTTTAATCAAGTAACATTATAAGCAGCGTATTAAAAATGTTTGAACAAACTTTTCAGGGAGCAAGGGCTCCTTATAAAGATCAAGAATGACATAGCGACCCATCGTAACCATAAATGATTACTAATTTGTGATCTGCTATCCATTACTGTATCCATTGCTCTAGAGAGAGAAAGAGTACCCAACAGCACTGCTTGGGTACCGCTTGATACTCTTTTTTCTGCCTGATTCAACGACCCATTATTTAATGCCGTGGTGAGTTTTTAAAACTATACTGCATTGGAAGACAGACTAGTATGCAATAGGTTTCGTGGCAAGAGTAGTCTATACTTATGCCTATACGAAGGAACTCTTGGGTGTGCCACCCTGCCTAGAGGATAATGCTCCATCGGTGTCAGGCATGCATCTAATGGTGATTCCTTTGTAACATGAAGAACTGTATTACGCAAGTTATGATCATGAAGCTCATAATAATGATAAATGTTTTCCACTTAAAACGTTCTTTTTTCCTTTAAAACATTCAACTTATGTTACCACGTTTCCAGCAATGGAGTTTCAATGCATATTTTAATTCTCATGTTGTACACTAGTACCACTAAGAGATTAAACTGGGAACAAATTTTTTTGCTGCATTTATGAAATTCCTCAATTTGCTTAATTAGAGAGATGTGACTTTAAATCGGAAACTAATTTTGCCCTTTAAGCTACAGTTTTTTTAAATGGCATTTTTAATCTATTTTTTGAAGAAATGTTCAAGTTTGAAACGTTATAAGTAATAGGGGATAGCGTAAATGTTGCGAAAAAATTCCAATAGGCTTAATGCACATCATCAGGATTAAAATTGCATCGGAATCCATCCCCAGAAATGTCATCGGACGCGGCTAGGGGCGTCTCCTTATTATAACATACTCTGAAGCATACGAAGAAACACTTCTAAATAGAGAAGCGTCCCAAGCAGTTTTAAACCTGATGATGCGTCCTAATTTCCCTAGAAGTTAATCGTAACATTTGCCTGACTTCCTGTTATAAACAACGTTATTAACTTAAGCATTTCGAAATAAAATAGTAATATAATTTGAAATAAATAATGTAATTTTCTATAAAATGTAGCTTCGAGACCGAAACCGATTGCAGATATGATATCGATACGAAAGTGAAATTCTGTTAAAAACATCTCATGCAACCGAAAAAAATATTGTTCCTCAGTGGTATCTAAACACTAAGATGCATTTTAATTGCATGCATACATTTTATTGTAACGTGTAGATAGAGTTATATATTGTAATAATAATGACGAAGAAAACTTACGCCGCAGTTTACTTCCATACATTGTGCCTGTGTAAAGGTAAATTTATTCGGTACTGATTCCTGGAACATAAAGTATCAAATTCAATGTAAATAATATCAAATTCTATGTAAATAAACTTATTAGAATTCATCAACAAAAATCTTATATTACTGTAGGAGTTAGGTAGTAGTATTAGTTGTATAAAACTATATTTAAAGGTTACGTATTTATTAACTTAATTCTTTGATATTTTTATGTTTTGGTTTATTATTTGAAATGCAATATATATATATATATATATATATATATATATATATATATATATATATATATATATATATATATATATATATATAATGAGATTTTCACTTTAAGATTCTCAATATTATGTCAAACTTAATAATTTTCGACCGTAACTACGAATAGGCTAATACATTAGTTCTAACTATTAATTAAATTGCGAAATCAGATACAAAATTGCAATTCCTTAAAAAATATTTTTTTACTTACTTTGATTCTAAACTTACATATATATATATATATATATATATATATATATATATATATATATATATATATATATATATATATATATATATATATATATATATATATATATATATATATATAAATATATATATAAATATATATATATATATATATATTATTTTATTTTATTTTTTTAACTGATTTTAGACGAAAAAACAAATGTTTTCTTTTTAATATTTTTTGAAAATAAAATTCGATTAGATTAAACTATTTATGATTATCTAATATTTTAGACTTTGATCGAAGGAATATTTAGATGGTACTATTTGATCTTTTTAATGCTTTCTAACTTTATTCGCTAAAAAATTTTATACTAAAATCAAATTTACAAAAGCTATTATATTTATAATTATAAACAGTGTTATTTAGTTAAATGTAAAAAAAAAAAAAAAAAAAAAAAAAAAAAAAAAAAAACAGCTACACGAGTATCACTTTCAGAATTGTAATTATTTTTAAATAAATAATGATTACGGAACATCTACTGAATAATGGCTGCATTTGGTTTGAAAATAATGATGAAACTTTCGAGACAAGACGCTGTTATTAATTTTTATTTAAAAATTATAAAAATAATACAGGAAATATTATAGTAAATTTGTTTTTAATAATTATTATTAACTAAAAGTAACAATAATGTAATATTTTAATACTATAAGAATTAACTTCTCACATCTCAGAAAAGCATCTTCCCAACAGTTGTTGGGTTTGATAGCTGTTAACAATTCAGATAAAGCTGATTTTAAATACATAATATCAGAGAAAAATTAAGCCTGGTAAACTTATTTACTATGATCATAAATAACTGTTTTTATTCCTGTCATTTCGTCGGAAAGCCTAATTCCCTAAAGTCTCTGATATTGACTATTGCTGAAAAAATAATAAAAGAATTTCATAACAATTCTGCTTTTCCATACACATAATTGACCAAAAAAAATTACGATGAAGAAATTATTTACTAACATAAGCAATAACCGTTTATACATGTTATTTTTCAGATAAGTCCTTTTCCAGACGTTTTTGCCATTGATTATTGTACAAAAATGTAATAAAATTAACAATGAAAAATAATAATAAATGATACAAGAACGGTTGAACAGTAACAGCAAAGTTGTTTTTCTATACTTAGTATTAACTAAAAAATAACAATTATAAGATTTTTAATGATATGGAAAGTAATGATTAGGTTTACTCAGCATTTAATGCCCAAGTTGCAGTTTACTTAGGTAATTGATATGCTGTAATTAAATGTCATGATATTAACTGAAAGTTTACCAGAAAAATCATGATAGATTAAAGTTGTTTTATTTGAAAAGTTCGTGAAGTTATAGGCTTCTGTGCAAAATGTTTTTAGAAGTATGAAAAAGTATGATAACACAGTACATTAAATTAAGATACTTAATTTGGTATTAAAATAAGTGTTAGGTAAGATAAGGACAAATGCTGCTAGATTGAAAAAATAGATAATAATTAGTACTAATTCTTTTTAAAGAAAACAATGGAGTACAAAATTTTTTAAGGACGTCAAAAAATTCCATTGAAGTTTGAAGTGTCAAAGTCGAATGACACCATTTATTGATCCTTAACCCCAGAAATCCAAGTTAAAGGAACAAGTATACGTCTCAAATTCTAATTTATTTTGAAAATATATGTCTTGTCAGTCTATTCCAAAATTTATTCTTGATGTATTTTAAAGTAAACTTTAGACGTACATCGATTTAGTTGATTTTGTTTCTTTCTTTCTTTTTTTATTTACTTAAAATTATTCAAGCTGTAAGATTTAATGCGTCTATAGTATAATAATAAACGTGGTTTTCCAAGCTTTTCCTTATCTTTAGATGCCATTCTTAACAAAATAAACGAATACATTCAAATAAATAATCGTTAGATTGTTACTCGTTTTAGCTTTCAACCAATAAAATGGTTAGCCCAAACATATTTTAATTTTGCGATTGGCGAAATTATTAATATGATCCGATGGAGTATTATCATTCATGTCAGTATATTTCTTATGATGAATTTATAAGAAAAATTTGCGCTCATAATTTCAGTTAGCTGAACATACCTTATTACAGCTGTAAGGGAATTTGTAATCCAAAAAAAAAATTTTTATATCTATCTTATTTTATGATAAAGAAAACCTGAAGTTAAGAAAAAAAAACAGATGAAGATTTTAAAAATAACACATACTTGTAATCCTTTTACGATTTTCTATTTCTAGTGTTTGCTTTTTAAAAAAATTAGATTCATCAACACATTTTTTTGATAACAAATTATACTGCAATAATATCCTGCAAATTGTGGTAAAACTGGAAAATAGTTTTATCAACTTTTAAGTAAAGGTTTTCAACGTGATCATTTTTCACTAAAGAACACTTCAACAAGAACAAAGGAACAACTTTCTTAAACTTAGCTGTGGTATAAGTTTAAACGGAAAAATCAAAGTGAAGTTCAAAACCCTCAGACGATTCAAGCCTGAGGAACGGGGCTTAAAGCTCATACAACTTCAGATTGATGGGTGTCACCTTGTGCGGGAAGTAAAGGTGGTCTATGCCAAATGCGGACCACGTACATTGCCGCAATTTTTTTTCACGGAGGGTGTCCAAATTTTTTAAAAAAAGCATCTTTATACTTCTTTTGTGTTATTTTATGGACAGTGTCCATTCTTCTCCGAGGGCCATTTACATAGCGATTTTTTTTTTTTTTTCTTGATGGGCGAGGTTGTTTATTTTACAGTCTTACCTTATATTTGCTAAAACGTAAAACTGCAGGAGGTTTAGTTTTTTCAAGGTTTAATTTTTTACTTCAGACTCAATCTGAAATCTCTGTAATTTTACATGGATTATTTTGCTCTGCATAGATGAGTCATATAGTAACAGATGCACATATTAAAAGTATTTATGAGATCGAAAACATATTTATTACAAGTGTATGTTTTGAAATAAGAGAATCAGACTATTTTAAAACTGATGTTTGCTTTTTCAGTTTATTCAATAAAATGTAAAAATGACTCAATTTCTCTCTTGACGTTTTGTTTGGCTGAAATTCAATAAACAGCCACAACCATTTTATGCTGCTTTGTTTCTGTTAAGATGTATCGTAAACAAAAAAATACATCCGTGATATGCTGATAAAATACGTTGTATTTCCATTTAACTAGTTCCTATTTTGTACAAGTTTAAACATTATATGGTAATAAATATAATATTAGATTAATAATAAGAATATGCAACGATAACGGTACGCAACAATAATGATATGTAATAATTGAGTTATAGTATAATAATATTACACTTATAACATTATGCAATATAAAATATATTTTGAACAACAATGTCAGAATAAATAAAATAATCTCACGATCTTACGCAATTTTCCACAATGTGCGTATCAATGTGTGTATCAATTAAAAGAAAAAAAAATAATGTAATGCATTCTTTATCACTTTCAAAATTGATTTTGAAATTTATATATTGGATTTTTGAGTTTAAAAATTAAATAACATAAAGAAATGTTATTGCGCTTATGAATTCAAAATGTGAACATTTCTTCAAATTCAACGTGAAAAGTTCATATATATATGAAAAAAAAATAAACTAGCCGCCTCCAACTACCTGCTAAAACATCTTTTTAAATAAGAACAACTTCATGTAATTTAAGTTTAAAATCGTACAGTTAGAAATCAAGACAATGTGTAAGTATAATAAACTCACACTACTGAAGTGAAATTGAATTTAATTTTTGTCTCATGTATTTGCCTGGTATCGAGGCGAAAAGTAGAAAGACCGAATCTTTCTGTAACCATCATGCATGTATATTTTTTCTGCCTTTCTACCTATTTATTTTTCAACGTGTTGTTTCGTTTTGGGTATATAAGCTTTTATATTGCATAAACAATTTAAATGAAAAGTTAGAAACCAAACACAAGCAAACAAAAATAATTTTTTTTTGCGTATCATTGAATTTTTATCTTCATTTCAATATTTGAATTTTTGATAGCATTTTCTTATTTAGTTTTTCCATTTTGGGGCCTCGGGGGCACAGTCGGGCTTAAGTTTAGCCACTTACTACAGACAGTATGTCCTCTAATGAAGTGCTGTTTTTGCTAAGATACATAGCTTTAGAATTTCGTTTTTGTTTGTTTTTGGTTCTTAACTTTTTATTTAAACTATTTACATAAGACAAATTTGGTTGTTGCTGCTTTTAAAACTTTTCCATTTTGACTTACTTCTTAAAGTTTTCTTGATATTTGTTTAAATCAATTTCATACTTAAATTGGACTTTTATATTGCATTCAGCAAATAAGTAAGCATAAATATGTTAATGAATTAAATACACAGTGTACTAAATTTTAATTTATGATACCTTCGACCTTTCATTAACTATTTTTAAAAGTAATAATGACAGTAATGAGCCGACCGTCCTGTGTAGGGGGCAGGGAACTGTCTTTGCACCAAAAAGGTTCGGGGTTCGAATCCCGGGCAAGGCATGGATGTTGCTTTCTCTCTATCTGTGTTCTATGTCCTTTCTCCTTTGTGTGTGAATCTGACCCGCTCTATAAACGGGTTGTGGTAGTGTGACGTGGGCGACGCTGCCCCTCCGACGTGGCTTCGCCACAGGTGCCCACTGGGTAACGAAAAGAGAGTTAGCAGTTCTGGCACTTTCTGTGGCCAATGGACAATAGTTCCAAGTGCCCGCCATTAAAAAAAAAACGACAGTACTGCATTGATCAAAAGAGCGAAGTGGTCAAAGGAGTCCATGAAAGGAAATAATCTAAAAGTAAGTTTATTTATTCACTTATTGTTGAAAATTATTCAGAATGTAAGCATTTAAATGACATAAATTGCTGGATATAACACACCGGATGATATTGAAGAATTTAACGAGGTTTGCAATTGCTAAAAAGAATTAGCAACTACCAACTGCCTTATTTTGGAACGTTTAACCCCTTAATGATCGGTTAATTTTCACGAAAACGGTCATAAAAGTGTCTATTTTTTTTCCTGAAAATTATATGAAACTATGCGTATAAACAATATATATATATATATATATATATATATATATATATAATGAATGATTGAATGAAATGATTAAAAATGAATATATATATATTCATTTTTAATTTTTGATTTGCTTTCAGCTTGAAATTTTAAAAAATTTAATTTTTAGGAAAAGCCAACATTCAGTTTTACTATGACTCAATGTTGGTTTTTCAGCAAGCAAGGAAAATTTTTAAATATGTGTTTTAAAAATATCCTGGTACTGCTATCTCGTGTGTAAAATCAGAAATAAAATGTTTTCCGAGCAGAAAAAAAAAAAATGAATTAGTTTCCAGCCTGTCATTTTCACGGGAGCGAGAAGAAAGAGGTTAAAAAATAAATTTTATCTTGAGCACAAACCAGATGTATTCACAAAGAGCCTAACTAGGTAACTTTGCTAAGATTACAAATAGCATATCACAAATACACGTATTTGATTAGTGCTGATTAGCTGACTTTAGTGCTGGCATCTGGTTTAAAATAAACTAACTATCTCTAAATTACCTTAAAAATATCCTGGTACTGCTACCTGGTGTGTGAAATGAGTAATAAAATGTTTTCCGGGCAAAAAAAAATGAATTAGTTTCTAGCCCGTCAATATCACGGGAGCGAGAAATAACGAACGAAATCTCAACCCGTCATTTTCCCGGGAGCGAGAAGGAAGGGGGTTAATATAACTAAATCAGAAGAAAAGTCGTAAGCTAACAAAGAGTAGGAGATGAAATCCCTTTAATTTCAAAATTCATCTCTAAATAGTTATGGAGACAGACTCAGTTTTGTCTTAGAAAAATATTAAATTAATATTTAAAGGCTTAACATTAAAAAAAGAATTAAAATAATATTTAATAATATTTATAAAAAGTAAGTGAGTTAAGTATACTTACAGCTTCTTCGCAAGCTTTCAACTGGAAATAAAGAAAGAAAACAAAACTATAATTAAATAAATAATCATTTGCAAAAAGGTAACACTAAGATAAAATTGATACATTTAACAAGTTTATATTCAGTTTAAATTGCTTATATGTTTGGAATTTAAATATAGATTTCCCTTATAATTTTCATATACAATAACATCCAGCAAAAATAAAACAGATAAGTTTTAGTGACTACGACATAGAGAAATAACAGCAAAATTTTTATTTATTTCTTTCTTTTTTCTGATGTAAAGATCCAAGGCAAATAAAAAATCTATTACAAATCTTTAATCAAAACTTTTCAGTCAATTAGTGTAACATAGCTTCAACTGTATTTATCTGTGTAATTTATATAGATAATAAAATAATAAAATTTCAGTTCTCTATTTCGCCATTGGAGACCAAATGCTTAGTGCTGACGATTCCGGTCGGTTATAAAACGTTGGGTTTTTACCATATTTTTCCTTGAGTTGTAGATTTTCAGTTGATAAATATTATAAATGATGAGCAATAGTCTAAGGCATTAAAAGGGAGGTTAATAGGCATATATGAGCATCATAGAAGACTATGTCAAACGATGTGTTTATATGTGTGCTTTTTGGACGGCTTTGGATTGGATTTCCCAAAATAAATTCTTACATTTAGGATGCAGGAGATAAAGATTCTTTCCATACACTTAAGCCCAATTTTATTTAATAAACAATCGGTTGTTGTGTTTGCAAAGAGGATAATATCAACATTTTATGTTCGTTGCATTAACATTGATTTAGATGCTGGAGAAGTCTATGAGTCAAGAATGTTCAGCAAGATTCCCGAATATGCACCAGATTATATAATATTTTGATGATATTCTATAAGTCATAACAGTTTCCTTTGAAGAAGGCTTCATCTGTTTGCAATATAGACTGAAGACAGTTTGCAGAAGCTCTTTAAAGACAGATACACTTCATAATTTGCTTATTAATTCTAAACGTCGATCCTTCCCCTAACAGAGTTTGATGGTAAGTCTAAATTTGATATATAGTGTTTTTAGTGACAAGAATCAGTGGCTTAAGAACACGAAGCATTGGTTTACAAATAGGAAATGCTAACAACATGGGAACATTTCTGAAGTCTTAATTTTCTGATTTTTTATATTATTTTAATGCTGCGTGGATCAGCATTAAAATAATAGCATTGGAATCAGTGAAAAACATTTGTATGTTAATAATTTATATTTTATAACCTTCGGTGAACAGCCGACCAATTGTTTGAGTTTACAACTAATGTTCAACTCCGTTGCCTTGTAGTTTTGAATCCAATCTAGAAGAAAAGAGAACTTTTGGATCAAGAGTTGAAAAAAATTTGCTTTCGTGCAGGAGTTTTTTCTCTTGATGGAACTATACCAAAATTGCTTTACATGAAAAGGAAACCCACAAAAAATTTTCCGGTTAGCCTAATGACAAGGGGACTCCAGCCTATGATTCGTCTACCACTGAGCATATCAGAACAGTAATCGGTGTTAGCCAGGTGCGGAATTCATGGTTGAGATTTGAACTCGGTGAACCTCATTGGGAGGCGAGGACTCTATTCTTTGATCCACATAGGCATTTAATAAGCAATAAACGTGTTTTCGTTTTCTACATTCTTTTGGCACGGGGTAGAATTCTAGGCAGCGCTGTACAGTAATGGAATTTATGTTATAAAATATTCTTCTAATTCGGATTAATAAAACCGAAACATAACGGTATTTAAACTATTCATTTGTTAATTTTTGGTATATATGGCAACGGTTCATGGGGTTTTCCAAATTATTATTCTTATTTCCACACATACGGCAAAAAATACAAAAAAAAATTACTAAACGAATGGCTTTTATGACATGCTCAAAAGTATAATAAAGTTACCGAATTTTACCACATATTTATAAATGCACACTTTATTATTAATTCTACCAAAATTTTTACCAAACGTTTCGGTAAAAAGTATCAAACTTTTGGTGTTTCAATAAGTCCAAAAATACTCAAAATTTTACCATATTCTAGTAGTTTGAATATATATATATATATATATATATATATATTAATTTAAATTATTTAAGTTAGTATGTGCGTGCTACAAAAATGTATAATAACGAACTTACAATCGCTTCATACGCTGCATTTGGACACCGGAAGCATTTTGGCTGGAAAATATATAAGGTTCATTATTATTTTTATTAACAACATTTCATGAGGAGTAATTGCTCTAAAAGATATTTTAAATTACCTGATATTCCAATGGATTTCTAGAGAAAATGCATACATTTGTGTAACTGGCAGTTTGATTATTAATGTCAAAATAGGGAAGTAGCCATTCAAACTGAAATGAAAGGTTGCTTTAAGCGGTACAAAATATGGAAATTCTAATTGTTTTATTAGTAGCTTTTTTTAGTTTTACTTTCTTCGAGTTTCAAGAATTCAAGAATTTTATTCATGAAATCTTATGTTTATATTATTTTATACTGACCAACGAGACCCTCTATTTGGAAATGTAAAAAATGCAAACACTCGAGGTTTAAGTTCCACATATGTTCCCTAAAACTTAATATAATCAGTTTCGTGACCTAGAGTATCCAAACAAAAACGTACAATTTAATCTTCATTCGAAGTGCAATATTATTCAACTTCAACAATTTTAGGTTGCTTTTGTCATAGTCAACACCATAGAACATTCAAATAAAATAATTAGTTGTTTATGCTGAGAGAGCTACGAATTTTACACTTTGTGTTCACCTCGACTGCCCTATAAACTTATGCAGCATCCGATATGGCGATCTTTAAAAATCATTGTGAAGTAATTTTGTAAGAAAAACTATGCTATTTGAACAAGCTATTCGAACACATGTGTTTAATCTCCTGTTTGGTCAGCAATAGTGAATTAGATAATATAAATCTTTAGAATTTTTTCTTGAATTTTTAAAAATCAAAGACAAATGCCATCCAGCAAACTACCACCTATGCTTAAAATAATGGTAATAAATGTCACATTTATTTCAAATTACAAAATTTTACGTAATGTGTAATGAAAATCAACCGTCGAAAGTGGAAAAGAAATTTTAAAAAAATCTGTTTTTTTTTCTCGTTTTTTTAAATTCATATTTCTAACAATTTTACATTGAGCGAAAAGAAAATAAGATAAATAAAAAAACGAGCTCCCTCAAATGATCTAAGGATCTAATTTGCTCCTACTAATCTCAATTTTAGAGCTCTGAAGGCCCCTCTTTAAATATGGTAATTGATTAGTACAGATTATGTTTTTTAGTACAGACAATATATTACGTTACAGAATTCAGCGCAGAAACGTCATTCTATGCTTAAATAAACATACTTTTTTTTCTCGATTGATTCGTATTCTTGACTCTTAAAATATGGAAATTAGTAAGAATCTAGAAAATATCGTTGAAATAGTAAAAGCAAAATAGTGGTCGGAAGTTTGAACCCCTTAATGTTAGTTTAAGTTTTTGCGTGTTTCGTCATTACTCTGAAAATAAAGAATTAATTAAGGAAAATAAACACGACTAATAAACGTGATTATTCAACGATAATTCAATGCAATATGTAATTATTTATAATTTTTTATCACTTTTCCAATTTAATTTATCTAAAAAAGTTGAATTTCATCCATATAAATTTTTACACGATTTAAATCTATGTAGTTTTGTAGATAGAATCAAAGTTTTAAGGTAATTGATAAATTAGCTCTTCAGGAAAAAAATACGACTTCTTTGAAATTAGGAAAGACACAGAAAGTGAAGCTAACACTGAGGGAGCAAACTTTTAACCACTCACTTGTTTGAACTAAAGGTTATATTTTCATGATTTCAGTTCCCTCATGTATCGAGTTTTTATGGAAAGTATATTCATTCAGAGAAAATACATTTTTTGTCTCTTTTCATAACTTAAAATACCATCTGCACTTATTAATTATAGCATATTGATGTTGAGGTTCTCAAATCATTAAGATTGAATCCTAGAAGGTGAAAATTGAATAATTAGGAGAACTCAGAGTGTTTAATTTTTTGCACTGAGTTAAGTAATTGAAAAATAGTAACCTAATTAAATTTTAAAAGAAAACGCTTTTTTTTATGTAGAAATAAAATTTTCAATACTTATTTGTACAGTCCATAAATGAACATATATATTTATATATTTATAAATAAGCCAATATAAAAATTTCTGATTCACTCTTACGTGAAATTGCCTTGTAAATGCATAAAAACCCGTCACAGTGAACATACGCCCATTTTAGCGTGTAAAGAATCGTAAATAATAAGAGTTTTCAAAATTTTATTCATTTGTTTTCTTCTTTTTTAAACGAAAAAACGTGTAAGTATGTAAAAATGCGATTACCAATGAACGTGTTTCACGCTTTCTAGATGAATCGGGTGCCAATATAAACCTTGAAGACAGAGTGTTTATAGCCTACGGAAGGAAACTCTTTAAGTTGAAAGATAATTTATTTAAAGAAAATGAAAGAAAAAAAAAAATTTTAAAGCATATGTTACATGGATTATACGCAAAAACAAATATCAGTGCGTGACTTTAGATATTTGTCCACATGCGCCGCATAACACAAAATTGTGTCAGTCAACTTTGAATATATGCAATACATCTTTAAGTATTTTAGCAAAAAATGTGAACACATAAAAATTACTTATATTCATTATAAAACCTGCGTAAACCTGTAAAATCTTATTATCCCTATGAGGGGAATGTTTAATTTACTTAAATTTAACAAGATTGCTATTTCAAAGTTATTTAGCTTGTTATTAGAATTGAATAAAGTATTCAACGTGCTTTGGAAAATATCTGTCAATAATTTCTGTAAATATCTAATTATAAAAAAATGGAATGCATTATAAGCCCATGAAAGCTTACCACCATAAGAGACATGTACGTGTTCCATGAGGTATTATACAGTACCACTAATAAGGTATCGTAAAACTTTTTTTTTCTTCTGTTTTTTTTTCTTAAACTGAACAAGAAAAGATTTCTTCATACGCGAGAGAGGAAATAATACAGTTAATTGGTTACCTACAATTCGAGAAAAAGAAGAAGACTGCTAAAATCAGCTGTGTGGCAAAGGAAAATGGCATGAAGATGCTGGATGAAGAGGATATATATATATATATATATATATATATATATATATATATATATATATATATATATTGTAATAAATCGATGCTTAGTAAATTATTCCATGTCTGATATATATACTACTAAAAGAAAAATTTACGAAAGACCTATTAAAAGTCTGTGGAGTTAAAAACTTATTCATTTTTAAGTAAAAGATTAAATTCTATCACAATTCCTTTATTTGTATCAGATAAGTCAAAAAACTTATTAACAAAGCTTTAATAATATATTTTCACTATATATATATATATATATTTTTTTTTAATTAATTAATTGTTTTTCTTTCTCCAGTTGTTTGTCATTATTATTTTTCCCCCCTCCTTTTTTCATTTGTCTGAAATTTACCTTTGTTTTTTCTTCATTTTAAATTTATATATATGTATATATATAATAAAAGTAAAAGTATTTACTTACTTGATCACCATTGTTGCCTAGCGTAAGAAAAGAAGACAACGACGAAGTACCCATTAACATCCTTAGCAAAGCGGCTAACTGAGCCTAAAGAAAAATAGAAACTATAGCATAGATCAAAGGAATAGAAACTGTAAGATTGTGAGTATTTACTATATGTCAATTTTTTTAAATTCTATTTCAAAGAGGACATGAGCAAAAAAATCTTGAATGTTTCATGATTTGTATTATTATTTACTTCAATAATGATTTTGGTTTAGTTTAAAGTGTTAAAAAAATTTTTCTTCGCTCCTAGAATTTCAGTAGATGCTAAAGCTTTGAATACTCTTTACAATAAGCAATTTATCTGGTATTCTTTTTAAACTTTAAAACAACTTATCACAAAAACTTTGAAGATAACTTCAAATTGATTGGATTGTAACTCTAAAAATGCATATTTTAAAAATTTTACTTTAATTCGTCATCAAGAAATAGAGAATTTTTTTTTTAATTCCCGATTAACAAGTTTTTAACAAACAAAAAACAAATTTGGATTGTTTTAAATTTTTTTAATTGTAGATATATGAAACTCGTTGAAACTAATTAATACGTAGAAGATAAAATATAAATAAAAATATAATAATATTAAAGCATATATTTTAAGATGCATGAAAAACGAAAACATCACTCTTAAAATATTTACAATTCCTTTATCTCATAACAATGTCCCATAGAAGATTTTTAAACGAATTCTGTATATTTATGGAACATCATTAAAAAGTTTTACAGAATTAATTAGTGTTACAGTATTAAAATATCCAAAGGAATTTGTGCATTTTTTTAAAATATATCCTGATTTCCCTTATATCATTATGATTTAAAAGCATATGATTAAATATGCATATGATTTAAATACAATTGTTAAGAATTAATAACATATACAAGTACTTGAATAGTTTCACGTTTCACCACTGTTTTTTTATATTTAAGCTTTTATGAAATTATTTTTTCACATTCTTTTGCAATTGTTAAATGTTTTACCTGTGCAGTTTTTCTCAGATATAACAATTCTGTCCCTTTTTCTTTTTGCTGTAAGGCTAACAATTGCTTCTCAGTTATCGCAGTTTTTTCTTCGATAAATCGATATTTATTTTAAAATAAAAAATTTTATGTTAATAAATTCGTTGGTTGGTTGGTTGGGTTTTATTGGCGCAAGAGCCAGAAATGGCTGTACTGCGCCAGGCACTAGGTTAAAAAATCGGTTTCTAGGTCAAACAACTGTATTTTTTAAAGAAGGGAATATAATCCTATAGTTTTGATAAACCTTAAGAGGTTGTGATGTATAGGGTCACTTAGCAGAGATTGAAGATTAGGATAAAAGTTGCCAAAAAGTTTTTTCCTCAAATTTTTGAATCGTTCGCAGTCTGTTAAAATATGTTTAATAGTAATGTCAACATGACATAGAGAACAACTAGGTGCAGGTTCAGATTTTAGTAAATGCATGTGAGTAAAACGAGAATGACCAATGCGCAGTCTATTGATAATAACCTGGGTTTTGCGATCAATATGTATTGTTTTGAAGTTGTCGAGATTAGGGTAAATTTCGTGGAGTTTATTATTAGCTTGTTTATTCCAATGTTCTTCCCAAGCTTGTTGTATTGTGGATTTACATATACGTTTGAAATCAAGAGATGTTATAAGGTTATTGCTTACGTTTTTAGTGGTTTTAGCCGTAATATCTGCTAAGTCGTTTCCGTGTATGCCGACATGTGATGGTATCCAACAAAAGTAGATGTGGAACCCTTCATCACACAATTCTGCAAAGCAATTTTGAATTTTGCAAATCATAGGATTTCGCCCGATGTGAGTAATACTTGATATAAAACTGCGCGAGTCAGTATAAATTATCCACTTGTGATAAGTTTGGTCAGAGATAAAATTAAGAGCAAGCAAAATAGCATAACATTCTGCAGTAAAAATTGATGAGTTTTGATGTAATTGTTTAGATATAGTAAAATGTTCAATAACCGCACTACAGCTGACATGGCTATCATGTTTTGAACCATCAGTAAAAATTGGTTTAAAATCATTATAATTATTACGGTGTTCATAAAATTTTTGGATAAAAAAACTAGAGCTAGTTTCAGATTTCTTGAAATTATTAAAAATATCTAAGACTCACATCGAGACATCAACCCAAGGTGGGATAGTCTCTAAATTAGTAAAAGCTGCAAAATTGATGATGTTAAAATCATTTAAAATATTTATGATTCTTATCCCGAATGAAGGGATGTAAGATGGACGTGAAGAGAAGTGAGTAGTAAATTGCGGATTGATTACACCTGAATACAACGGATGATGTGGATTTGATTTGATTTTAAAATAATAATCCAAGGAAAGTTTAGAACGACGAAAATGAAGAGATGGTTCGGAACATAACGCATACAGACTCTCAACTGGCGAAGTTCGAAATGCCCCCGACGATATTCTAAGGCCTTGATGATGGATTGTGTCGAGATATTTTAGAACAGATAAGCGTGCTGATGAATATACGGGAATGCCATAGTCTAATTTTGAACGTATAATAGCACGATATATTTTAATCATTGCGTCCATGTCAGCTCCCCACGAACAATTAGTAAGAACTTTCAAAATATTTAATGAATTAGAAGTTTTTTTCCTAATGTAATTTATGTGAGGTTTAAATGTGAGTTTTGAGTCAAATATCATTCCCAAGAATTTTGTTTCAGCGACAACGGGTACAACACAACTATTGAGCATGATTTCCGGATGAGGATGAAGACCACGTTTGCGGCAAAAATGCATACAGTGAGTTTTTTGAGTCGATAATGTAAAACCATTTTCTGTCGTCCATACTGAAATTTTATTGACAGCTAATTGCATTTGTCGTTCAATAAGTGACATATTAGTAGATCGGCATGATATCCGAAAGTCATCAACAAACAATTCACCATAAACTGATGGAGGAAGTTGAAGTAAAATGCCGTTTATTTTCAAGATGAAAAGTGTCACACTTAAAACACTACCCTGAGGGACACCCTCTTCCTGGATAAAAATATCAGATAAAATGGAATTAATTTTAATCCTAAATGTTCTGTTTGATAGAAAACTTTTGATAAAATAGAACATATTGCCTCCGATTCCGCAATTAATAAGATCCCTAAGTATACCATACCGCCATGTTCTGTCATATGCCTTCTCCATATCGAAAAAAATTGAAACTAAATGTTGATTTTTCAAAAAGGCATGACGGATATTAGTTTCAAGTCTAAGTAAATTGTCAAGAGTGCTGCGACCTTTACGGAATCCACTTTGGTATTCTGAAAAATGATTCTGGGTTTCAAGTACAAACATAAGGCGTCGGTTCACCATTTTTTCGAGAAGTTTGCAAAGACAGCTAGTCAAAGCAATAGGTCTATAGCTAGTGGTTTCTTCGTGGTTTTTACCTGGCTTTAAAATGGGAATTACATAGGCAGTTGACCAGTTCTTAGGAAAAACTCGTTCTATCCAAATGCGATTGTATAATTTTAGGAGAAGACGTAAGATTTTATCCGGAAGGTTTTGAAGCATAGAGTTATGAACTTCATCAGGACCTGGAGTTGTTGGGTGGGTATTTTTTAACGCTATTCGGAGTTCGTTAAATGTAAAAGGTTCGTTATAATTACTATTTGTTTTCTTAGGTGTGAGTTTTATTTTTTCTTGATTTCTTTTAATTGTAGCGAATGGTTCCGTGTAGTTAGAAGCGCTAGAAACTTGAGCAAAAGCACCAGCAAGGGCGTTTGTAATATCGTGTATGTGTGAGATAGTTAAATTATTACACTTAAGAATAGGAATATTATGTGCTGTATATTTACCAGAAATCGTCCTACTCCAGAATCGTCAATACTTTTTTTGCTCCTTTTGTGCTTTTTGACAATCATCGTTCCACCACGGTTTTGGGTGTTTTGGTAATTTTGTGGATGACAATTTTGAACTATGTTTTGTTGCTTCAAGTACCATATCTGTGAAATGATCAACTGCAAGATTTATATCAGCTTGGTGTATTAAGCTTTCATCAATATGTATGCAGGTGGTGAATTTTACCCAGTTTGTAGTGTTCAATCTTATTCGCGGTGTTTTGGATATTTTATAGTTGCTATTGCCTGTATGAGTAAGTATCAATGGAAAGTGATCGCTATTGAAAAGATCGTCATGAACATGAAATAACCAATATGGATACATAGATGCACTGCATATAGCTAAATCTATAGCATGAAAAGATCGCGATGGAGCGTGAAAGTGGGTGCTTTCCCCAGTATTAAGAAGACACAGAAGATGGTCATCAATTAATTTTTCTATTAAGAAACCTCGATTATTGGAGTCAGGACTTCCCCAAGTAGGACTATGACCATTGAAATCTCCTAATATTATAAATGGCTGCGGGAGTTGACCGATCAAGTTATCTAAGTCAATTTGGGATATATTATCCCCAGGAGGAAGGTAGAAACAGCAAATTGTTAAGAGAATTTGTAGGGATAGTTGAACGGCCACTACTTGCAAGTTAGTATTAAGCGATATCATTTTAGACGGATATCTTGTGGAAGTCAAAATCATAACTCCGCCACAAGCTTTATTGTCATTGATGTTATCTTTTCTAGTTATATTGTAACCACGTAGTTTAGTTGTTTGAGTTGGTTTAAGAGCGGTTTCTTGGAGACAAATGCAACAGGGGGAAAATTTATTTATTATATCAATTACGTCAGGTTTCGTAGTATTATAACTTCTGCAATTCCAGGATATTATTTTGGCCATTTATTATCTTTTAATTTTTAGTTTAGTTTTTGGACAAAGGTTCGGTGGTGTCTCCAACCCCTCGTCAGTTTACATTTGTTGGTAAGACAGTTCGTCTAGTTTATCTTCGTCCGTGCTCATGGCATCAGATTGGGAATGTTCTTTGTTTTTTGATTTTTTTAATTTGTCTTTATGAAACTTATTTTGCCTGCTTTTTGGTATGTATTTATGTTTGCTGACTAAGGGAGATTGCGTTAGTTTTTGTTGTAACTTGTTTATTAATTGTGGGGTCAGTTTCAAATATTTTTGGCTTTCAGGAGTGCCTTGTATAGATGTAGATTTTTCCGGATTTTTCGTTTGTTCGTTTGTTGACTGGGAGGATATTGTTTGGATGGCTGTTTGTCTGGTAAGTAATGTTTCACGTTTAGTATTTTGTGTTTCAGATAGTGTAATGTCACATTGACAGCCTACTGACTTAGTATGTTTGGTATTTGAGATAGGATTCATAACTGCTGCAGCATATGAAACATTTGGTCGTGGTTGTGAGCTCAGAATTTTATTTTTAGCTTCGAAGTAGGAAAGGTTTTGTGTCACTTTTATGTTTAAAATTTGCTTTTCTTGCTTCCATTTTAAGCATCGTCTGGAATTAGCAGAATGATCTTCATTACAGTTGGCACATTTTTCAGTAGATGAACAAGACTTGAATGAATGTCCAGGTTGGCCGCAGCGGGAGCAGGTGTCTTTCCCTCTGCAGTTGTTGGTAGAGTGGCCAAACTTCTGGCATTTAAAACAACGTAAAGGATTTGGAATATAAGGACGGATTTTACAATTTCGGTAACCAGCTTTAATATCAAGAGGTAGAACAGCACTGTTAAAAGTTAAAATGGTATGTTGCGTCGTAAATATATCTGAACCTTTCTTGATTGTTATGTGGCGCGCGTCTATAACGCCTTGATCAGAGAGACCTTCTAAAATTTCTGAGATTGGTATAGATTGTAATGCTTTGTCTGAAATAACGCCTTTCGAAATATTTAAGGTGTTGTGAGGGGTCACTGTAATTTTGACGTTTCCAATTAGATTCAATTTTAAAAGTGAAGCAGTTTGTTTGGTAGAATTTGTCTCCACTAATAAGTCTCCAGATGGCATCGGTTTGACATTTTTTGGATTTCCAATGTGTGTCTCAATCGTTTTTTGAACTAGAAAAGGTGACATAGAAGAGAGTTTCTTTTCTGTCGAACTTAGAATAAGAAACTTTGCTTTAGAGGGGTCATAATTTGTACATTTTGATAGGTTAAAACTAGGTGAGGGTGTTCTGCTTTTGTTCTGGTGAGCGGAACTGAACACCTGTTCATTTTCAGCCATAGGAAGGAAAAAAAAAACTTCCACTATCGGCGGCACCACCCACCACGGAGTCCAACTTAGGGGATGCGAGAAATAGATATAAATCAGTAACTCAACACGCATGCTAACCAATAGCTATACGCCCGAAAGTCACCCCTGAAGCAGCCTCCACCCTTAACGAGGTGCCCAGCAAGTGACCCCAGGCTTGACCCTAGCCAACAGATGACATTCGTGACTGGCCGATTGATGCACACAGGCCTATATGCACCTCCCGTTTGCCTGAAGCACGGGCCAAAGCAGTGTATTGGGGTACCAGGATGCCCCTCAACTACCAGGATCCCCTTTTCCAGGGACACGGGTCTCCACGCACGGCGAACACGCGGGTGGTTAATCTGGCAACCACAATAAGGATAAGAATCGATAACAAATAACGAATTGCAACAAAATAAATATACCAACGTAACGGCAACAAATTAATCAAAAGTCTAGAAACCAATGTTCTGTAAATGATGTCCAGAATTTGATAGTAAATAAAATATTCGTTCACTAGGTCAATGAAATTATAAAGTGAAAGTCAGGAACTCATAACAGGACCGTCGCAAGAGGGAAATTGAAGTATGCTAAGGTCCAGCTCGGGGCCCCGGGTGCGCCGTACCCGTCACACAAGAGTGTGCCCCTGGGGGGGTTAATAAATTCGATAATCATTAAAATTTTATGTATGAACATTGTTTTAAGATATTGTATAATCATAGTTATTATTAAAATTATCGTTAATTTTATTACAATATTGGTAAAAATGTAATTATCGTTAATTAAATCATTATTTTCATTACAAAGTTGAATGTTAATTGTAATAAAAGTAACGACTATTTCCATTTGAATTATAACTAACTGAATTTTAATTAAGAAATACAGAATGTACATTAAGAAGAAATTAATAAGAAATAATTTTACTCGTCAATGCTACATAACGGTACCCTTATTATAACCCTTCAAATTCAAAATAGCTCTGAATTAGTCTTTAATATTTTCAATATTTTAAACAGTATTTAAAAATCTTATATCTGGCAAAATTGTATCTCTTTTTTTTAACATTAATTTAAACTTGATCGTATGAAGATCTCGAAATGATAAGTATATTTTCCTAAGACAATGGATAGATAATCATTATTTAAAACAAAATATTAAGATACAGTTAAGTCTAAAAGCAAAAGTGACCCTTTCAGTACTCTAAATTTTAACTGTGCAGTTGTATTTGTGCCGAAAATGCAATGCAGACTGCAATGCGTCCAGCAGGATATTTTTGAAATTCAATTCAACTAAATTATTATATTTGAAATTATTTTTATCTGATGGGGATTTCTGTACAGTTTTCTGCCCATCTTCACAGTTTTAAAATTCAATGCCTTATAATATTTGATCTGAAAAACAAAATTCAATGCAAAATTGAGCACGCAAAACCACTTATTATTTTCTTACGCAGAAAAATTTATTTAAATACTATTTTATCGAAAACTATAGAATGAAATTTAAAATTTGAAGAGATTTTTATTATTACTTTATTTATGTATTTATTAATTCTGTATAATCAAAGAGCCATAACAACTGTTTGCCACCTTTCGCCAGACTTTGAAAAACAGAACGCAGTTCATTTTAAATCACATTGGTTAAGGTGTTTTTTTACTTAGTCTTGTTTAGTACCCCATTTATACTTTAATCTTTTAAAAAAATATTATTTATTAAGCTAAAAAAATTTTTTTCAATAATTATTTAACTAACTATTATTATTTAATTGCTGACTATCACTCACCAGTATTCGGACCTTATTATAATATTTTAGTTCTTACTTTTTTCCGCGCTTTGAGAGCCCAGTGGTTAAGACTCTGAACTGTCTTCGTGAAGAACTGGTGTTCATTCTTCTTCTGTGGCTTGAACCCCACCTAGATTTAGGTCAATTGGTCCACTTTGTTTGGAAAGTAATGGTGGCTTGTGCACTGTGCTGACCACTTTGCCACAATCATGTTGTTGCTCACGAAATTGAGGAGACTCAACCTCTATGAAAGGATTGAAGAGGTTCATTCTTTTGTTTATCTCGGAGCTATTGATAATTAACAGGGTGGAAGTATAGATCATCCTGTTTTAGAGGACAGACGCTAAATACTGTTGACAGACAGAAACAGGTAGCTAAATCCTGTTTTAGAGGTCTGTAGAGGAGAGCCTCAAATATAATATTAAAAACAAAAATAAATGTCTATAAGGCTACCGTGGGTTCATTCTTCTGTCCCCGGAAATCAGAAAGAGAAGAACTTTAAACTTTTTAAAATAGAGGCTTAAAAAGAATATTAGAAATTTTCTGGTCCAATAGTATAAAGATCTTTTAAAAAAAATCTAATATCCCATCTGTTAATAAAGAAATTTTGAAACGAAGATGTAGATGGCTCGGCCATATACTAAGAACAGATAGAAACAATCCCACAAATGTTACAAGATCATGGGCGCCTGACGGAAAGATAAAAAGAGGGCTGAGTGTGTGGAGTAAATGACTCGAGGCCTTATTTGCCAGTTCGGCATGAAGAGGATAACCGCTATGAACCCTCTGGCCAACTCCGGGTTGTTGTGGGAAAACTTTATTACTTGTCCAAGCCGATACGGAGTGGAATTACTATAGACTGGTAAAAACTCTAGAAGTTGGAAAGAACTTTATTCTTACATTCCCTCTATTGATATAATTAGATAGGCAATTTCCCCCTATTTAACATATTACTGCAATCAACTCTGCAGTTAAATTGTACAGTAATTAAAAGGAGAAGGAAACACTAAATATCTAAAATACAACCAAAACTTTGAAATTTCAAAACTCAGAAACTAAGAAGAAAATTGAACCCTCTTTATCTACAAAAGTACGAGTACTTAAAATATAAAAGTTTTACTGTTATTATTTTTCTGCGTATCAAAAAATCTGCAAAACTTCAAAAAACATTTACTTACTAAAGACTTAATAATTTATAACAAAACTAATTTTAATATTTGACATACTGGTTCGTCTTACTGATATTTTAGCATACAAGTATAAATAAAACTACAAAAAATCTTGATTCTGTCCCTAATGTTCTTCTCAAAACTGAATTATGTAGCCTATAAAGTAACTCGAAAACTTATGTCTGCCTCAATACGTTTTTGAAGCAAGATTTTTTATTTTATTTTTTTATTTTTTAAGTATATAAGACTTTTTGATCTATCAAATAATATTTAAGATATGAGCAAGATCAGCGCAAAAGGAGAATTTTTTTAAAACAGTGGCGGAAACGAAGGCATTCAGTACGAATGCTGAAATAATCGAAAATATGTTAGCACTTGTGTTATACGCATAGATGTTAGCACATACATATATTAGAATTCTTAAGAGATCATAGAGGAGTTAGTGAGTTATAATGTAACAATTATGCAATACTGTTTAACAATGAAAGAAAAGTGCAGACCTTTGGTATGATTGTAGCTCCAGATAAAATTATACAGCTTAAAAACAAAAATATTTTCATCTCGTGTGTTCTGAAATGAAAGGAACAAAAAATTAATTACAGCTGTTTTTAAATCTGTAAGCTAAAGAGTAAGGGTCAATTTATTAATATCAAAATTCCACATTGATACATTAAAACTAAATCACAAAATTGAGAAGGATTAGCAACACTACTGCCGCCATCACAAACCAAAATCTGGGATATAATCAAAGAATCAAAGAAAGACTGCAAAAATTCTCTCAAATCGCGTGATGTTTCAAGCATTTTAGTGATAATAAAATTTCTGTAAAGCATTTTATCATGGATAATTTATTGAAAAAAACATTTAGTGCCAAAATCAGAAATTATTTATAAATTGTTGCAAATTAATTCATATTTTAGTTCGGTGATTAGTTTCTTTTTGTTGGATATTTAATTCAAGTTTTCTTTATAATGCACTAGATTACATGTTTGCTCCTGAATAATTGAATTATTGTTTGTTTTCTCTGCAATTATAAGAAATCGAGAAAGTATTATTGTAAACATTTCAAAATATTTTACTCCAATTTATAAATAATTTCCCACAAACTTGATTGAATGAAAACAGCTTGAGTTTATTTTAAGTAAGAGTTCATAAGTAACCATAAGCTTTAGAATATTTAAAAGTTCTTAAAATTACTCGTATTCTCAAACAGATAGTTTATTCTAAAAAAAATGAAAAAATAAGAAAATTAAAGATTAATATAAATTTAAATGCATTTTTTTTTATATTTACATTTTAAAATAAATTCATTCCAACCGTAAAAATAATGATTGTCTCATTAGTATAGTTTGGCTATTTTAAGTAACATTTAATAAAAAGAAATAGTCTATAGTTAAAATAGCTGTCATATTGATTATCCTACATATGTTGAATTGAAAAAAAGTATTCCGTTTTTAAAAATAAAATTACAGAAACTTTGATTATTTTATCATATATTATTATGAAAATAAAATTAATAACTAGAAAAAAATTCTTTCGAGTTTTATTTTATTTTTTATACCGTATCAGATATATTTGTATCAACTGTAAAAGTAAAAAAAAAAAATTAATTAATTACTAAAAATAATTTAATAAGATTGAAATGAATCCGCGTTTTTTCCATTTTTTTCATCACAATGGATATCTCCCGACACCGTTAAAATTTTCATACTAAATTTACGGGGAAATTACCAGCAGCAATTTGTCAGTGCAGTCAACCTTAAAGTTTACGGATCGGAACATTGTTTAAAACAGTTTAAAGCTGGAATAGTTAAAAAGATGTGGGTATAAAACTATACGGTTCTTTTAAAATTTATCATGCATATTAACCTATGCGGTTTTGTGACCATTTATAACCAGCGGTTGAAATAAATTTTAACTGTTCATTAGGCTTTTTGTTCGGTAATGTAAATTAGAATTAGTTTGTAGCTTAGTTGTGTATTGTCAAATAAAATGAAATGTTCTTAGTCAAATTATTGCAGGGAATGTGGCTTAATTAGCTTATTTGGTGGTACCATCAATCCTAAAAGGTGGGAAATACTAGACTTTTTTAGTTACGCTGCTCTGTGGTTTTAACATTAATGCTTGAATGGCAGTTTTACATTCTAATAGTCCAGGGTCACCGATTAAGGAATGCAAGGCAGTGGAAACACTCCATGTGTTGAAGAAATGGAAGAAATATTGTGGTACCAATGTTGAGATTTAAACTCCCGATTAGCAGGCCATGAGATTGACATGTTGATTCTCTAGGCTATAGTATGTACCCACCTGTAAAGACTAAGTGGCTTTATTAGATGGTCCTAGTTGGCGCGAATAATATTTTGGCTATTTAATCGCATTAGCTGAAAACAATCAATAACCGATATTTCTCACAGCTGCCAGCTTAGATATCATCTTAGCTGTCAACTGTGATATTTATGTTTATTTGACTGTTTTGGTTAAATATAGTAAAATAATAATTAAATAAATTGTTATCATTTTAATAATTGTAATAATTGTAAACGTTTTTAACGAAAAATTTTTTAACAGAGTATTAGAAAAATTCTAAGACAAGTTATAAAAAAAAAAATTTAAGTGCCTTAACACATATTTTGTGATTATTTTATTTCGATGAACAGGTGTACTACGCTGTGTCCAAAATACGTCTGATTCTGATTGTATAAATCTAAAGTAAATCTGATAAGTCTAAAGCACTTATGTTTAACAGATCTATAATTTCTCACAAAAGATTTTAACCTTAAAATAAATTTTATTACATCTAATAAATAGTTTTTCATAAGTAAAGTAATAAAAAGGGGAAAAAAACACACAAATGAAAACTAAAATGAAAATTAAATGAAAAATAACTGAAATAATTATATGCTAACGAAAATGCTTCTAAAGAACATTTAATTTTGACGCAGAGAATAAATAAAAAAAGCTTATAATAAATTAAATATACATATATTTTTACATATTATAATTATATTTAATTAAAATTAAAATATGTGTCTAAATATTTGGCAGTGACTTTAAGAATACTATTCCAACGAAAGCAAGTTTTCTGGATGAATTTTCTGTTTCTGATGCTTATTAATTTAAGGATTCTAGTAGATTCTAGATAATTCTTCGAAATGCTGGACTTTTGTGTTATAATTAAAATATTTAATCCCCGAGCGTATTTTTTATTATAATTATTGTTATAAAAAAAATAAAAAATAAATTCCATAGCAGTTATTGAAACTGAAAGGCTTTCTGGGAATTTTATTTTCAGGTGAGCTTTCTCTTAATAGAAATATTTGTTTTTAGTATAAGTTATTAGCTAAAAATATTCTTTTAAAAATTCTTTAACTGCAAAGAAAAACATTAACTTTAAACATGGTCTGATAACAATTAGCATTATCTATTGGAGACTTACAGAATTGATGAATGAAGATTTCAGTATAAGTTTTAATTCGACCTTCTCTGCGTAAACACGTGATTTTTTTGATATCTCACTTCTCTCTTTGTGTGTCGGTTAATGTTCATAATACCTTTTAATTTAGTTACATTCGGGAAATGATATCGTCCATTTTTTATAAAATTTGAACTTGGTGCAATGTAGTCGATTCTGACATTCATGCTTTATACTCTATAATCAACTCAATCTAGTCTTCAAGTTAATCAGAATTAACTTGAAGATGAAACTTATTTGATGAAACAAATCCAAAATCGAAGTTCTTAACACCAAATAACGTTACAGCCTTATTCTGTAAAAAAGGTTAAATTAATTTTTACTGAATGTTTTGGTGAGAAATGCATCCATCCCTAACATTATCAGAGTAACACTATAACCCTGCAGAGAAGACATCGAATATATTACAACAATAAGGATGATATCTAATACTGTAACATATCTAAAGAGGATAGATTCTTTGAGACCATGATAAAGAAAATTTGTAGTTTTTTTAGTAGATCTAATGGATGTTTTTCGTTGCAGTAGACATTTATCTTTCTTAACCTAAGCAAAGGGCTGGTTACGAAGTGAGGTTGTATATTTGAACAAATACAGAAGTGTATTAAGCCGAAAGTGGAGTTATATTAGTAATATTTGAATATTAATACTCTAAATGATATTTAGAATTGAGAATCATTTAAGTAATATTCTTGCATGAAAATTCTTTTGTTTTTATTATTTAAAAAATAATTATTTTGATGAAAAGGTGAACTTTAAAAATAAAATATTTTCTTAAGTGTTGTTTTTTATCGAAAAATTTATGTATTAAAAAACCATAAAATAAATTATAAAAATTGTCAATAACAATGGCTTTGTTATACTTAAAAAAATGATTTTCTCATCAACCCTTATACTTTTCAACAATCATTAACTCGATACTTTAGCTCATCATGCAAATTTTGATAACAGTTCTAATTAAGTAAATGTTTAAATAATCAAGCTATTATGAAATGTATTGAACTCTGCAAGCATTAAAACATAAAAAGGCAAAATATGAGTTTCAATTTACCGAGTTGAGTTTTAATTTTGTTTAATGATTAAAAATTGAATTACTCAGTATAGCAAAATTTTATGATACTATAAGCTATTACATAACAAAATTTAAATGTGGGATAATTTCACGAAAACAAACAATACAAAAGAGGGAAAATCACTACGAAACCTATGGGAATGAATCGATTAATTGAAATGTACTGTCACAAACTCGTACTAAAACGATAGCAATAAACTTGAAAAATGCGAAGTCGAAAGAGCTGAATTCACCGGAGTATTTAGTTTTTGATTTCCGGTTCAAGAGCCTAAAAAGGGAATACCACGTTGATTATAATTAAGAAGAAATATCCAATATTTTTGATATATTCATTAACTTCCGGTAGGGAACTCAACTGTATTTTAAAAGAATTCCAGATAAAATAACGGTAAAATATAACTGTTTAAACTTTAGGGTTATCTTATGTTAAACAAAATTTTTATTTTACCGTAAAATATCATTACAGTGATATTTATTTAATGAGAGTGATTTAGTAATTCTACGGCTATTATTACTGTAAAAGTTAAGCTAAATATTACTAAAAGTTTCTTTGAAAAAAATGGTTAAATAACAATTTATTTAATTATTATTTTACCATATTTAAACAAAACAGTCAAATAATTGTGAATAAGATGATATTCAAACTGTTAACTTTGTGAAAAATCGTTTATTTACTGCTTTCACCTAATATAGTTAAGTAAACAGAATTTTATCGCACCAACTAGGTCAACATAACAAAGCCTCTTAGCTCACTGCAGATTATAGTCGAGAGGTCTATCACTCTATGACCGACTGTATAATCTAATTTGTTAACATTATGACCGACAGACCGGGCATTTGATTCGAAGCATTGACCTCCGTCCTTTCCGATATTTTCTCCATTCCATTAAACAGCTTCCAGTGTCTCGACTCCCTAATTTGGGACCCTGGACAATTAGAAAACGATACTCTTGTTCACGCATAGGTAGCAACACCATAAAGCTGTTTAACACAGAAAAGGCTAGTATTTTTCATCTCTTACGATAGGTGAAACAGCAAGATAATTCATAAAACCATATTTCATTTGATAAAATATAAATCAACCTTAACCTAACTCCTAGGCTCATTACCCAAACGAAAAGCTTAAATCCAAAGTCCAGTTAAGTTTATTTTTTAGGGTTTTGAAACCATGCTAATTGTGAATGTTTTTAACCACCATACTTGTTGTAAACGGTTTCAAAATCGTAAAGGTAAAAATGTTGTTTACCGTAAATTTTACGGGCAATTTGATAGACAGACTGCTGCCTGTTATTTTACCATAATTTGAGAATAAAAGTTCTAACAGTGTATCAGATTTTTTTGTTCCTTAACATATTCCAGTGAAAAGAGATTTTATGGTAAATTATACCGGCAACATCAGTGCCGAAATAATAACGTGAAATTATTTAAGAAAGGGAAAATGTCATAAGGAATCTTTAAGGATTATAGGACATGAGTTCACCTTATAAATATTAAACTTTGAGATAAACTTGTTAAATTTCAGATGTTCCTTTTTTATACAACTATATTCTTCTATCATAAAAACTCCATTTTAGAGCAAAACTAAAATAAAAAATCATTTACATAAATGTCTTCATACATATTTAAAGTATTTTCGTACGTTAAATTAAGTATGTTTTGATTTAATCATATCTCATCAATATACATGGGTTTTGATGCTTCTATTTAGCATATATGATAGTGAAAGTGAGCAAGCATGCAGATAAATATGTTTATTTTTATAGAAACTTTTATTTTCATATTTTCTTTCATATGTATTGTGAAAAGGAAACAATGAAAAGGGAAAACGTTGCGTGAGGAAGTGTTACAAAGAGAGAAAGAGGGAAGGTCGACTGTCATGAAATGCTCCTAAATAGCAATGACAGTTTTTATAGTTATCAATGTGAGACAGGCCATCAAATAAAAATATAATTCTAGGTTATTAGGTTCCCGCTATTCAGTCCTCACATTAACTAAAGATCTAAAAATCCGGGAAAGAAAATAATTTGTACTAAAAAAAAAAAAAAAAATTAATAACGAGAATAGGATTTGCATTATCTTCAAATATTTATAAAAAAGCAAAGAGTTGCGTAGAAGGTTTACGTACTTTGAAATTCTAAAAATAGTTAATTTAGGAAGTTTACATGCTTTTGAAAATCAAAAATATTTAAAAAACCAACAAATAGTGGTTTTTCAGGAGTAGATTACTTTTAAATATCAGAATGTTAAAAATGTAATTTGTGCTAAATAAAACTAACAATGAGTAGTGCAATAGAGAATTTGCATTATTTTAAAGTATTTATAAAAAACAAAGAGTTGTTTAGAAGGTTTACACAGTTTTTAAGCATAAAAAAAGCTATTTTAAGAGATTTTTATGCTTTTAAATATTAAAATATTTGAGAAACCAATAACTAATTGATTTTAAGGAATGCGATGTTTTTAAATATCAGAATATTTAAAAAAAGAGCATAAAGTAGTTAGTTTGGGAAGTTTATGCTATTTTGAAACATCAAAATATAACAAAAAGATTATACAGAAGTAGTTATTTTCTCGAAAGTGGAATGTTTATAGTATTATGTATTTATTATGTAAAATAAAAATAATAAAATATTTTTGTTCCAAAACATATGATGTAAACATTATGACATAAACATTTATAAATATATTTGAAATAGACTATCAAGCGATAGATACTATGAAAGATATAAATGCTTAGAAATAATCAAATAATAATAAGGTATTAAATTTTGACATTAAAATATTTACATTACATTTAAATTTTTGTTCACAAAAATGTAATTTAAAATGTTTTGTTAGTCTAATAAAAAAATCAGAGAAAAATATTTTCACTTACTTAAAATAACATCTTTAGAAGTAAAATGTAATAAGTTTCATTTTATGATGTTTTGTGTAGCCAAAACAAATTTAGAATTTAAGCAAATTAATTTTAAAATTAATTTTTTTTCAATATTAATATTTTCCAATAAAGAGAAGGACATTCAAAATCTAAATAAATCTATACATTTTTATTTAATATAGATTAATTTTAAAGTTACAAATTGATGACCTACAATTGAAATGCGTGAGATAATATATTGTTACGCCATTCTTTCACCTAAGGGGAGATTTTTACTTAAAATTCTTCCTCTATATTGTCTTCAAACAGATTCAAGTTGTTATTGTTATAAAATAGTGTTAAATTATTGTTTTAAATTTTTCGAAATTTCAGTTACATAACTGCATATTTCACAGAAATATCTCATTGTCTACAGAAATTTTTTTATGTCTTTCAATAAAAAATGTTCTTTAAAAAAATTTAAAATAAGGTTAATCATTATATTTCGCCCAGTCCTGCATTTATATATGAAGCAAGGCATCCAATGAACGCATTGAGCGAAAAGCAACCGATAAATACATAGCGTTTCATGAGTAATATTTAAAATTTTTTTTTACTATTATAATGTATGGATCATATACCTAAAGAGCCATTCTCACTGCATCCATCATGCAATCGGACGCAAATGCGATTCATTCTTGCGTAGTAAGGTCCAGTTACATGCAGTTTTTAAATATTCACATGCGTGAGTAAGGAAATACATTGTCATGTCATCTCCAATGTGAAATCCGAAGGCAATAAATATTATATTTAAAACAACTTATTCTCATCTACATAGTCGACTACTACTACTCAACGGAATTAACTAAATATGTATATGTAGTACGGATTTATTAAAAAATACTATTATAAATTTAAAAAAAAACTTTTTATCTTGAGTAGGATTTTTTTGGACTTACCTCACAAAAGATCAAAGAAACATCAATTGATTTAAAAGCTTTTGGTACAGACTTTCAAATCTGTACCTGATTGCAGCGCATGAGTAAATGAGTAAGAAAACTGCTGTTTCAGATTTTCAAATCTTACTTCTTGTAACTTAGAAGCTCATTCGAAAAGTATTTTTCTGAAAGGATATGATGAAATTTATCAAATGAACAGATTCTGATGCATAAACTATTGATAATTTTTTGGATGGTCATTACAGTTATTTCAACAAATAACTTTAGGTTTGAAACTAAGAGTGTTATTATGTCTGAAAAAAGAAAATTGATTTTAATTTTTTGAAAATTAAGAATAGTTTACAATTTGTCAATCAATTAGAATAAATGAGTAATGCTACAAAATCAATGCTTAGGCAGCTGCACTTTTTAAGCGACCTAACGATTTTTAGAATTAACAAAAAATTCATCGCTTTCGTTTTTCTTTTAGGAAATACCTATTTAATTCTAAGGTATATAAATTATCGATTGTTACCTATGCCATATAGTACCAGATTATCTCTTGATATTTTATATACTCAAGAGAATTTTTTAAAGTACATATTTAAAATGTACGACCTTATAAAATTATTTTAAAATCTTTTTGCGTACATAACTAATTGTATTTAAATTTCTAATAGCAATTTGAATTTATCATTTTCCATTACGTGAGCAAGAAGTAGTTAAATTGAGCTAAATACAAAAATTATTGTATACGCAGTATTGTACCTTTTCATATTCAAGAACATCCAGAACATTTGCGGATGCACCCGGTTTGATTTGTCTAAGAGATGTGTATTAAATTCGGCTAAACAAATCATAACATATTAAGTGCAAAACAAATAATAACATTACGAACTAGAAGAAGATTTTGAATAAGTTTTGTGATTGGTAACCAATGAATAACAACAGTTAACATTTATTTTTTTCGAAGGAAATTAAAACGCTGAGACTGTGAACGTTACAATGCAAATAGTTAAACAGAGTGTTAATGATTTAAGAACTTCGGCTATTGAAAGTTTGTGGTTAGGAAATAATTGGCAAAGCGCAATCTTTATTTCCTGTTACCAAAGCATAAATTTTAAACTTAATTCATGCACAATCACCAAAATATAATTTTGAATTTTCTTCCCATTAGCTTTTTAATCAACTTACAGATTTGCTTGTTACAAACTGACTTCATTAAAAAAATTAATGATATGGTATTAGAATTCGAAAATTATTTTCTTCCTGATAACAGATTAAAATAAATTTCAGTTTAATGAATTCCTAAATGAAATAAATCTTAGATTGAATTTCAGAATGTGGAAATAAATGATAATTAAAGAAGGTGATAGTTCTGAATTATGATACTCTGAACTCTTTGATTAATGTCGCTGAAAATAATGTAATTAATTTTGTAAATTTGTTCCAAGAATAATCCATTTTCTTTTCCTTTTTTTTAAAAAAAAAATTAGTTTTTTCATTCTTAATATTGAAACAAAGTTAATTCTAATCAAAGTTAATTCTAATCAAATCGAACGATAAGCGTAAATAAAAGGGATTTAAAAGTTTTATTTTACGTCGGAATTGCATCACTTCTATCTCAATTAATCATTTAATTGAGCGAGTTAATTATAGGTTTCCCGGTGAATTTTGCTTTAATTTGCAGAAATTAATTCCTAAACTCTCGTTACTTTTCAAAATAACTGTTCGAAATTCAAGAAATAGGGAATAAAAACAGCATTAAATTCATCTCATAAGATTGATGAAGGAATATTCAAAAATGTTCATAGAAATTTTATAAATTTGACTTAACAGATATGCAACATTTGTTTAATACGTTAACTGAATTAAATATATTTAAAATATTCCAAATGCTCTAAACACACCAGTTCTCCTGCTCTTTTAAACAGAGGCATACAATTGAGAATGGATAGATGGATCAATGAAGTATGAAAATTTTTTCATGTAGTTTTTAAAGTGGACTTCATAAAAATCCACCATTTGTTTTGTACACACATTAAATATAATATAAAATGTTTTTAATGTGGAAGAAATTGTTTTCTGATTTCATTTCTTAAAATAAATAATTTTATATTACATTAACTAACTATATTAGTAAGTAATGCAATAGTTTTTAAAAAATAAACTTTGCAAACTTTGTTAATGCTTTTTAAACTCTAGGCTACAAATTAATAAAATATTTTTTTTTATCATTTAGATTTACCTTAAAATACTGAGATAGCTCAGTGGGATCTTGTTGCCTGCTATATAATACTTTGCAATTCAGGATAATTAATGCTTGTTAAGGAGTTATTGCATTATTTAAAAAAAAATATATTTATACAAAAAAAAAGTTTGGAGATAACATTTCGTGAACATTTTAAATAAAATTGAGCCATATTATTCGTATTTATTCTACATGAAAAATTACTTATAATATTTATTTTCTTTATATAGTACTTCTTTTTTGTAATCGAAAAACTTCTGTTATTTTTAATATAGTAGGCAAGCAACTATTAGTTTATGGAAATATGTATAGTTTTTCATAAAAATTTATGAAGGTAACTGATAATAAAAGAATACAAGATTAATTTTTGATCATGCTCATGTTTAGGTCAAACTTATTATATGAATGCTGGATGAATGGTGTGTAAATGTGTCCTCCCTGTGAAACGAGGTGTGACGTATGTATGCCGTCTCCAGATCATCATCCGGGATTGTTCCCAGATCGTCACTAATAACCCATTGAGCAGCTCTAGTGAGACGTAAATAAAAAGTACCAAGTACACGCTTTATTTTCTTATTTTATAAAAATAAAATTTGAGACTGTGAACTACCACAATTAATCATTGAAGTGCGTGTTAATGTTTTAATAAAATGATTTAGAAGGTATGTTTACTTCAAAGCATTCGAAACTGAAAAGCTGAATTAATATCTTAGAATATTGCGGTAGTGGAGATGATAATCTTAAAGGAGATCTAATTCCTAATGGAGACGATATTGGTCAAAATATCGGACATCAAATGGCTTAAAACTCCTACATTAGACAACCTTTTTAACTTAATATTTATGCTAAATAAGTATTTAGAGTTAAGAAAACAAACTAGAACACATATTACATGCTAGTTTGTTTTCATCACATGTTGTTTACCTATTTAACAGTTTATTTATAACATATCATTAATCATTTTTTTTTTACATTTCATTTGATTGACAAAATCAAGACAATTAATTTTGCTACTAAATTGCAAATACAATTCTAAAAGTAATTGATAAATAAATTAATTATTCAACTTTAAAATCACAGAAATAAATGCCTATAAAGTGATAAAAAAACGGATTGATAAAAAAACGTTAACATCATGTAATCAGACTCTGTAAAGTCAATTTTCTTTAGTACTAATATTCCTAAGTTCTGTCAGTGAATGTATCATTTTGTAATCTCTCCCTCAAAAAAAAAAAAAAAAAAAAAAAAAAAAACTTTATATTGCTTAAATATTGTATAAAAAGGAAAACTAACACTTTAGAAAACTTTTAATTGAATTATCGCATTTTCCTAAGCAAGAATTTTATCTTTATAGTTAGACTGCTTAAGATTTGTAGAAATTAGTTTGTAAAAATGATAATTTGAATTGTAAAATCAGATATTCTCGACTTTAAAATTATTAGGAAGGTAGCAGCAATCTGAAAACAATAATCCCAATACCATACCGTATTTATAATCTGAGCGCACCGTAATTGACGTAATAACTGGAAAAAATAAATATTCGAAGGAATTGGTCGAATAGTTCTTGAGAAATGAAAAATGCGCCTTCTTTGATATTGCAAAGAACGCAAAAAATGAATATAATATTTATGGATCCAAGCTTTTTTTTCACTAAAATTTTGGAATCATGTATCCAGTTTGCGGCTAGCCCCTTTTTTTGAGAGTTAAGAACACAAATTTGTTGCAAAGAGATTCAGCATAAAAATAAGTGAATATTTGTTTGCTATTGAGAGATAATTTATTATAAAAAGGAGCGTATTGCAGTCTGATTTCATAGTTTTCATTCTAATTTCATTGTTTGTACAGATTAAATCGCACATTAAGCTCTCAGATGCAGTCAGAATTCAGCCGTATATTCAGAACTGAAAATGCGATCATCAAATCAAAAGTTACAAAAGTTTTCGCTTTTTTTTTGTTTTACACTTATCTATATTTTGAGTAATGATGGAAAAACTCTTCAAAACATCATGAAAATAAAATGATTAAATTATCTGCACTAATTTATAGTATTTCTGGCTTTATGGGAATAACAAAAATCACACAAATTTTTACCGAAGTGCTTTATTTAAAAATTCGAGATCAAATTTAGTAAATTTGAGAAAATTGTCGTGAAACCTTAGAAAACGTTAGAAAAAAAATTTCGGTTAATTTTTTTTTTCAGTTCTTTTATTTTTTTACAAAATTGCCATTTTAGTATAGTGATTTAGCAAAAAAATACAAAACTGGTAAAAATAACTATAATTTTGAAAACCAGAATTTCCGGTAAACCTTTATCATATGAAAGGAAAAATTACCAAATGAATGATTTTAAGAAACGTATATTTTGGTTTCATTACTGTAATTTAACAAAAAAAATTTTCTCCGTTTTGGAAGCAACGAAATAGAAAATATCGCTGAATTCATATTCCGTAAATTCAATTTGTCAAAGTACAAAAACCTTAGGCCTAAGCATATGTATCAAACAAAAATTCCTGTTTGGTATGATAATGATGAAACTTAAAAAATCTTTTCAACTCTTCAGATTATCTTTTACGATGGTTATGTATTCAAACATGCCGTAAAACTATCAAAGCAAATTCTTTGATATCATTTCTCGCGTGTGACGTTCATCATAACAATGATATATCGGGCTATTCACAATTTTTAGTGTTCCCAGAAACAAAAGGATGCATGCTGAAGCATTGTTTTATGAATATACTTTTTCACCACCTGCTGACCCAGAGAAATATTAAGAACACTGTAACATATTTCCCAACATATCTGTAGAGGCGGTCAGTTGCAGCTGCTGATGATATTGCAAACGATGAGGATGGAGTGTTAAAGTTTTAAAGAATGCAAAATTTCTTTTTCCACAGTTGATATTCCAGTACTCACATAGATTCGCATTTTTCCGCTTCCTCATTCTTTTCCATTAAGGTAAATATTCACATATTTTTGACAATTCACTGCTTTTTAAATTTTGGAATAATAATT